>MU249634.1:1681648-1833697 GCA_018977245.1 Lethenteron camtschaticum | reverse complement strand
GGGGTGGAGGAGAGGGGTGGAGGGAGGGGGTGGAGGGGAGGGGGTGGAGGGAGGGGTGGAGGGGAGGGGTGGAGGGAGGGGGTTGGAGGGGAGGGGGTTGGGAGGAGGGAGGGGTGGAGGGAGGGGGAGGGGGTGGAGGGNAGGGGGTGGAGGGGAGGGGTGGAGGNAGGGGGTGGAGGGGAGGGGTGGAGGAGGGGGGTGGAGGGGAGGGGGTGGAGGGAGGGGGTGGAGGGGAGGGGTTGGAGGGGAGGGGGTGGAGGGAGGGNGAGGGGTTGGAGGGAGGGGGGNGGAGGGGGGTGGAGGGAGGGGGTGGAGGGAGGGGTGGAGGNAGGAGGGGGTGGAGGGAGGGGTGGAGGGNAGGGGTGGAGGGAGGGGGTTGGAGGGGAGGGGTGGAGGGAGGGGGNTGGAGGGGAGGGGGTGGAGGGAGGGGTGGAGGGAGGGGGTGGAGGGAGGGTGGAGGGAGGGGGAGGGAGGGGGTTGGAGGGGAGGGGGGNGGGNAGGGGGTGGAGGGAGGGGTTCAGGAGGGAGGGGGTGGAGGAGGGGGATGGAGGGGAGGGGTGGAGGAGGGGTGGAGGGAGGGGGTGGAGGGAGGGGGTGGAGGGAGGGGGTGGAGGGAGGGGGATGGAGGGAGGGGGTGGAGGGGAGGGGTGGAGGGAGGGGTGGAGGGAGGGGGTGGAGGGAGGGGGTGGAGGGAGGGGGTGGAGGGAGGGGTGGAGGGAGGGGGTGGAGGGAGGGGGATGGAGGGAGGGGGTGGAGGGGGGGGNTGGAGGGAGGGNGGAGGAGGGGAGGGGGGGGGAGGGGAGGGGGTGGAGGGAGGGGGTGGAGGGAGGGGGNGGAGGGNAGGGGGTGGAGGGAGGGGTGGAGGGAGGGGGTGGAGGGGAGGGGGGAGGGAGGGGGTGGAGGGAGGGGTTGGAGGAGGGGTTGGAGGGGAGGGGTGGAGGGAGGGGGTGGAGGGGAGGGTGGAGGGGAGGGGTTGGAGGGAGGGGGTGGAGGGAGGGGTGGAGGGAGGGGTGGAGGGAGGGGTTGGAGGGAGGGGGGTGGAGGGGAGGGGTGGAGGGAGGGGTGGAGGGAGGGGGTGGAGGGAGGGGGTTGAGGGAGGGGTGGAGGGGAGGGGATAAAGGGCGGAGCATAAAGGGGAGGGCTCAGGGGGTGAGGCGGCAACATGGGGGGGGGGGGGTATAAAGGGAGGGCTGAGGGGGTGAGCGGTAAAAATGGGGATGAGGGAGGGAGAATGACGGGATGGAGGAGGGGGGACGTTGGAGGTGGGGCTCCGCGCATGCGCAGTTGAGAGTTTGACAAGAGAAACGCGGAGTTGTTTGAGGCTTTGCGGGCCGAGGCCGCGGCTGGTTTTATATAATAAGGAACGTTTTACACATAGAATTAAGATAACAACGAAGTGTATCGCGTATTTATTTTTGTATGTTTGTACATTTGTACTAATACCATTTGTTGCTGTGTAGAAGACATGAACAACAAGTTTGACGCGTGAGTTGATAGTCGCGGCGGCGTCAAAGGCGCTCGGCCTAGTCGTGGCTTCGATGCGGTTTAATGTTAGGCGTTTAATTATTTAACCTTTAAAGTTGTTAAAACGTCAGGAATTAAACTTCCCATTTCTCGTAAAGGCCTTCTTACGCCAACGATAGCTTTGGAATTACATTGCTCCAGGGAGAGGCTAACTTTGCCCGTGTGAGTGAGTACATTGGTGGACATGTGCTCCAAGCCCGTTTAACATTTATCATTCTATCCAACGAGTCCAATCAAATGATCATGTATCTAATGTGTATAGTTACACAGTGTCCTAGCTCCACGTGCCTTGTGATTACCGTGTGTTTTGACCGACTAACATTCTACTGTATTACTTCCACGTTGCGTAATTGAATCATGTCTATTAGTGTACAGTGACCGTCTATGACCAATAGATTCGGAATTTGTCTCTTGATCTCGTAAGCTCAGCAACCTTGAGCCTGGATTAATACATTTTGTATGATCTACTTATCCCATGGCACGGGTTCATTGTGGTTGGCACCACTCACTCACTAATTACTCACCACTCACTCACCACTCACTCACCAATTACTCACCCACTACCACCACTCACTCACCACTCACCAATTACTCACCACTCACTCATCAATTACTCACCACTCACCACTCACTCACCACCCACTCACCAATTACTCACCACCCACTCACCACTCACTCACCACCACACTCACCACTCACTCACCACTCACCACCAATANTCACCCACNCACTCACCACTCACTCACAATACTCACCACTCACTCACACCACTCACCACTCACCAATCACTCACCAATACCACCACTCACTCACCACTCACCAATTACTCACCACTCACTCACCNACTCACCACTACTACTCACCACTCACTCACCACTCATCAATTACTCACCACTCACCAATTACTCACCACTCACCCACTCACCACTCACTCACCAATTACTCACCACTCACTCACCACTCACTCACCAATTACTCACCACTCACTCATCAACTACTCACCACTCACTCACCCACTCATCAATTACTCACCACTCACTCACCAATTACTCACACTCACCACCACTACTCACTCACCAATTACCACTCACTCACCCACTACTCACTCACCACTCACCACTCACTCACCACTCACTCACCAACTCACCACTCACTCACCACTCCCTCATCAATTACTCACCACTCACTCACCACTCACCACTCACTCACCACTCACTCACCCACTCACTCCACNACTCACTCACTCACCACCACTCACCACCACTCACCCACTCACTCANCACTCACTCACACTCACTCACCACTCCCTCATCAATTACTCACCACTCACTCACCACTTACCCCATGGCACGGGTTCATTGTAGTTGGCACAATTCATTATTGTAACCGCGCGATTTTTAACCACCTACCACCCCTTAATTCACCAAAACTCACCTACTAGGGTGGTGAAGTATGGTTAAATAATCATCTCCCCGTCACCCAATAATCGATTTACGAAGTGCTACACAACGTGGCCATGAAATCCGTAAATATATAAAACCGGCTGCGATGTTTCCGGCGTCAACTTGTTTCGAAAATACAGGTTACTCTTAAATTTCGATTTAAAGCTTTCGTGACTGCAGGGATTCATCTTCTTGGTTCTTTCGGTAAAGTCACGTAGAAGGGAAAAAATAAAAAAATAAACATAATAAAATAAGTACTGTTTGATTGTGTGTTATTTTATTATTTATTATTTCCCTTCTACGTGACTTTACCGAAAGAACCAAGAAGAAGGTTACTCTTGTGTTTGGTTGGTTGTCCTTCACCACCACCCCTCTTCCGTACCTCCGATTAACACGTTTGGCTACGTACGACGCGAAATAATTTAAACATACAGTATATACATACAGACACCAAAAGTGTAGTTTATGTTAGAGGTTTAAGTACAGATTGAGTACAGTAGTGCAATTGCAAACCACTGAACATCCAGTTTTTTTTATAATCCACTATCGTATGATGTCCCACCCAACACCCAGGGGGCATTGGACCATATTTGGCCATACTTCATGCTGGTCAGTAAGTGTTGTTGAAGGAGGTGGGTGGGTGGCTGGTTTAAATACCCACTACGCCTATTATTACACCTGTTCTGTGCGCATGGTGGTCGGTCTATCTTAAGCACTTGTCATGCTCCGTCCATCCAGCGTCTGAGATCTTGGGGAGATAGATCGTTTGCATCCTTGGTGATTTGTTAATCCTAGATTTGAAGCTTTCGTGACTGCAAGGATTCATATTCTTAGTTTTTTCGGTAAAGTCACGTAGGTAAAACATTAAATTAATGAAAGTAAAATAAAATAAAAATCACGACGTTTCGGAGGCAACACAAGTCTCCGTCATCAGGTGGGACCGTCACAGCCAGATTTGCTGCATCAAGTGAGGCAATGATTCAAGATGTACATTGTTGTACTGTGATTCTATGCTCCCACCAACTGCACTGACCACCGTGGGGAAGCCATGGTTAAATAACCTGCCACGACCGCATTGATTTGAGGAGGCCCTCATCCAAACAGTGCGTTGACAAAAGGTCTGTGAGCACGTGAACACTGCAACATGCACAGTTTGTAAGTCAATATTTGGCCAATTTCAAAAACATCTTTTGTAGGATCCTGAACCGCCGTGTCAGGCCATGCGTCTAAATTGTCATTTTCTCGGTGAGCTGTTTTAGAATTTACTCTGCAGAAGGTTTTCAAACACCCTCGGCAAATTCTAGATTTGAAGCTTTCGTGTGACTGCAAGGATTCATACTGTTAGGTTTTTTCGGTAAGTCACGTAGGTAAAATAAAAAAAATAATAAAATTATAAATAAAAATAATAGAAATAAAATTTAAATATTTTTCTATATTTCTATTATTTTTATTATTTATTTTTACCTACGTGACTTTACCGAAAAAACCTAAGAGTATGAACCCTCGGCAAAGATAATGTTTATTCCAAGTGTATTATAATTGCCGTATTTGAATTATCCTTCTCCTGTGGTTGCTATTTTTACTCGAAGTTCATTTCCCAATTCTATTATTGGATTGGTGTGCGTTGCGTTGCTTGGAGCGCTGCTTGACTTGCAGTCAGATGTTCGCCAGTTCAAATTGCATTCTGTGATTGGCTCAACCATCAGCTCTCAGGAGTCGAATATTACGAATGTTCCCTTTGATAAAAGTCGTCATTGATAAACTGCCCCTGCCGTGCTACCCGGCATGGTGAGATCTTCATTCAGCAGTGGACTGGCAAAGTGTCGTATTTTTTAAAATCCTTTATATTAAGTTCACTGCTTGCTTGCGCGCTTACGACCGTGCATCTTTCGGTCGTTTTTTAACCCACTTCCCGTGATCCAATCGAGCTGACATTTTGCACACAGACTCGTTGTGCGTGACAATAATTTTCGTGAAATTTTTTTCAAATTTACACTTTTTAGGAAAAAAAAAAAGATTTAATTACCAATTGCTTAATGGTAGCAGGCAATCATCTGACCCATAGGTGGCAGCCATCTCAAGCAGAGGACGAGAGGACTCTAGCCGCCACGCATATAAAGGATTTATAGTGAAAACTTTGTTTTTACGGGTCAATTTTTTATGGAATGGGTTGTCACGTGAGCATCAACATTCTTTCATGCTGTGCGGTTTGAACATTTTGCGTGATAAGGGTTCGATCATTACTCATTTCGAACGGGATTTTGATGTTTGAAAATTCGATAAGATAGTAACAACCCTGCTTAAACTATCAAATATCACTGCGATAGATATTGATTGTCCGTGTGTATTGTGTTTTTCAGGCTTAAAGATGATGATAGCGGAGACCATGATAACAATGAAGAAAATAGCACACAGAAAAACAGTGAAAAGGAAAAATCGCCAAATGCATCACGGCACAAAGTACGTGTTCTTCTACTTGACGTGGACGTGTTGTTATCTTTACCAGGGAGGTAAAACCTGTTCAACGATGGCTCTAAAACAGAAGTGGTGTGGGTTAATTCACCTCCTAAATTTAGCTCACGAGTGCTGCTTCAGGATGGAGGTGGTACCTTGGCTTGTAAGTGTTGTGAAAATTCAATGTTGTTGCATTTTTTTTGACTTCTGAACAGCTGTTTTGGGACTGGACCATAATGCAGTCCTGGGAATGGACTCTTAATGATTTAGCAGGATTGTATCGCTTTAAAACAGTGGAGAGGTAAGGCAGCGTGTTTTAAAGGGACATCTGTTTTTGAGGCACGAGTAATGTCTTTGTTGGTGTAGGAGTAGCTACACTTGAGCAAGATAACAAACAATTGGCACTTCAACATGGGTACATGCAGAGGAATTGAGGTATTTTATGCCAGGGCAGAGAAAGAAAAACAAGAATTTAGGAATATAATTTGGCAAGGAAATGTTCTCGAGGTAAGACGGAGCAGTAATGGGTGGGACTGATGGAAGATATGGTACACAACTTAGATGGTATGATAGAACATTATGGGAAAGGAGTGTAGATTTTAATGATCAAGAGGAGTTGTGTGTGATGGGTGGGACGCATGTACGGGTACGAGCAGAGCAGGTTATCGAGACCCCAACAATGGAACGGCACCCATTGATCTGCGATTAAGAGAATGACAAAAATCCAGGTGGTCTTGTTGATCCTGTAAATTGTGGTCCTTGGACTTTGGATGCCAGCTGTGGCAGGAACATGAAAAGGAACAACACGCGTGGTGCCAGATGGTGATAGTTGTGATGATCTCTCTACCTATACCATGTACACGACCATTACAAATTTTCTCGGACAAAAAAAAAGATGTCAGTTTTGTTGCCAGATAAAATGGTAAAAACCCAATTATATTTTTTACTGGCAAATGAGGTACCAATGGTGTCTCGGACAAGTTTGTCAACTCGTAGTCACTGCTGCTGCCAGTCGGCTTGAAATGTTTTTTTGACGTTCAGAATGATTGCCAGTGCTGTATGCCACTCCTCAGTTGTGGGGGAAAAGTTGTTAATGACTTTTTAAAGTCAACGTTCAATAAAACTTAATGTTGGTTTAAGAGTAAGGGTTTCGCAAGTTTCTCCCCTATGATTCAATACATTTTTGTGATTCAATTAAAACATAAATTACTACGTTTTAATAATTTTGTAGTGGCTGGAAGGGTCACGTGAAGAAATTTTACATGCGTTTATATACAGATTGCGAAGCATCGATTCTAACACACATTGATTGAATGCACGTATTGTGAGCACAACATTCACTATGAATTGATTTGTCATTTCTTACCTTCCAAGAATGTTATAGCCCAGCAAACCATTGTGAGAAATATTATATGCAAGTATACAATTGTGTGTAAATACAACTTAAGCTCACCATTTATGCCACCTTAAAATCAAATAAAGTCTGACCCAAGGGCCACTTGAGTGTAAAGGCATCAGTTTTTGGGCCTATTTGATTGCTGCTCTTAATATGATTATAAAAATACAAGTGTGCCTCTGCATATTTTTTACATTGTTTTTGTAAAATGAGCACAACTTTATCGGAAGTTAGCCATCGTTGGTATATGCAGAAAGTGGCCCCTGCCATCAGAATGTGGATTATGGTGCTACCTGTATACATTGTTGCCATGATTGTGAATGAGTGAAATGGCCAGAATCAAGATGTGGCTATGCAATGACAACATAAATGACTGACCATGAGCTGCTTAAACATTTTTCAATATTGGTCAAGTTGACAGAGAAATTTTGGGTAATGGGTTAGTTGGCATTAATCATTATTCTTTATAAAGATAAAGGATAATACATGTTTATTCATTTCAAAATCTTTAATAAATGTCGCGGGAGTAATTGCAATATATTGGCAGTCCTGAACGAGTGGTATAAATTCCTAATTCTTGTGGCTAGGACAATCTCTTCGTAAGACAGCCACAATTGATATCCAACAAAATGGTACTCGTTTTTTTGACTATGGAGGAATCATATGCTGAGACTATACCGGCCTGGATTTGAACTTAGAGCCTTCTGCTTGTGGGTCAAGCACTCCTATAGCGCTCCCTTGCAGGATCTTTATAGTTACCTGCATTAATTATCAGCGCAGTACTTGGTTTGTGGATTGGGATAATAAACATCCAAACAAAGGTGTTAGTAGCTAAATGGCAGCACATGACGAGATTGATGTCGCATTCGTAAACACGCAGTTGTGTCCACGAATCTGACATGGCAATTGCAAGAGCATTGTCGCGTTGTCGTGAACACAAGGAAGCAAGGTCGCCTCTTCGTTGTTAAACATCCCGCCGCCGAGTTGCAAGCTCGGCCTTCGCGTGTCGCTGGCGATCGCGTTCGAGTTGGAGCCTCACAAACGGGCCGTTTCTGGTCCCGCGCGAGGCTGTGCTTTGCACCCCGTGGATTATAGGAAGAGTGAATCAAATAGGGGTGTAGATAGGAGGCGATTCACTCGTGTTAATGCGGGTCGCCGTGGTACAGACGTACGCCGCTTGGCTGTGTTGATGTGACGTTGCGTGTCCTCATGGGACCAGTTCGCGTGTGCCCGACTCCGCAGGTCACGGTGCCGGGGCCCGGGGAGCACCCGCTGCAGTACAACTACTCGCTGTGGTTTTCTCGGCGGACCCCGGTCGGCAGGCCTCCACCCAGAACTACGAGCAGAACATCAAGCACATCGGCACCTTTGCTTCCGTGAGCCCGCACACGTTTCTTTGCACCTACGCCCCGCACCCGGTGTACCGGCAGAGTGTAGCGTCGGTATAGCATCCGTCAGTCGGTTCGCTTTGACAGCCGCGTTCTGTTTCATTGAGACACGGTGATCTCTGCATATGGGTTTGTCCCAAGTCTCATTGACAGTAGCAGGCGCAGATTCGTCAGTGATTTCACGTATCGAGTATCGGCGAGGATGACTACTAGCTCTCGCCACCAGCTCGGTTAGGGACGTCTGCCTGATCTGACATTGCCGGTGAACTTCAGGATTTTATATGATATCCGTGGAAAGCTTCATGGGGAATTATTTTTTGGTTCTTTCGGTAAAGTCACGTATAAAGATAAAATAATAAATTAAATGAAATACTAGCATACGACGTTTCGATTGCAACACAAGCAATCATCATCAGGTATAAATTAAATAGAAACACAAATCTAGTATACTTAGAAATGTAATGTAATACAACAGAGAGTCGGATGACTAACAGTCAACACCCTATCTGGTTGATTACGTTCTTCCTGAGAATGCTAACATTTGAGAGAGAGATAAAACACGGAACCAGAAACGTATAGACAGACATATAAGCAGACAGATATCATAGAGATACATAGAGAGAGCACAAACATGGTGAAGCATGTTTTGTGGATTGTGAGTTTTCGACTTCTGCTTAACGAAGTCATTGTCCTTAAGCCCTGTAGGGTGCTTTACTGCCCTTGTGAATAAATCACAGCAGTCTAAAGCATAGTTTATTGGCCGTGTGTCTGGCATCCAATCATGACTACTTAAGATTCGGTGAACGGTGGTGCCTGTGTGGTACAGAGGTCGGAGTACTGAACTCTCACCTCCCCGGTTCTCAAGTGTAGGGAGTTGATCGAATTAGCCTGGTCACCAAAGACTACACGAAACAACACATTGTGTTTTAAAATGTGTGTATTTTTTCATATATATTTCTGTGCTGAGAATGTAAAAAAAATCACAGTTGGGTGTATGAGGATAATGAGATCTGATTTAAATGCGTCTTTGACGATTTTCTTTGACACAGGGTGTCGTAACACTGCCCACTGCAAGAGTTCACATCATTCCAATTGAGGGCTGTGTCATTACGTCTGCATTAACGCTGCTCAATGCATCGGTGTGACGACGGCGAGACAGCGTTTGTTATGTCCGTGCCGTTTGTGTTTGTGTCTGCGTGCGTATGCGCAGGTGGAGATGTTCTGGAGGTTTTACAGCCACATCGTGCGTCCCAGTGACCTGACAGGGCACAGCGATTTCCATCTGTTCAAAGAGGGCATCAAGCCAATGTGGGAGGTGTGCGAGGAACCTTAATTTTTTACCTTGCTATGTGTGCTTGCAAAATGCCACCAGGGGTGTCAGCATGTACGGTAGTCTCTCGATTATCCACGCTAATGACGGGAAAACGGCCGCGGATATTTCAATATTGCGGATAGTCCAAAAATATTCATAATGAAGGTTTTTGGGTGAGATCGCGTTATTTAGAAATGTGTCGCAACCCTCCATCACCCGACACGGCCAATCAGTAAAAAAAGTGTCACGTTGACAAAAGACAAATAGTTCACTACTTTAGCCCACCGGTGTGTTGAAGCGTGAAACCACAACATTTACAATTTTTNAGTACGACGTTTCGCTGGTAATTACATCCAGCATCATCGGGCAATTTGCCAGATTAGTGAACCCCTCCATACATTTTTTTACTGATTGGCCGTGTCGGGTGGTGGAGGTTTGCGACAAATTTATAAATAATGCGATCTAACCCAAAACCTTTATTGTTAATAATATTGGTCACGAAGGCCTACATGTCAAAGTCCAAAATTATCCATTTTCCGCGAATCTTTATTGCAAAAACCACAAATATAGGTGTAAATTATGTTTTAAGTTAAGAAAATGCTGTTAATGAACAAAAAGCAGTAGTAAACAATGTATTGATCTTGTTTTATTACAAAAGTCCATACAAAAAGACACTTAAACGTGTTTGAAAAATCTTAAAAAGATTTCTGCTTCAATGAGTTATCGTCCCGCGCAGAAGTCTTGGCCCACTAAGTGTATAGCAGAGCCATGCCAATCAAAATCAATCGCCACCCACAGTTATAAAGATATGCAACCACTGTACTGTAGGGGCAATCACTGGGAATTCGGATTAACCAGAGCAAATGTTTGTTCTAATGAATCACCTGACTTGTAATAAACATTTCCAAGAATAACAATGTACAACTGTTTTTAGATTATTAATTTGGACTTGAGGGAAATATCAATTTGTTATTAACTTATATAAAAAAAATCTCAGGTGAGTGGTTCATCCGCAAATCGGATAAACCGCATGCAGATATCTTCTTGGTTCTTTCAGTAAAGTCACGTAGAAGGGAAGTAATAAAATGATAAAAATAAAACATAATTAAATATTCTCACGACGTTTCGGCCACAACGCAAGCGTCGTGAGAATTCTTTTATTATGTTTTATTATTTTATTAATTCTCTTCTACGTGACTTTACCGAAAGAACCAAGAAGATGAATCCCTGCAGTCACGAAAGCTTTAAATCGAAATTTAACCGCACGCAGATAATCGAGAGTGTACTATTTAATATACGTACCCTTAGAAGGTCAGTGTAGAGTGTAACTGTGCGTGTATGCACATGTCTACGTGTCAAGGTTTAAGGGTTTCCTCGATTCATAATACTGAATACGTACATGTAACAGCCGTTTTTATCAGCCCTGCTGACTGACGGCCCCTCCCTCACACTGTGCGGGTCGTGGTTGCTATTTGACAAATACTTTGTGTTAGTCATTGGTGGTTCACAAAGGCAGGGAGGGCATAAGAACAGCATAGCAACAGGATTTGTTTCTGTACTGCTGATGTCCACTATGTGTAGCCCTGCGACACACTAACACCCACGGTATCCTGGGTGCCGTGGTGGCGAGATGTTAATTACCTCGTCTGGTATACAGGAGGTCGTGGGTTCGTGTTCGACCTCGACGCCTGTATATTTGGAGTTTGTGTGTTCTCCCGTGGTCGCGTGGATTTTTCTCCGGGTCCTCCCATTTATCCGTCCACATAATTAAATATGCGTTTAAGAGTATTTGGCTGCTATATATTTCCATGATAAGCCACGTCGGTTGGACTATGATTTGTGGCCAGATCGCTTCGAAAAAGAGCAAAAGGTCAGTGAAACTTAGCTGGTAAAATTAAAAAGAGTTTAGTTTTAACACCGCTGTAACGTGGTGGTTGCCCCTCCCTTCCAGGTGCTGTTCAGGCTAAACTCTGATCCGAGATCTGACGAGCTCGGGCACATTCTGGGTGGCTTGATCATGGGCGTCGGTTGGCATTGTGGGTAGCAAAGAGATTAGGGTCTTGAATTTTGTGATTTAAAAAAAAAAATCTCTGGTTAAATTTACGTTCTAACCAGTTGGGAAACCCATTCAGTTGCAAGCGTCTTTTGCAAGCAGACCTTGAGTGGGATTGCAAATGAAATTTAAGAATACATAAAAAATACATCAGAAGAGAAAAGAAAAATGAAAATGCGTTTAATTAAATGAAATGGCTCATGTAAGTGCAAATACCTCATCTAAACAATATGCAGCAAATATGTTCAAAATGTGTTAATTCAATTGTAATGACAACAATTTGAAGTAATGGAATTGTACTACATTTGGAGTAGCCTGCATTAACAGTTATACTCAAAATAACCACAATTTACATAGCATCTAAATGCAATAGCGTTTCAAGACACACTCACAAAAATAACATTCGGGTAGATGGGGTGTGGGTTCGGGCGGTCAGGCAATTAGGCAATCGTGCGAGGGGAGAGCAAAACCGAGGCACAGACACAGTCCAGCACGAAGCAACCAAGTCCCGGCACCAGCAAAGAGCCCCAGCAACAGCATCCAGCGGAGCACCAATAGAATCAGAATCAGAATATTGATCCCGCAGGAATCCGATTGAGCGATACAGCTCTTTATTTTTTTTTCACAGATGTCCAGTAGTTGGGGCACGGGTAAGAACGTCACAACAACAAACGATACAAAAACACGATAGTGAAAAGTACAAGAAAGGTAAACAAAACGCCCAAACGCATACAACTAAACCATCCCCATCCTACCAGGCAAAGCCCACTGAGGAGTTAACTTATTTTTCAAAAGCGACCTGACCACGAATGATAGCTCAATGAAGTGGCTTATCATTTGTACATTTATACCAGCAAACTAATATAAATAGGCTGAACGCACGTTTATAAACCGTGCAGGGTGATCAATTTATAGAGACCGCATGGAAATGATTGGAAGAATATTTAAAATCAAAGACGATTGTGTTTGAGGGCAGTTGAGAATGGCAGTCCTGTACATGAAACACTCCAGCAGGGGGCAGTACAATGAGCAGATTACAGACCCGGTTGTCTAACGCTTGGGTGTTTCGTATGGAATCATGTTTTCTAAGAAATTTGCCAAACTTAAGCAGTGCCCTCCTTGATTGAGCCTTAAGTATTCCTCGAGGCTTTTCTCAAAGACCTCATTCATTTAGGTGTGCTTCTGCGGCCGTCTGGAACGCTCCTATAAGGAAGCCACTTTTACATCCGCATTGAAAACTAATTTCATTAGAACTGCTTTTTGTGTTTAGTTTGTTGTCCTTCCCCCCACTTCCTTGGATTAATACGGTTGGCTATGTACGGTGCGAAAGAAGTTCAACATACATACATGCATAATCTTGGTTGTTGGGAGTGGTCGTGTACTGGTTAGTAGGGTGCGCTACAAACCCGGCGACCCGAGTTCGATTCTCGCTCACGGGCAACACCAGTGACGATTATCTAAACTGGTCCTTGACCTCCCTAAGGTCGACTCAGCCTCAATGAGTGCCTGGTGCGGTGTGTAAACATTGCCACTGGGAAGTGGTGCTGGCCACCCACCCCCTCGTGCGCCGTGCCGGCCTTCATAGGCGCTCGCTAACAGCACTTGCCCCAACAGTTTGTTGAAGGTTGCACGGGGATGTTTATCTTTTCAATTTGTTATTGTTTTGACTTGAACTAGGACGATGCGAACAAGAGCGGGGGCAAGTGGATCGTGCGGTTACGGAAGGGGCTGGCGTCACGCTGCTGGGAAAACCTCATTCTGGCCATGCTGGGGAGCAGTTCATGGTCGGCGAGGAGATCTGCGGTGCTGTTGTCTCCATACGATTCCAGGTCCACCCACCCCTCTCCTCTACATTGATTTGCGCGACTGGACAGCGTGAAGCAAATTGGATGCACGTGAAATGACACATTTTCTGGTGCTTGAACCCGGCGTTTCAGAATTGCCGAATCATCGCTTACACAACACAGGCCCATTGAGTCGGCCAGACACTGCCGCTTTTTTTTTGCCGTGTTTAAAAGAGGCGCTTATTTATCACTTGTCCGCAATCGATGGGAACCGGCTGTGTCAGCCCAGGAACATCCCAGGGAAGAGTCTGGGGGACCGAATGAGATTGGTTTAGCCCAGGAGTCCCAGCAACCTTCGGTTCCGGAGTCACATTCGGTGGCTCTTTAATAAACTGCAGTGCGGCTCCTGGGATTCGAAATCAACGACGCTTTTAATTTTGGTTGTCGACTCCTGACGATGGAAGTCCAGTTTACCATGGACAGGGGTCAGCGACCTGCCGCTCCATTACCACCGTCTCGTATTCGCATGCATTGCGGTTTTTGAAGTATTGTGTGTTTTTACCGAATGAGAAAAAAATTACGTTGTTTTGGTCACTGACCCCTGGTATAGCCACATCTGGCTGCTCGTGAGACCACAGGCACTTGGGCTCAGCCTGGTGCCAGCGCACAGAGAGCACACTTATCCACTGGCTCTGTAAAAATAGTACAATTGTTGCCTCCCAATGTTAGGCAGGCCTTGGGTACAGCTTTTTAATTGCACATTTAGCCAAAAGTGTATATGGTCAAAGGATCCTCTTTGCAGGACACTGACTGAACGCATTTTCGCCTTGGAATATCCCCGCAGGAGGACATTATTTCCATCTGGAACAAGACTGCGAGCGACCAAGGAACGACATCGCGAATACGAGACACTCTGAGACGCGTGCTGAACCTGCCTCCGAACACCATCATGGAGTACAAGACTCACACGGACAGCATAAAGTGAGTCCCCCGGATAGCGCCGCGCCGTGCAAGCCAGCGCGGTCGCAGTCGATGGTTAAACGGGGCAGCTGCCGACGCAGCGGAGAGGGAAGGGGGGGGGACCATTTTCAAAAGGGCGATGAAATCTGAGTGTCTCGGCGGAGGAGTGTGGCGGGTTTGGCAAGCGGCAACGCAGTTAGCGGAATTTAATTCTGTCGCATGTGGTGGTGTCTTCTGCGGCACATGGCGTTCGCTTTCGTCGCTGCTTGAAACTCGCCGCATTCGCTGCCAAACTTATTGAAATAATTACTCTATGTTGCAAATTGGTTTTTATTCTGCCCAGATGCGAAGCCGAGCGTTGGAGTCATTTGGAAAATGTTTGGAGTCATTTGGAACGATGAAGCACTGCTGCTCCCTACAGAGAAACTGTTGGCTAAATTGTTTTTTTTTTTAATCCGTGTTGTGTAAATAAGTATCGTGTGATTGTTTTTTTTCTCATCAAATCACGATACTATTATTACTAATGCGCTGTCACATTCGTACACTGAAACACAGTTTATCAACTTTGTTTGCCAATACTTCACATGAAACCTCAGTTGGTTACCGTTCTCTGTTCGGGCGAACACTATTCAAACATAGCACTCTGGTGCATCAGCACTGCCCCAGTGTTTTATATGTTAAAATGTGTGATTTGGCGTGTGTTCCAACACTGGAACCAAAACATGAGCATTCAGAGATATTGAAACATTTATCCTTTTTGCTTTTTGAAATGTAAAATTGGATTTGTGACTTTCAAATGTATTTACTTAAATCAGTGCATAGGGTAATTCAATACAAATGCTGTTGTACCATTGGAATAAAGACGTTTTAATTGCTCAATGTGGATTATTTTGTCGTTGCAAAATGGAATTAATTACGTACGTACGAGTATTTAATGCGATGGATAAGGGTCCGTGAGTAATGAGGGATGGTGGATGAACATGTGTGTTTCATCTCTGATGTCTTGTGTGTTGTACACCGAGTTTCATCCTCCTGTTCAATTAAAATCTCACTCGCGCAAGACAGCCGGAGAGCTTTCTTGAAATGAGGCACATTGAGGAATTGCTTATGCTTTCCTGCCGTACTGCCATATTCAAGCCCTGATATTCAAACCCTGAAACTAAACTTTTTATTTTACCAGGGTCAGGCCCCCACAGAGCTTTGTCACACTTTTTTATAAGCGACCTGGCCACCACATGATAGCCCAATGAAATGGCTTATCCATTTATAGCAGCCAAATACTCAAAAGCGCGTGTTGTTTCTAAGTGTGGAGGGAAAAGAACCTGAGGACACGGAGAAAACTCCACGCCACCACGGGAGAGAGAACATGCAAACTCCAAAGATACAGGCGTCATGGGCGGGATCCAACCCACGACTTGTTGTACGCCGGGCGAGGTCGTTAACATCTCGCCACCATGGCCACAATACCTGGAACATGAAACAAGCGATTTAAAAGCAGTTACTGCAATTAGTTGAAAATGTGTAAAGTCATGCACAGCTCATCCATTTTAATGAATCGTGCATTTTTCATATTTTTTTAGCCCATGTGGCTGGCTGCGTTCTACGCATTTCTTTTTGCCACCGTGGGTCTTAAACCCTCGGGCACTTTTAAGTGCCAAGCATTGCCTGGTAACAGGACTTGGTTGAAAGTCGCTGAAACGTTCTTCAATGTGTGACGGACAAAATGAGATTATTTTGTTGGAAGGATTAAGTGGCTTGCTGCTTTTGGTCATCAACCGCAGTGTGAATGTCACTTCAGGAATAGAGATCCCGCAGTGCGTGATAGGTGCACTCACCGCTGACACAAGTGTGACGGTTTGCGCCGTTTGGTTATTTTGCAAGTGCAGTTTCTGGGAATCAACCGTGCAGACAATATTGGCCGCGAAGCCGTATCATCGGCGTTTCTCAACAAACTGCATTCACCTGCCTGCACTTTGCGTTCAAGTGCGTCCTTGATTTTAGGCCTATCGCTTTGAACGCTTTCAAAGGGCTCGTTGCGCGTCTGTCGTGTTTGGCTTTGGATCCTCGTGCGCGTTGGGGGTGGTGGGTAGGTGGCGCTCCCCGCATTGTGTCATACTCCCGCTTGTTTTCTTTTCGCGTTGTGTTGAACACACGGCTTGCATTTCTCCACTTTTCACACGTTGGGTTGATCTTCGGCGACTGCATCTGTTACCGTGTTGAATGGTGGCCTCAAATAGGCATCCCTGCGCTGCAATGCGGGGGAATGAATTATGGTACTCAAATGCAAGCTTCACAGTGGAAGATTGCTTATGATGATATTGTATAATCTTTGTATTCCGGTTAAAGGAATTTTTGAGTTTCAATAGAATCTTTAAAGGGAAACGCAACCCAAAAAACAAAGGGCTGTTTGTTACACACCACCTGGGCTGTGTGTCTCGGACTGCCTGAAACGAGCTTGAAGTTTTAATGACAAAAAGCTTTAAAATCACATGCATTAGTGATGTCACTGCGTTGGTATTGCAATAATTAATTTTAACCTCGTGGGACTTTGGTCAAATGTTGTACTTTCATAATGATGGCCATTAGGTTAACCAACACAGTTTAAAAGAACGATACATTGAGTTTGTGTGTGTGAGAAATATCACAGTAATATCATCAGTGCTGTAACAGCGACCATGATTTGATTTTTAAAAATCCTCCTTTACAAAACTTAAAATTTGTGTCGGACATTCCGGAATGCGCGCAGCCTTGGTTTGTGTACACAAGACCTCGAGCTGAATTTTTTTATGGATTTTTATCATCATCTAAGCCGGAAACATTATTTCTGCAGCTGTTTGCTGCTGTTGCCAGGTGCTGAAACCCCCGTGTAACTGTGCACTCTCTCGCAGAGCCTGGGAAGACTTCCATGAGCTAGTCAACAACAGATGAGGCTGCTGCAGTGGGTTGGGCCTTAAGCCTCACGCTGGGGCCTCCTCCAGTGCGAGCGAACGGGAAGTTCTATTCATATTCTTAGGTTTTTTCGCTAAAGTCACGTAGGTAAAAATTAAATNAATAAAAATAAAATAAAAATCACGACGTTTCGGAGGCAACACAAGCTTCCGTCTTCAGGTGGAACCGTCACAGCACGATAGCTGTATCAAGTGAGAGAAATTCCAAGAAAACAGTATTTGTATATATACTGTTTGGGGTGGGAGGAGCCAAGGTAGGCCTTGAATATTATTTTTAAATCCTTTATATTAAGTTCGCTTGCTTGCTTGCGCGCTTACGACCGTGCAAATCTTTGGTCGTTTTTTAACCCACTTCCCGTGATCCAATCAAGCTGACATTTTGCACACAGACTCGTTGTACGTGGCAATTAATGTTCGTGAAATTTTTTTCCATAACTTTATAATTTTTAGAAAAAAAATATATTTAATTATGGTGGCAGGCAATCATCTGACCCATAGGTGGCAGCCATCTCAAGCCAGAGGACGAGAGGACTCTAGCCGCCACGCATATAAAGGATTTATAGTGAAAAACTTTGTTTTTACGGGTTAATTTTTGTGAGGTTCGCTGCAGCTGAAGCACGCTGTTAGGAATGAGCCTTTGTTGTGTAAACTAGGTGCGGATGATGTAAAGGTGCGTGTAAAAGGGACTGAGCTTTTTGTTGTGTAGAGATGATGCATGGCCTGGCCTATCGTGGCTTAATTGCCAAGCAACTTAAAGCAACGAAATTCGTGATCGCGGCAACCGAGTGGAGTTTCTGCGTTTCTGCATCGTGGGAAGGTGGAGCATTTTATTGTTAATCGCCTCGCTGCCTTTGGTTTGGAATGTTTTTTTTAACGCTTTTCCAACTAAGATTCTCAAAGCATCCCCGCATTTCCTTTGTCATTCGTCCATCCGTTTATGACAGGGGGAAGGCTCTGCAACTCAGAAATAGAATCCAGTGTGAACCTACTGCAGCGTAAAGTTGTGTTGTGCTGCTACTCAGGCCCTGTTGAACACTGGTGAAATTTGTTCAAAGCATTGGCCAAAACGTGGAGACACAAACCACGGAAAAAAAGGACCATTGCAAAACATGCAGCAACTCATTTCGATCCGACGGCTGCCACCAGCTCCGAAAGAAAACGCGTGTTAGAAAGCGTCGCTTAATCCATGCACGTGCATGATTTTTTCGTATCTTGTGGCTTTTTTCTTTTGCTCAAACTTGGAGGGATTCTCAATGAGAGATGAAATTTGTGCTCCTTGCAAAAGATTGGATCGGGGGTCTCCAGCCAGTAGATTGCACAGACAATGTTCAGGGCAGAGATCAACAAACTCTAGTTTGGAGCCTCACTTCTGGTCCGCTTTATTTAGTTTTTCTCGCAATGAAAAACTAAACACAATTTGATTTATTTGTGGAAGTATGCCGTGCATATTTTCTGTACCTTAATGGGCACGGCAAGTATGAGGCCAACCACAATGATCTTGATCTCGAATAAAAAGCTACCACTTATCTTTTCGCACCTCCAAATATTTGGCATCGATAGCTTTTGTGTTTTCTTCACTGCGCGAAACTAAATTGTAAATCAACGTTCGTATGCCAAGTGCTCAATGCAGCGGCACTAATGAATGACGGTACATGCTGTTTGATACTGGTTGGAACCTCCTGGTTACACCAGCCCACAGGGGATTATTCTGTCCGTCCGTCGTGCATCCAAAATGGGAGGGGTGGGGCTGGGTGGAGAGGGGCTGGTCACCCGTGGTGCCCTTATAAAACTCAACGTTCAACCTACTCACGCCGGCTTGTGCCCGCCCTCACAGTCGGGCATATTTGCGGAATACACCACGCCGCCGTTGACCCTGCCCATTGACGAGCAACCCAACGTTCCTACCAGCTCCCTCCGCAGGAATGCATTTCACGAGCTGGTGCTCATTTCGACTCGTTGCCGAGTGGTGTGGCCTCCTGGTGTTGGGTACTGTGATGTGTGTTTTCACAATAGCTTCCTGTTTTAAGAGAGGTCTGTGATTGGATGGAATTTGTCACATATCATATCTTTCACCGCAACTGAAAATTATTTGAAATAAAAAATAATAACACGGCTTTAATTATGGTTGTGAGTTGGGTAATTTCTTTGGAGAATGCATTCATTTAAATTCATCCTCTCAATTGTGTGTTTTGCAGGTTTCATTCATGAAACAAACTTGGAGGTGCAGCAGACATGGGTCTCAGATTTTGACCGATTGCAATGAATTTCGATTTAAAGATTTCGTGACTGCAGGGATTCATCTTGGTTCTTTCGGTAAAGTCACGTAGAAGGGAAATAATAAAATAATAAAATAAAACATAAAATAATTCTCACGACGTTTCGGCCACAACGCAAGCAGCCACCTGAGGACGGCTGCTTGTGTTGTAGCCGAAACGTGAGAATTATTTTATTATGTTTTATTTGTATTTTATTATTTCCCTTCTACGTGACTTTACCGAAAGAACCAAGAAGACGATTGCAATGAGTTGCTATTTTTTTTTACAATTATTTCCAAATTGAGAACTGCAACCTTATTTCTGTATTTCACATTTACACTGCATCTCGTGTTAAGGCATGTCATGTCCCATAATGCAACTGTGACGTGTGTGTGCGAGCTCGATTTTGCATTGCTTGTTCCAATGACTTTATTTTATTGAGTGTGCATCGCACGCCCCGTCATGTATTACGGTGACGTCCGCTTTGATTTGTGTTATCGCATTGCGTCGTTCATGTCAACGCTTTATAACCATGTTTTGTCGCGTTTACACATTAGCTCTGCCGTCTGCCTGTCCATTCTTAGCGGGAGGCAATAACTTGCTTAAAGATGATCCAGTGAGAAAGAAAGAGTAGGATACATTTGCATTACTAGCAGCAGGCAATTTACCCTTCTATTAAAAACAGGCAAGTTGAAAAAAATTGTTGGCCCAAGATTTTGGACACACAGACCAGATCAAAAAGGACTATTTAAATATAGTCGACTCGATTCTCTGCGTGCGGTTTATCCGATCGGCTGATTAACCGCGCACCTTAGATTTTGACGTAAATTAATAATAACTCGTGGATTTTCCCTTAAGCCAAATGAATAATCTGAAAATGGTTATACATTGTTATTCATGGACATAGTAATAGGTTTTTACCCTTTCAACTGGTACAAAAACTGACACCTTTATACAAGGCATCATGTTTGCAATAACCACAACACAAGGAGTCAAAATGCAAACAAAAAGAAACAACTCTGATAATGATAATATATGTACTGTCCTTGAAGTTGATTGTCCACACCCGAGACAGCTTTTCTTAGAGCCTAGTCTCCATTGATGTTGGACCAGATGACGCCAAAAGGAGGTCTCAGTGATTCATGGACATGTTTATTACAAGTGACGTGTTTAAACTGAACAGTATAGTAGTTCCATATCTTTACAACAGTGGGTGGCAGAGTTTTATTGATGTTGATTGGTGTGGCTCTGCAGTCCACTTAGTGGGCCGAGTCTTCAGCGCGGGCAAATGTGGTTTTTGGCAAAGGGATCTGTGGAAAATGCATATTTTTGTATTATCCGCGATTTTGATAATCGAGAGTACTGTACAGGAAAACCTTGGATTGCGAGCATAATTCGTTCCGGAAACGTGCTTGTCATCCAAAGCACTCGTATAGTATCAGTTGTGATCACGTGACGCTCGGCAGACAAAGCGTATACGTACTGCTCGTATTGCAAGACCTCGCTCGTTTATCAAATTAATATTTTAAAATTTTGCTCGTCTTGCAAAACACTCGCAGACAAGTTACTGGCAATCCAAGGTTTTACTGTAGATAAATTTGTGTGTTTTCCATAACAGCCACCGTCTACTTACATCCTGCTAGTTACAAACTCGTGACGACGGGACACGTGGTGGAAAGTGTCAAATAATCTATGTGCACACGTGATTTTTCCAAACTAATTTTAGAGTTCTGACCTGCATGATGAAACATTTTAGCTCTGGCTGCTTCATTCGTTCAGTGAAGGAGTTTTGCTGTGACGTCTGTAAAACAACGTGGAAGGTTTTCTCTGGAATGGTTAAACATTTCCCGCGCGGTGCCACATTACCAATTTATAACCTTGCTGTCTCCGCCACTTTAGACGGGTGTTTTTTCTTTTTGCCGTGCGAAATTTCTGTAAATAGGCACCGGACGATGGAGATAGGCGGCTGCCATTTGTCGCCTGTGCTGTTTCTGTGTGATTTTGTTGAAATTGCCCGTATTCAACAGAGTGCTCGAATAAAACGGGATAGCTTTAACCGCAAATAATACTGTGCGTGTTTAACATCAGCCGTACATTTCTCTTGCATGGCTTGACCCTAGCCAATTTAAATATAAATTTTTTGTAATCCCCCCCCCCTGGTTGTTTAATGGAGATTTACCTTTAATTTTTTTGGCATTTCGTGTTGGTTTTTACACAATTCTGATCATACTGGCATGGATTGGCTGTGCTAATGCCTTACCGTAATGAAGACACTAAAACCATGCAATGTATGCCGATAATATTAATTACGACCGAAGGGGTGGTATGTACATCAATATAATCTAATTATATTGCTTTCGGTGCTTGGATCGATTGGCATGCGTTAAGAATCAATTTTTCGATTGATATATTTTGTATTTAATGGCTTCTCAATCACCTCTTGCAACCACTATGGGCGCTACCATCCACCATAATGTTTAAAGAATAAATTCTTGAATCGAATCGTGACAAATTGCGAATTGCCCGATGATGCTGGTTGCAATTACCAGCGAAACGTCGTACTCAAATTGTAAATGTTGTGGCTTCAACACACCGGTGGGCTAAAGCAGTGAACTATTTGTCTTTGTCAACGTGACACATTTTTACTGATTGCCGTGTCGGGTGGTGGAGGGTTACGACACATTTATAAATAAACGCGATCTAAACCCAAAAACGTTGATTATGAATAACATTGGTCGCGAAAGCCTACGTGTTAAACTGCAGATGCCCGCCGAATCATTCCACCCCTGTGCACGCCAGCGTTCAGTACCGCAAGTGTCGTCGACGGAACATTTCTAAGCCGTAACATTCCTGCTGACCGATGGTGACCGACTGCATTCATGTGTTCAGGGACAACTCAAGTTTTCGCAATACGGAGGTGTTCCGCAGGTGAAATCCCATCGTGCGAAATTCCTCATCCACCCTCCTTTCCTAGACCTCACCGTCGGCGCGTTCCTACCGGCGAGGGTGGCCAGGGCGGTCCCACGCAATGCGCCCTCTCGTTTCTCCAGAGCCTCTGCGTCCTTGCGGGAAAATGCCCTCTGGTTGTCCGATCGGTTTCACAAGCATGCCCCCTCCCCTCCCGGGTGGCTTGCATCAGCC
Source organism: Lethenteron camtschaticum (assembly GCA_018977245.1). Lineage (NCBI taxonomy): Eukaryota > Metazoa > Chordata > Hyperoartia > Petromyzontiformes > Petromyzontidae > Lethenteron > Lethenteron camtschaticum. The sequence continues at coordinate 1,811,040 of MU249634.1, read as the reverse complement.
AGCATCAGTTTCTGAGCAACTGTGTACGTGTCAATTATGCCTTTTGTCGTGTCTCCGTAATCATGACACGGCTTTCGAAATGCTGAGCAGCGGTCTCTTAACAACGGGCGCGTAGCGGTTCGCACGCCAGCTTCTTGCACGATTCAACGCTTTTTCAGGGCGTGTGTCGGGGGGGGGGGCCGCGGTTCGATTCAAAATCGATTAATTTTTGTCTCATTTGTTCCGCCTCGTTGCATTCTCATAAACTACCATGAAAATGTAGCTAATTTGGACACATCAAATAATTATCAATTGTTGCACTCACGATTCGGCGCGCGAATGACGAGCGTAAGGACTGATTTGACCGGTTGAGTGAATCGTTACGTGCCTAGAAATTAGATATTTATTTCTCCGCATTCGCCTGCCTTCCGTGCGTACGACGAGCATTGACAACTCCTCGTCAATTGGCGCCTTGCCGTGTGGCTCATTCAGAAGTTACAAACAGGAGGTTGCCAGGCGCTCTTCACAATAAAAACAAATATTTGTCACTGAAGTGGCAGATACGTGAGCGGGGCATTTGTTGCAGAATTTGCGACACAGAAGACTACACGGAGAGAATGATGTGGATTCGTCAAAGAAACTCGAGAAAAGGCATCGAGAGAGTTGCGAAAACCAAGTGCCGATAATGCCAAAAAACCCACTCTCCTAATAATGCCACTATTTTTTAACGACCCTATTTTCCCTGCCCCCCCCTTTATGAAGCGTCGCAAACCTGGGTTTTGCTCGTGAAACCGATGTCCCCCCCCCTCCAACGGACGCATCTTAAGCCGCAGTTCCGCCCACCCTCAGAAGTTTGCTGTGCAATTCATCAGCATTGACGTGAAGCATTGGGTTATATTTTTATTTACAAGAAATAATCGTTTTGAACTCCAATGCTCCCTCCCACTTTTGCGAATCGATGCAAAGGAGCCAACCCCCCCCCCCCTCGCTCGTGCCACGATTATTCGCGATGAAAACAAAATTATCGTGAAGGAATTTTTTTTTGTTGCTCACGAGCAAGCCGACCAGACAGACCTGGGGTAAAATCGTAAATTACGAAAAAAACTCAAAATGTTCGGCGAATTCACGGCGACATTGTGGTGAATGACAATTACAATTGTAATTGAACCCAGGACTGAAGCAAACCCTTTGGATGATGGGTCACTCTTAATATAAAGGCTTGTATGGCATTACATACAGGGCTCTATATAGAATTGCACGTATGTGTGTATATATGTTCAGTTTGTATATATATGCAGTATTTGCATTGTGTAATATATGTGCAGTGTATATGAAGAGGCTCGCATATATATACTATATAGAACATGAAGGTCACAGTTTTAGAGAATGCGAATAACGTACGGACCAATGTTTAGCTTATTGGAGACTCCGTTTTGTGTATTTTCATACGCGTGGCATGAAAATACACGGCTCATCGACATGTGTTTATATAGTAGATGTATGCATAGTTTTAGGAGTGGCTGGCAAATTTCACTTGATGAATGGAAACATTTGGCAAGTCCAAGATGTAAAAGTTAAATCCATCGGTACACACAAAGGGGCATTCCGGACATTTTAGTAGGCACGTCCAAAAGATGCCGATTTGTCAATTGCTAAAATTGTCCTATATAAATAGTAATACTAATAATATATCCATGTCAAGCCACTGCTGAATGAAGGCATCCCCCATGCCATGTCGGTCATTGCTGTTTGACCTTGCGTCTCCACGCGGGTCAGCGCGGGTTCATGAAGTTGTGGGTGAGTGCCTCAGGACTGATATCACTCGGCATAGGGCGCCACGGTGGCTAGGAGATGTTAACTACCTCGCCTGGTATACAGGACGTTGTGGGTTCGATCCCTGGACCCTGATGCCACGGTGGCTAGGAGATGTTAACTACCTCGCCTGGTATACAGGAGGTCGTGGGTTCGATCCCTACCCTGACGCCTGTATATTTGGAGTTTGCGTGTCTCCCTGTGGTCGCGTTGATTTTTCTCCGGGTTCTTCGGTTTTTCCCTCCAAATTTAGGAACATGCATCTGGGGGTATTTGGCTGCTGTAAAATCCCACGTGATAAGCTGTCATTTGTGGCCAGGTCGCTTATAAAAAAAGAGCTATATAGCTGATGGGCCTTACCTGGCAAAAAAAAAACTACAAAAAAAAACTTGAAGGCTGAGAAAATGTTCTTCGCTTGGCAGCAACAGTTTTAGATTTGAAGCTTTCGTGACTGCGAGGATTCATACTCTTAGTTTTTCGGTAAAGTCACGTAGGTAAAAAAATGAAATTAAAATTAATAAAATAAAATAATAAAATCACGACGTTTCGGAGGCAACACAAGGCTGTATCAAGCAAATCTGGCTGTGACGGTCCACCTGATGACGGAGACTTGAGTTGCCTCCGAAACGTCGTGATTTTTATTATTAATTTTATTAATTTTTATTTCATTTTTTTTNACCTACGTGACTTTACCAAAAAACGAAGAGTATGTAGCAACAGTTTTGTTTATGGTATTTTCACGTAACCACGTGTTCCCAGAGGCAATGTCACACCTGGCTCCCATTTTTTGTTGTTGTTGCATTGGACACGAGCACAATCCGAGCAAATTTTCCCGCAGGTCATCGCGCTACGTTTACAAGTAATAATCAATGACAACAGTAGGTGTATAATAGCACGGGCCGGAACATTCCATCGCTTCGTACGTAGACGGGCGTTCAGGGTGGGCAGAATTCACGGTCGGTGCACCACCCCTCGACTAGACCGCAGCACAAATGGGTCCAACGTAGGTCGATCGGGCAAGTCTCGCGCGGCGGAGGGTAAAGGTGCCGGTGCTCTGGCCCATTCCAAGAAGTTTTGCCGGTGTGGAAGAGTAGACTAAGATACCCTCCAGAGAGGGGGGTCTCATTGTGGAGTCCCTTCTGCCAGCAGTGGCACGAGCAAGTCATTGCAGGGTGCACCTTAACCTTTTATTATAGCATCTCGTAACAAAAACTATCACGAGGGACTCATTGCAACAGGTATAACAAAGACTACCTTTGCTTTCTTGCCGTCGCTGCTTCTGCTTGGTGTACATGTTTTTTGTACACAGTGTGGCGCGTTTACTAGATGTGTAATGCACTCCTCGGAGATGACGCTTTGGGTGACTGTTCGATCATTCGAAATCCTCGGGTTTTCATCTAAACGTAACAACCGTGATGATTATTCCACCATCGGTGTCGGAAACATTTTTTGAAATGCGGATTCGGAAGAGGTTATTGAGCTCTGCGTGGTTCGTTCTTAACAATTACGGGACGCAACGCTGAATGTGCTCGTATGTTCACATTTGGTTGGGTTTTGATTGTATATTTTTGCAGTGCTAAATTACCTTTTGTCTCTGGGCAGCTTTCTCTGAATTTCATTTTGGTGGGAGCCAAAGGTAATGTTTAAACGGAGAACCCACCGCTGGCCCCCCTCAATATTATCTAATCTTTTTTGCTCGCGCAGTGTTTACCCATGACGTGTACGCGCTGCAACAGAAGTGTCTGCTATCTGAAATACTCGGCTGCTATCGCCCGTACCGTACAACTTTTTGGGCGATAGATAAGTCCAACAGATGACCGTCGGCACGTTGCGATTCAATATTGAAATACCCAAGCATTGAAATGCGGTGCATCGCGCTTTGTCGCAAATTTGACTCATTGTACATAGAGGTACAAATGGATACGTGAAAAGGTCGGATTTGTGTTTGTCTACGGATAACGACAGTTGCACCGTGCATAGATACTTGCACGGTGGTGTTGGGCAGGTAATTGGTCACGGAGTATATTTGTGGAGGTAAGAGTTGCGACGTAGCAGATAGTGTCGCAATCGGCCCTCTGAAATATTGCAATAGGTAACGGCTATTCTGGTACGGACAGATGTCGATTGCAGAAGGGACCCAGCAAATTAGGGGTTTTCAGACTTGCTGTTCTCTTTCCAGGTATCCCTATTTACGAAAGGGATGCGTTCTTCAAAAAACAAACGCAAACGAAATTGTGTCAATCAGAAATGGCTTTCCCATTTTTGAATTTAAAAAGGGATGTGTTTCGGACAGTCATTCCAGCTCTACTCCAACCTAAAAAACATCACCATATCACAACACAAAAAAAAATTAACCCGTAAAAACAAAGTTTTTCACTATAAATCCTTTATATGCGTGGCGGCTAGAGTCCTCTCGTCCTCTGGCTTGAGATGGCTGCCACCTATGGGTCAGATGATTGCTGGCACATTAAGCAATTGGTAATTAAATATAAAAAAAATCCTAAAAAGTGTAAAATTTTACAATTTTTTCACGAAAATTAATTGTCACGCACAACGAGTCTGTGTGGAAAATGTCAGCTCGATTGGATCACGGGAAGTGGGTTAAAAAACGACCGAAAGATTTGCACGGTCGTAAGCAAGCAAGCAAGCGAATTTAATATAAAGGATTTAAATGATAATAATTAAGGACATATTAAAGCGATCGAATAACAATGCATCTGAAAGCAAAATAATTCACCTTTTTCACGGAACTCGCTGAAAGATCTGCACGTTGAAATGACTGGCAAGGTGATATGGAGGCGTTCCTCTTGCACTGCAGGGAGATCGTGACGCTGTCGCGGACGGACGACGCAGCCTCCCGGATGGTTCGTGTTTGGTGATCTCGCAGCGCGTGCCGCGGTGAAATTTCTTCGACACGGAAAATTCGATTCCGCTCATCGAAAAGTGTCCGTAGTTTCGTCAGTTGCGCGAACGCGAGATTTCGTAATTCGCGGGATGCCTGTACCTGTGTTGAACATTATAAGAGGATAAGGGGTATGGGGGGGGGGTTGCTGTTAAACTTAAGCCACTGCAATCAAAGTTCTGTCTTTAATGAATCAGCCACCACTTCCACACGGGGCCCACATAGTTGGAAGAGATCAGGCCAGTACATCTTGACTCACGATATCTTAAAAAAATCTAAAATACTCAAGATGTTCGTCCTATATTAATGCTGAAGGTGTAACAATTCGTAATTTCATGTAATGGGTTCACAAAATATCTGGCAGCCAAGTGGCGTCCACTAACATTCCCCGCAGTGTAAAACAAAATAAGCGATATTCTGGTTCTTTCGTAAAGTCATGTAGCAGGGAAATAATATAATAATATAATATTATTAGCAGGGAAATAATATACGTAGCAGGGAAATAATATATATTATAATATAATATTTATTTTCCTGCTACGTATTATAATATAATATTATTTCCCTTCTACGTAATATTATAACATTACTTTACCGAAAGAACCAAGAATATGAATCCCTGCAGTCACGAAAGCTTTAAATCGAAAAATCATCGATCTTGAATTGTGATCCTGATGGTGACTTTTCATCATTTCACCAAGGGGTTGAATAGTTACACCTATCATAAATAGAAACAACTACTTTAAAGCAATCTTAACTTTGGAGCTTTCGTGACTGCAGGAATTAATCTTTGGTTCTTTCGGTAAAGTCACATATAAAGAAAAAATAATAAATTAAATAAAATGCTATTATTTACGTATAAAGAAAAAATAATAAATTAAATAATATGCCATTATTTTATTTATTATTTTTNCTTTATACGTGACTTTACCGAAAGAACCAAAGAATACTTTAAAGCAATTCCAAAGTTGCCATGTCTCGTCATTTGAGTTGTTAAAATAATCTTCAACTGTTGTGTTTGAAACCAAGGAATTGATTTCTCATGGGTTTATTTTGTATTCGTGGTGTTTTTTTNGCAATTAGATTTTTTAAAATATGGGTAAGCGAGGGTTGGAAATTAAAAAGTGTCGACATCTCCGCTACGCTGATTGCAACAATGTATACATGTTTTCAAACAATGGTCAACAAGTATGCAGAGGTCACGTCAGCCAAACGTTAGCTTTATTTTTAAATATATTCTGAAAGAGAAAAACAATTTTGCCTGCATTCCGGTCCACACATTTAATTGCTAATTCTCAAATCATCATCATAATCGGTTCTATGCAGCATCGTGAGTTCTATGCAGAAAGCTCATTACACAAGATGTCTTAAGTTATGGTTGGCTTTTATTGAATAACGTCCACATTAATTTAGTTTCACAGATTTCTGTCTTTCGTTGGACATTGCCGTGAGGCCGGATCGCGGTGAAAAATTATTACATGCCGACCGAACGCGCGGTATTTGAGTTGGAGTTTGTGGGAAAGCACTCGTGTTTGGCCATATCTCACCTATGTCATTGCTTTTAATGGAAATAACATAGCACTTTTTATTTTTCATCGTAATAAAACGGAAGCCGGTACCGTGAAATGCGTGCGTGTGTGTGTGAGAGATGTGTTCATATTGCAGCTATTTTTTTTTAAGGGCTTGTGTTCACAGGGTGCGTTTATAAGGACCCGTGGTGGCGAGATGTTAACTCTGTCACCTTGTGGGTTCGATCCCAACCCTCACGACTGTATATTTGGAAGTAATAAAATAATAAAAATAATAAAATAATTCTCACGACGTTTCGGCCACAACGCAAGCAGCCGTCCTCAGGTGAAGAAACGTCGTGAGAATTATTTTATTATGTTTTATTTTTATTATTTTATCATCCCTTCTACGTGACTTTACCGAAGAACCAAGAAGATGAATCCCTGCAGTCACGAAAGCTTTAAATCGAAATGTATATTTGGAGTTTGCATGTTCTCCCCGTGGTCGCGTCGATTTTTTCCGGGTTCTTAGGTTTTCTCTCCACATTTGACTCAAACTTGCGTTTTAGAATATTTGGCTGCTTTAAATTTGCACATGATAAGCCACTTAGTTGAGCGTATCACTTGTGGCCAGGTCGCTTCTGAAAAAGATCCATCCAGCTCAGTGGGCCTTACCTGTAAAATAAAATAAAATGTATATAGTAAATGCGTTGGCAATTCAAAGTGCATTGCATCACATCTATTCTCAACCGTTCCATACCACGCGTCAATGTGTGGCGATGAGAGGGCCCATCCAATGGCAGCAGTTCCTGCACAGCACGTGGTGTGACCACCACAATCGGGCATTAGTCCGGCAGTCGTATTTAAATTTCGATTTAAAGCTTTCGTGACTGCAGGGATTCATCTTCTTGGTTCTTTCGGTAAAGTCACGTAGAAGGGAAGTAATAAAATAATAAAATAAAACATAATAAAATAATTCTACGACGTTTCGGCTACAACGCAAGCAGCCGTCTTCAGGTGAAGAATGAAACACTGCCAAGCTTGGAGCTATATATTCCACCTCCAACCCAGCTTATATATACGCTCCAAGCTTGGCAGTGTTTCATTCTTCACCTGAAGACGGCTGCTTGCGTTGTAGCGAAACGTCGTGAGAATTATTTAATTATTTTTATTTTTATTATTTTATTACTTCCTTCTACGTGACTTTACCGAAAGAACAAGAAGACATCGTATTTAGTTTTCTTTCTCCAAATTAAGCGATGCGCGAGTGTAAATTGATCAAATGTGGATCTCGGTTCCGTAGCGCGCACACACGCTGCTTTCTTTTTCCAGAAAACAGGGTGCCCTGTCGCAGTGTTAACCCGGGGGCGCGTGGGGAAGGCAACCACCGGGTCTCTAACCGTGAACTTCAGCAAACGAGTGGCTCACGCGCATCACCGATTGACCACGTCTCTCTCTTGCATCGGTTCGCATAAAATTCTCGGATCATTCTTGACGGTCGGCACGGAGTGGCGGGCTCGGTTGACCGTTCTTCAACACGCATCTTAACGTGGGCAGCGAGCGAAGCCTGACCGGCGTTGGCGACTCGGCTTCGCAGAGCCGGACTGAGCAGTCCCAGAGTATCGTCAAACAACTCCCGTGGAACAACGGAATGGAGGGGGGTCGGGGGCCTTCATCCAGGAGTGGGCTGTACAAAGGTCGAAAGTTAATAATCACATGCAGATTGAGCTCGTATACGTATACGGAGACGAAAACGTTTCTGTAAAGGGATGATTTCGTGGAATTACTTTTCGAGGCCAACACGGGTAAGGAAGTTTGAAAAAAANCACACAATTGTGATTAGATTACTGCCCATTAGTGAACTAATGGGCAAAAATGACAAACTACCCAACGAGTTTAAAGTGTAGAGTTAAAACTTTGCCAAAGTGGACTTTGCCCTTAACCTTGAGTGTCACAAATGTGTGCCATCCCCTTTTGCATCACCGCCAATTCCGGGGACATGTGAACTTAATTGACATCTGCGCAACACTCTCCCGCGTCGGATTGCGTGGGGTTGCTAAGTGAAGAGTAGGAGTCCACAGTTTGTCCTCGTTATATTTAATTGGTGCTTCAAATATGAATTGATGCCGTACTTATTAGTCCGTGGGTCAAAGGTCACTGGCAACAACCCCAACTCTGGCTTTGCATTAGGGTCACCAAAGGGTCCTTTAGGTATTGTGTTTAGGGTGGCATCCGTGCTTTTGTTCTTTCACTCGCTTATGCAATTGACCAGGGTTCGTGTCGACCTCTAGGTCGACTCGGCCTCAAATGAGTACCTGGGTGTGGTGTATAGTAAACATCGCCACCGGGGAGACAAAGGCGGCCGGGCGTGGTGCTGGCCACCACCCCCTTCGTGCCGTGCCGGCCTTCATAGGCGCTACTCGCTAGCAGCACTTGCCCCAACAGTCTGTCAAGGCTACACGAAGGATCTTTGTCTTTGTACCCTGGCCGGCTTGTGTTTTTCAAAGCTTTGGGGGAAATAAAAAAACAAAAACCCCTTCAATAAATCCGGTCAGTTTGGCACCAGCGTTCATCGCGTTACAGAATTTAACGATCGATTATAAAGTTACGCATTTGTATTCGCTGTGAGGGATGGATCGCATCGGCTTGAAGGTAAACCTTCATCCAGCAGTGAATTGATCATGGCTGTTGATGAATCTCAGTAATTGTTATCATGTAAATGCAAGGTCAGCGCATTGGCGTTTTTACTTGAACGATACAGCAGTTCTTTGTGCAGGGTAAGCATGAACCAGTCCGAACTTAGACATAGACTAAAGGGAGGGCTTCATCCAACAGTGGATTTATCATGGCTGACAAAGATAACAATATCGCAGTTCTTTGTGGTTTAGCCTGAACTGGTTTGAACCCGGACACTGATTTGAAGAAGGCCTTCATCCAGCAGCAGATTCATCATAGCTGACAAAGAACGATACAGCAGTTCTTTGTGCAGGGTTAGCATGAACCGGTTCGACCCCCACATAGCCTTAAGGGTTTCATCCAGTAGCAAGATTGATGATGGCTAATGAATATTATAACGATAGTCCTATGCGTGGGTTAGCATTAACCGGTTCGAACTCAGAAATATGCTTAAGGGAGGCCTTCATCCAGCAGTGGAACGACTGTGTATGGCAAGGCCGTAATTATAATATATTTGGGGACACACACATCTCACTATATATTGCTATAAAATAGATTTCTGTTTATATGATTGTGATTATGGTTGTACTTTATAAATCCCTAATCTCTGCCATTGCATACAATGAAACAAGAAAAGAAAAAAACATAAAAAACAGAGCAATGTAATACAATCCACTATTAGACATTGTAAAAAAAAAAGTCCATCCTATGTGTTCGTGAATTTTTAATATTTTAGGCAGGAAATTCGTTTTCAAATTTAGATTTTTTTTCTGGGGGGGGGGGGGGGCAGACCCCCTGGAAGATTTGGTCCCCCCCCCNAATGTTGACTCCATGGCTACGGCCTTGGTGTATGGTAGTAAGGCAATGGTTATAGTAGTCGTGGTAGTAAGGCAGTAGTTATTGTAGTCAGGCACTAGTTATAGTAGTAGTGGTAGTAAGGCACTAGTTATGGTAGTAAGACACTAGTTATGGTAGTTATGGTAGTAAGGCAGTGGTTATGGTAGTGGTGGTAGTAAGGCACTAGTTATGGTAGTTATGGTAGTAAGGCACTAGTTATGGTAGTAGTGGTAGTAAGACACTAGTTATGGTAGTTATAGTAGTGGTGGTAGTAAGGCAGTGGTTATGGTAGTGGTAGTAGTAAGACACTAGTTATGGTAGTTATGGTAGTAAGACACTAGTTATGGTAGTAGTGGTAGTAAGACACTAGTTATGGTAGTTATGGTAGTAAGGCAGTGGTTATGGTAGTAGTAAGGCACTAGTTATGGTAGTAAGGCAGTAGTTATAGTAGTGGTAGTAAGGCAGTTGTTATGGTAGTCGTGGTAGTAAGGCACTAGTTATGGTAGTCGTGGTAGTAAGGCAGTAGTTATGGTAGTAAGGCAGTAGTTATAGTAAGGCAGTGGTTATGGTAGTAAGGCAGTGGTTATGGTAGTAAGGCAGTGGTTATGGTAGTCGTGGTAGTAAGGCAGTAGTTATAGTAGTGGTGGTACTAAGGCAGTGGTTATGGTAGTCGTGGTAGTAAGGCAGTGGTTATGGTAGCAAGGCAGTGGTTATGGTAGTTGTGGTAGTAAGGCAGTAGTTATAGTAGTAAGGCAGTGGTTATGGTAGTCGTGGTAGTAAGGCAGTGGTTATGGTAGTCGTGGTAGTAAGGCAGTGGTTATGGTAGCAAGGCAGTGGTTATGGTAGTAAGGCAGTAGTTATGGTAGTTATGGTAGTAAGGCACTAGTTATGGTAGTAAGGCAGTAGTTATAGTAGTTATGGTAGTAAGGCACTAGTTATGTAGTTATAAGTAGTTATGGTAGTAAGGCACTAGTTATAGTAGTTATGGTACTAAGGCAGTGGTTATGGTAGTTATGGTAGTAAGGCACTAGTTATCGTAGTCGTGCTTGTGGCTGCAGCTGCAGCAGCGTGAANTGGTCTGAACCCCGTCGCCACCGTACAGTGGGCAGAGAGAGAGAGGGAGACCTTGGGAGTCCGCACACTTCTACGTCCCACTAGTGGCATCATTGTGCACTATTCAGTCACCACCAAAGATTAAAATATTAACCCCCCCCCNTCTCTCTATACTTACGTCGAACTTCTTTCGCACCTACGGTAGCCAACCAGTGCTAATCGGAGGTGTGTCGGAAGGCAATATGGTAGTCAGTAGTTCTGNGTGGTAGTCAGTGGTTATGGGTTCTGTAGTAGTCAATCTGTGGGTCTCTAGTAGTCGTTATGGGTCTCTGTGTGGTNTATGGGTNTCTAGTGTGAGTCACTAGGTCTGTGTAGTATGGTTCCTAGTGTGTGTATGGTGNCTGTGTGAGCTGGGTTCGTGTGAGTCAATCTATGGGTCTCTGTGTGCAGTTATGGGTCTGAACCCTTGTGAGTTATNCTCTTAGTTATGGGTCTCTGTGTGAGTCTTGGGTCTCTGTGTGATATGGTTATCGTGTGAGTCTATGGGTCTCTGTGTAGTCTATGGGTTCTGTGAGTCTATGGGTCTCTGTGTGAGTCTATGGGTCTCTGTGTGAGTCTATGGGTGTCTGTGTGAGTCTATGGGTCTCTGTGTGAGTCTATGGGTTATCTGTGTGAGTCTATGGGTCTCTGTGTGAGTCTATGGGTCTCTGTGTGAGTCTATGGGTCTCTGTGTGAGTCTATGGTCTCTGTGTGTGTCTATGGGTGTCTGTGTGAGTCTGGGTCTCTGTGTGAGTCTGTGGGTCTCTGTGTGAGTCTATGGGTCTCTGTGTGAGTCTATGAGTCTATGGGTCTCTGTGTGAGTCTATGGGTCTCTGTGTGAGTCTATGGGTTTCTGTGTGAGTCTATGGGTCTCTGTGTGAGTCTATGGGTCTCTGTGAGTCTATGGGTCTGTGTGAGTCTATGTCTCTGTGTGAGTCTGTGGGTGTCTGTGTGAGTCTATGGGTCTCTGTGTGAGTCTATGGGTCTCTGTGAGTCTATGGGTCTCTGTGTGAGTCTATGGGTCTCTGTGTGGTTCTCTGTGTGAGTCTATGGGTCTCTGTGTGAGTCTCTGTGTGTCTATGGGTCTCTGTGGGTCTCTGCGTGAGTCTATGGGTCTCTGTGTGAGTCTATGGGTCTCTGTGTGAGTCTATGGGTCTCTGTGTGAGTCTCTGTGTGTCTATGGGTCTCTGTGGGTTCTCTGCGTGAGTCTATGGGTCTCTGTGTGAGTCTCTGTGTGTCTATGGGTCTCTGGGTCTCTGCGTGAGTCTGTGGGTCTCTGTGTGAGTCTATGGGTCTCTGAGTCTATGTCTCTGTGTGAGTCTGGGTCTCTGTGAGTCTATGGGTCTCTGTGAGTCTATGTGTCTCTGTGTGAGTCTATGGGTCTCTGTGTGAGTCTGTGTGTGAGTCTATGTGTCTCTGTGTGAGTCTCTCTGTGAGTCTATGGGTCTCTGTGTGGTTCTCTGTGAGTCTATGGGTCTCTGTGTGAGTCTCTGTGAGTCTGTGGGTCTCTGTGAGGTTCTCTGTGTGAGTCTATAGGTCTCTCTGTGAGTCTATGGGTCTCTGTGTGAGTCTATGGGTCTCTGTGTGAGTCTATGAGTCTCTGTGAGTCTATGTCTCTGTGTGAGTCTGTGGTCTCTGTGTGAGTCTGTGGGTCTCTGTGAGTCTATGGGTCTCTGTGTGAGTCTATGGGTCTCTGTGTGAGTCTATGGGTCTCTGTGAGTCTGTGTCTCTGTGTGAGTATGGTCTCTGTGTGAGTCTATGGGTCTGTGTGAGTCTATGGGTCTCTGTGTGAGTCTATGGGTCTCTGTGTGAGTATGTATGTTGAACTTCTTTCGCACCGTACGTAGCTAACCGGGGGAAAGTTGCTGTGAGCGAGTAGCAGCACCTATGAAGGCGGGCACGGCCAGCACCACGCCGGCCGTCTTTGTCTCTCCCCCCCACAGTGGCAATGTTTACTACACAACACCGCAACAGGTAACTCATTTCAGGCCGAGTCAACCTAAGGGGAGGCCCAGCACGGGTTCTGGTCCTGGCCTCTGGTGTTGGTCGTGAGCGAGAATCGAACTCGGATCGCCGGGGGGTCCGTAAAAGCACAGCAGCGCGCTAACCACTGCACCACCGCTCCCTCCACCCAATCAAAGACAAAGCTCCCCCGTGTAGCCTTGGCAGACTATAGGGGCAAGTGCTGTTAGCGAGCACCTATGAAGGCCGGCACTGTGGCACACGAGGGGTGGGTGGCCAGCACCACGCCGGCCGCCTTTGTCTCCCCCAGTGGCGATGTTTACTACACACCAGACGGAGTACTCGTTTGAGGCTGAGTGGACCTAGGGGCAGGCCAGATAATCTTCACCGATGTTGGCCGCCGTGAGAGCGGGGGGGGAGGTTCGTAAGCTCAGCAGCGGCGCTAACCGCTGCGCCACCGCTCCCTCTCCCAGCCAATCACCGTCACCGCATTGAGGAGGGGGTGGGGCGAAACGTCGGTGGGTGTCGCCCGAGCCATTATAGCGTCGCGCACACTGCACGTACAGCGCAGAGGCGCGCGTTTATAGCAACGGCAGCAAAATCTTAACATTAACGAAGCTAAACAATAGTGTCGCTATATATTAAAATAAGTTTACATTTGTTTGAAAGAAAGAGAAAATAATTGTAAAATAATTATAAATTCACGGCAACACCCGGTTTAAAATGGCGGCAGATAAAATCCTCGCTCTGGCCAAGTTTTGGAGGAACATTCGTCCCAACATTCCGCTAAGAAGGTAAACAACAACAACAGCCTGTGTTTGTTGTTGTTGTTGTGATGTTCGTCTTGCAAACAACGTTGAGATCAATGCCACAGCGTCTGTGTATCGATTAACATTGGTGATGGTGGTGGCGAGCGGTGGTGCAATGGTTAGCGCGCTCGGTTCACACAACAAAAACCCTGGGCCGCGCCTAGGTCCACTCGGCCTTTTCAACGTTGTACAGTAACATTGCAGTGCTTTGGTGCGGGGAAACAAAGGCGGTCGGGCGCGTACTGTCCGAGCCACGCCACGTGTGCAGTCGTGGCCTTAATAGGTGCTCGCTAATTCGTGTTTTTTGTGTGTTATGTGATGTACGTGTTTATAATGGCACACTTGTGAGTATATGTTTATAGTTGAATTGAAACTTGGTCTGGGCATCATCACCTTTAGGTCGGCTGAATCTAAAGCCTCAAACGAACGTGGTTATGAACTGGGAGAGACAAAGGCGGTCGTTTTGTGTCTTTTAATTGGTCTAGCATCTTGTATTGTTGCAACTTACAAGGTGCAGCTATTTAAATGCATTTCATTGGGTACTGATGTTGGGTAATGTGTAATATTCATACCGTAAATTATAATGCTTCTTACGTGATAACAACACGACGTACAAAGTGCATCCTTTTTAAAGTCGATTTTATGGAATGACTAATCTTATTACATTTCGATGTAAAGCTTCTTTCGTGACTGCAGGGATTCATCTTCTTGGTTCTTTCGGTAAAGTCACGTAGAAGGGAAGTAATAAAATAATAAAAAGAAAACATAATAAATAATATAATAAAGAAAACATAATAATAAAGAAGATGAATCCCTGCAGTCACGAAAGCTTTAAATCGAAATTCTTTTATTATGTTTTATTTAATAAAAATAATATTTTTTGTTTTATTTTATAATTATTATTTCCCTTCTACGTGACTTTACCGAAAGAACCAAGAAGATAATCTTATTTAGTTATAATTGCTATTTTTCCGCTTGAATTAGATGTAACAGCTGTTGGATTATCTTTAGTATTTAATCATGATTGTAGAATACAGTACGTTGATCATGAAGTTTGCAGTACAAATAGTTGAAGTTGCAGAGCCTCATGCTTAACTTAGTGAGATAAGATAATGTGAATTGGTGAAGGTCAACCGATATCATCATCACTATCATCATTACAGTACCCCCTATCATCATCATCAGTAAGTGGCAACACATGATGATAGCTGTACACATAAAGCCATTCTTTATTGTACAAGTGTGGATGTACGTGCCCCGTCACACGAACGTGGAATTTCTACTACTGGTTCAGGAATAACATTGTGTAGAGTATAACCGCACATCTCCAACATGTTTAAGCATGACAATTATATGGCATGATAGAATACTTATTCTTACTACTGTGGATAACTGAAATGGGATCTTTATCCCAAACTTGATGTACAATTGGTGTGGTTCGTTTCTTCATTCGGACTTTTAAGTGAAATGTAAAGTTCAAGTGTTTATTGTACTTTTCAGTGCGTATTAACCACATTATATTTACGTGATCTAACACCCCTGTATTGTGGATGATATTGTCACGAAAGCCGGCTCCGTGTTAAACTTGTGAATGTTTTCAGCGGCACACGTGTGTGGGTTGCCCGTGTTGGCATAACACTGGCAATTATCTTAGCAAGTCATTTTGTGTAAACGTAACACACAAAATCCTACCCACACCACCCCCACACACACTTACAATTTGAGATAATTCTTTTGGCCCTTTAATAATGGGACTGGAAGCGATTTGACCTTGGGTTGATGCCAGACAGTGGCTGAATTGGAGTTGAATAGCGTGTCAGGAGGCCCTTCAGGCAAGAGTGTACAACCACATAGCTGATAAGAAAATGAAAGTCCACTATAGTCAAGTCCAAAAAAAAATATTTATTTATTTTCAACGGTCGAACATTGTTTAACTTTTTTACTACACATGCAAAGTGTTTGCGGTGAGTTTGCAAGAGAGTATATAGGAGGAAGCTTACTATATTCTTAGGCTTTTTCGGTAAAGTCACGTAGGTAAAAAATTAAAATAATAAAAGTAAAATAAAAATAAAAATCACGACGTTTCGGAGGCAAGTGTTGCCTCCGAAACGTCGTGATTTTTATTTACTTTTATTAATTAAATTTTTTTTACCTACGTGACTTTACCGAAAAAACCTAAGAATATGAATCCTTGCAGTCACGAAAGCTTCAAATCTAGAAGGAAGCTCAACGTTGGTATCCAATTCTAAATCATGACTGTTACACATCTGGTGCATGACAACCACGTTGAGAGATGGTTGTCAGCTGAGTTGAACCCAGATTAACTCTCACCCCACAGCCCCGTTGGCCTTGTCTGTGACACACACACACAATGTACAATTCACTCCTCCACATCTGTTGGCACTTTGATTACAAATCCAGCAACCGATACTGATGGATCCGTGGCGTTAATGATCCAGGCTCTCGGCAATACATTGCCAAAGTGGCATGGCAATTAAAGGAAATGTTAACCCAATTATACCTACGGCACGCAACAATGGACACTCATCATTCATTTAAAGTTATTGAATACATTAATGTGTATCGTCTCAAAGTATTGTGGGGGGGGGGATGGTGGGACAGTGGTTAGCGCACGAGTTCAATTCCGGCCACGCTTAACAGCAGTGGTGGATGATGTTGAAGCCATCTGCTCCCCCCCACTCATCAACCCGCATGGATCAGCGTTGTGATGAAGTATGGCCAATGAGGCTTGGAAAGGCCTTTGTGAAAATAGTGTTGTTATAGGTCTTCACGAATAGCTTTTTTAGGAGTGGAAATTCAATATTTCATGGTTGGTTTTTACAGTCTGTGTACATGGAACCGAAAGCATAAAAAATGACTTTTTCAATAAAAAGTAAAATTCTCCAATTAGTTTATCACTGTGCAAATCCGAACTGTTTAAAAGTTAAGGTCATTCTTGAATCTTAAAAGTGGTTTCGATTTAAAGCTTTCGTGACTGCAGGGATTCATCTTCTTGGTTCTTTCAGTAAAGTCACGTCGAAGGGAAGTAATAAAATAATAAAAATAAAACATAATAAAATAAAATAATTCTCACGACGTTTCGGCTACAACGCAAGCAGCCGTCTTCAGGTGAAGAATGAGACACTACCAAGCTAGGAGCTTATATAAGCTGCGTTGGAGGTGGAAGAGCGCCTTAACAAAAAATGTGCATATGAAGAGGAATTTAGCATATTCATGGGAAATGCGTAGGAGTTGGGCGGGGGGGTTTCAAAGTCATATTATGCCCATGCATTATCTTAAAAGTGGGTCAAGCTAAGAAGAGGTGTGTGAGACCTGAGGGTGGGGTCCACCGTGGGTGGAAAGTGTGGGATATGAAATGGTAGAATTTGGTGAACTCTCCCTTAGCAGTGGTCTTGCCCACTGCCAATAGTTTCCTTGCATGCCAGCCACACCTCATTTCCCTCTGCCAACATTTTACACCATCCACTCAGCATTTCCGCTTGCGAATTGAGCTCCCGTTAAATTTGTCCTGCCCCGTCACCGCAATTCTCTTGAGGCCGGAATCTGTCGCGAGTGAATGGTTAACCCGGCCGTTAAAGATTCTCCNGAATGTTTAACCTAAAGATTTGAGCGTTCGTGGGGGGGGGCTTTAAGGGAGGCTCGCCAACGTGTTTTTTAATGCGTGCATCCGACGGTTCATGCTACGTGTTCGGAAGCATTTTCAGGAACTATCCACTTCTACGTGCTGGGAATGCAACGGTAGGACATCAAGCCTTGAGCAACGGGCGTTTCGATCTGAGCAACTACAAAACATGCATCGCCAGACCTTTACAGCACATTCTAGATTTGAAGCTTTCGTGACTGCAAGGATTATATTCTTAGGTTTTTTNGGTAAGTCACGTAGTAAAAATTAAATTAATAAATAAAATAAAAATCACGACATTTCGGAGGCAACACAAGCTTCCGTCTTCAGGTGGAACCGTCACAGCACGATAGCTGTATCAAGTGAGAGAAACTCCAAGAAAACAGTCCTTGTGTATATATATACTGGTTGAGGGTGGTAGGAGCTAAGGTAGGCCCTGGATATTATTTTTGTGAGGTTCGGTGCGGCTGAAGCACGCTGTTAGGAATGAGCATTTGTTGTGTAAACTAGCACAACCGCTCAAATCTACGCGGTAGACTTGCTTCTTTCGCTTCTTTTTACACTGCACAACGCGAACTGCTTCTGGGCTGTGCCGGCTCGGAAGGTGCCAGATCGTTTTCCACCGTGGAAGCCGAGCCGAGCTGCTGGTGCCGCTTGCAATAAACATGTACGAGTTGCACGTAGATGGCGCGCTGATGCTGTGTCCACGCAGTGTACCGACTAACGTTACACGAGCAATCGTCATCAGGTGTGAAATCCACAGCAAGAACATTTTCTTGCTGTGGATTTCTTCACGAAAGCTTTAAATCGAAAATCAACACATGTTCTTGGTTCTTTCGGTAAAGTCACGTAGAAGGGAAATAATAAAATAAAACAATAAAAATTCTCACGTTTCGGCCACAACGCAAGCAACCGTCCTCTGGTGGAGAACAGGTCTGTCGAGAAGACAGTCTGAACGTGACTTTACCAAAAGAACCAAGAAGATGAATCCCTGCAGTCACGAAAGCTTTAAATCGAAAATCAACACATATTCTTGGTTCTTTCGGTAAAGTCACATAGAAGGGAAATAATAAAATAAACAATAAAAATTCTCACGTTTCCGCCACTTTTTCAAATTTTCAAATTGCTGTGGTTTTCGCACCTGATGATGATTGCTTGTGTTGCAGTCGAAACGTCGTGATAAATTTTTTTATTATTTCCTTTCGAGTCGTTAGCTCCGCCCCTGGCCCTGCTTGGCTTCGAGCCAGATCCAGATGTCTCCTCATGAGGCCAGCGACATCACGGATTGGTTCTGGCTTGGAAAGACGAGTAGTCGGTGAAAAACCATACATGCCGGGGAGGCTACTCGCTGGTTTGGTTTGGATGGGCCAGGGTGAAAGGGGTATAAGAGTGACTGGGACGTGGGATGCCAATCGCACCATGTGTAGTGATGATAAAGGGCTTGCAGGGTGATTGAGGAATTGATCTCCACAGGGCAGCAATATCGCCTTTTGCAAAGAGCGTGGTACACCATTTAGTCTAGATTGCAGACACCAGGTGATGTTTTACAGCTGTTAAGTGCCGGGTCCTTCACCTCTGCTCCCATAGGGACATAAATGCTAGACTGCCAGTCAGGTGTGCGTACATTGTGTACCGTGTGGGCGAGTCTAACACCGTTGTGGTTATTGCTCCAAGGGCACAATTTGGCTGTTTCATGCAATGAGTTGGACATGAGCTTATCCCATACGTGCACAGACAACGGGGAGTGCATTTTAACGCCGATAATAGGATTGTGTGTCTAGCCATCCCCCGGATAAGAGGAGTCTCGCTTCCCGGAAATGTGTTTTCTGGTCGTACCATGTGTTCTAGATTTGAAGCTTTCGTGACTGCAAGGATTCATACTCTTTGGTTTTTTCGGTAAAGTCACGTAGGTAAAAAATCTAATCAAATAAATGAAAACTAAATTAAATCACGACGTTTCTGGCGCAACACAAGCCTGAAGGACGCTTGTGTTGCGCCCGAAACGTCATGATTTAATTTAGTTGTTTTCATTTATTTTATTTATAAAAAAACAAAGAGTACGTGTACCATGTGTTGTTGGACAATATGTCCCGACGTTTAGCTGCATGTGCTGGGCTCCTGGAACTGAAACGTCGGGCATCATGCAGAACACAACTGTTTATTTTCCCTTTCTCTGTCCCCCCACCAAGCCAAAGGGCAGTGCAGAAATCGAAATGTTTGTACTGCTGTTGCTCCACGCTTTGACCAACCCGCAACCGACCAAACATGGCGAAGTGTGCTCAAATAAACCACCCGTCCGCACTGCCTCGCGGTGTGGGAAGGGGCGGCGGGGCCCTCATCCAGCAGCAAGGAATGACGAACAGAGCTATGCGTGTGTGTTGCCCCCACCACCAGTTTCAAGATCAAATTTGGGTCATTCAGGTTCAAAATGACGTCCACAAGCCGTGACATTTGGCACCTTCCTCCCCCTCGCCTCTTCCCCATCCGAGCAAGAAAATGCCTGCTTACGTTTTGCCTCGGCCGGCTGCCATCATCGCTGGAGACTATTTATAGCCAAGGACCGTGAATGAGGCCAAGCGAGCAATGGGGGGGCGGCCCTCTTAATACTGTACGGGTTTCCTGCGGCTCTCCGTCCTAACCTTGGTGGCGCGTTCCAGACGGCTGCGTCGGCACGCGCGCCTGCCGCGGCAAGTCAAACGTGAACAAGTAGGCCTACATCTTCTTGGTTCTTTCGGTAAAGTCACGTAGAATGGGAAAAAAAACATAATAAAATAATTCTCACGACGATTCAGGCCACATTGCGGAGACAGTCTGAAGACTTTGTCTCCTCGACAGACCTGTTCTCCACCTGAGGACGGCTACTTGCGTTGTGGCCGAAACGTCGTGAGAATTATTTAATAATGTTTTATTATTTATTATTTCCATTCTACGTGACTTTACCGAAAGAACCAAGAAGATGAATCCCTGCAGTCACGAAAGCTTTAAATCGAAAAATGGGCCTACACTTTAAATATGTGTGTATCGTGAATCCGCTGTTGGATGAGGGTCTTTTCTCCCCGTGCCATTGTAGAGTCGTGGCGAAGAGTTTACACGGACTTGGGCGCGTTGGTCAGTTGCGGCTTGCGGAATGTTGGGGAACATAGAAGTACAGTGCAGCATTTTTTTAATGCTCTGCCCTCTGCCGCCTCGCAATGAGAAGGCGTATACGTACGTTTTGGATCTCGACGACGTGGCATGTAGTACATATGGTAGTTGAATGGAAAATAAGTGATGTGTCTGTATAGGGGGTGCACTTCGAGGCACCAAAATGCACCCCTATACAGACAGCGACCCCGGTTAAGTAAGTTTTCTTTGCCACGATGCACACACACCATCGCTGGCGTGTGATCTCTGCACGTGTCCCGGGCCCCTACAGCACCTGAGCATCATCGCTGAGGCAGACGGAGGCGGTCGGATGTGCACGGGACTTGCTACCACCTCACCACTGCCCGTGTCCTGCTGACCTTGATAGTTGCTATGATAACAGTACCTGTCTGTGCAGTTTTTCGCAGTGTTTCTCAACTCAGTCCTCACGATCCACCGCGGTACAATTCTCTATCACAGTTTTTATTAACCGTCAGGTGCTTGCAGTGTACATTGGCCTAATTTGCATTTAAATAGAACACGTTTGTAATGTACTGGGAGTTGCCTGGACTGGATTCACTCTGTACGACTATTCCTGTGTTTTTGCACTTTCCAGTCAAGGTTGAAAGCGTTCATGCATTTTAGACGCGTCCGTCTTTCCGTCACATGGGGGTCACGGTGTCGCTGGTAAACATGATTCCAATGTGGATTAAACTTTGGGATGAGGCTGTGTTGCTTCTCGGCGACTTTATAGAAGACCGGCCACTTTGATAGCGGGTAAATGCACGCCCCTCCCGGCAGAACCACCATCCGAGACCCGTTGTCTCATCGGGGCCTACGGCACGTGCGTCTGTACGTACGTTGAGCTTATTTAGCGCCGTACGTAGCCACCCGTGCTAATCAGAGGTGCGGGGCGTGCGGGGTTCTAGAAAATGTGTGTGCAAACACAAGGTTTTTTAAAGTTCTCAAGAAATGTGTTTGCAAACTCACCTTGTGTTTGCAAACTCACCTTGTGTTTGCACACCTTGTGTGAAGGGCTCCATTTTTATTGCTAATTAAATACGTCGGAGGACAAGTTTTTCAGTTTCAGTTTTCACTTATTTGGTAAAACGTCGTGAGAATTATTTTATTATGTTTCATTTTTATTATTTTATTATTTCCCTTCTACGACTTTACCGAAAGAACAAGAAGATGGTATAGCCCTGTGAGCCATTCGGCTCTTAAATCGGGTGGAACCGCAACAAACAAAACATGAACAAGAAAACATCTTAAAGTGACTACGCGCAATAGAAAAATCCAGGAAAAAACGCAAAGTCTTCCAGAAAAATCACCGTACACCAACGCTGTGTGCAAAAATCCCAGTGGGATGCAAGTCAAACAACAACCACAAGACAACTTAGATTAAAGCCATCGTCTAACTCCGTACTACAACAAACAAACATGGCCAAACCAAAGTGAATTTTTGGAAGCGTTACAGAATTACACGAGTGCATTTATATAGATATATATTTCTTACGTGCGTGTGCGTGCGTGTGTGTGATACAGATCCGGGACAAGTCTGTGCTGGTGACGGGATGCGACTCCGGCTTTGGACTGTCACTCGCGCAGCACCTCCACTCAAAGGGCTTCAAAATCTTCGCCGGATGCCTCCTGAAGGTGCAAGTCACAGTGACGTTGCAGTGGGTTTTTTTATTGTTTTGAGCCCAGCCAACCCAGAACTGTGCAAGGCAATGCAGTTTACCCGCTCTCGGTTTCCTTTCTTACGAGATGAATAAGCCTTTCCAAACTGGTTTGGATCCTTTGGAATGAATTGAAAGCGTGCCATCAGATAACTGTCGCTTTTCTTTTTTAATTGTTAGTTACGTCAACTTGACTTTCATGACTATGTACATGTGCAGCACCTTTTTTTTAAATATGTCTACTGCCAGGTGAATAATATATTTAGATATGTTATTGATTCACTCCACCCCCCACTCCACCATAATGAGATGAATTGTCACGTTTCAGGGTCGTGGTGCTGTTCTAAAATTCTATGCTGGCGAGATGTTAACTACCTCGCCTGGTATACAGGAAGTCGTCGGTTCAATCCCGACCCTGACAGCTGTATATTTGGAGTTTGCGTGTCTCTCTCATCATCACGGTGGCTATGAGATGTTAACTACCTCGCCTGGTATACAGGAAGTCGTGGGTTAATCCCAACCCTGACGGCTGTATATTTGGAGTTTGCGTGTCTCTCTCATCATCATCATGGTGGCTCGGAGATGTTAACTACCTCGCCTGGTATACAGGAAGTCGTGGGTTCAATCCCGACCCTGACGCTGCCTGCTGTATATTTTGAGTTTGCGTGTCTCTCTCTCTCAACATCATCATCATGGTGGCTCGGAGATGTTAACTACCTCGCCTGGTATACAGGAAGTCGTGGGTTCAATCCCGACCCTGACAGCTGTATATTTGGAGTTGGCGTGTTTTCCCTGTGGTCGTGTTGATTTTTTTCCAGGCCCTCCGGCTTTCCACATTAGAATCAACGTGCGTTTAGAGTATTTGGCTGCTATAAATTTCCACGCGATAAGCTACTTCATTGGGCTATCATTTGTGGCCAGGTTACTTCTGAAAAATATCTGTACAGGTCAGTGGACCTGGTAAATAAATGTTTTTTTTAGTTTAGAATCATTATTGTGAAGTATACAGCACCTCGTGGCGCAGGGTCACGGAAACCCACTCCACACAGCACGTACGAATCTAAAGAATAATAACACTGGTCAACAAAAATTTATTTCTGGCCTGGACTTTTGTAGCTGTTTTAGACTAATTTCAGGGTGCTGATTCCAAATNTGATTCAGATTTGCTCTATCACATCTCATTTTTATGCTATCGATACCCCATTTTCATTGATTTTACCCGAAATTAACTCTGTCACTTTATTGGTTGTTTACAGTGCTGCTTTAGTGTTAAAATATCTGTATTTTTAGGACATGGTTTACATATTATGTAGATATCCACATTTATTTAATATTTTTCTTCTGCAGTTTTATAAATAAATTTGATATCTCAAAAACCTGAATGGACAAAANCGATGCCAGATTTGAAGCACCCCATTACCTTAAAACCGGGAATACCTATGCCAGAAAAAGTGTGTTGACCAGTGTAAAATTTCGATACTATTCGGCGAATTGTTGCATTGCCCCGATCCCGTTTGAAACCGTTACCGTTTCTCACCAGGACAAGGGAATGGCGCCAAGCAGCTGGGCGATGAAGTCGGAGAGGCAAAGGTCGTGCAGATGAATGTGGCGAGTGACGACGAGGTCGCAAGCTCGAATTATCAGGAGCAGCCTACCCGACCCTGAGGACGGTGAGAGAGCGGCACGGAAAGTTTGATTTTTTCAGTTAAGGCCCGTAGAAGGGAAATAATAAAATAAATAAATATAAAACAATAAAAATTCTCACGACGTTTTGACTGCAACACAAGCAATCATCATCAGCAACAAAATAATATTATTTTATTATTTCCCTTCTACGTGTGTTTGTGCTTGTGTTGCAGTCAAAATGTCGTGATAATTTTTTTTTATATTTATTATTTATTATTTCCCTTATACGTGACTTCACCAAAATAACCAAGAATATGAATCCCTGCAGTCACGAAAGCTTTAAATCTAAATTCAGTTAAGGCCCGCTGAGCTATGCAGCTCTTTTTCAAGAAGCGGACCTGGCCATCAGAAATGAAAGCTCAACGAAGTGGCTCAGCACGTGGACATTTACGGCAGCCGAATTACTCTCAAATGCGTGACGTTGATTCTAAATGTGGAGGGAAAAAGCAGGAGGACCGGCAAAAAAATCCACGCGACACTGGGAGAGACATGCAAACTCCAAATATACAGCAGCAGGCGTCAGGGTCCGGATCGAACTCGCGACCTCCTGTATACCAGGCGAGGGAGTGAACATCTCGCCACCGTGATGGCCGCGCGGGCCGGCGACCCGGCTTGCAAGTCGACGCGTCGTTACGTGTCCGCGCTACTTATTCCATGTGCACCACAAGAGTGTCGCATAATTTTTTTTATATTAAGTTTGCTTGCTTGCTTAGGACCGTGCCAATCTTTCGGTCGTTTTTTAACCCACTTCCCGTGATCCAATCGAGCTGACATTTTCCACACAGACTCCAAAATTTTACACTTTAGGACAAATAACTTCCCCCCCCCCCAAATCGTGATCATTTGAACTGGCGCAAGCCCAAGCCTCGCGCTGAGTTTTCAACCAGTTGGCTTATGCTTGAGCTTAATTTTAGCTGGTTCTGTGTAGGTCAGGACCCCAATAAAATATTTCTGCACGTGGAACAACACATCCACGATACCTGGTCGCATGCCACCCCAAAACTCCAGTCTATCCGCCACTCGTACACTTGACTTATGTGTGCATGTTGAACTTCATTCGCACCGTACGTAGCCAACCGTGTTTAATCGGAGTGGGGGAAGGACAATAAACTAAACACAAAACACAGTTCTAAAGAAATTTTTTATCTAGTTTTGTGTAGCTCAGTGGCTCCTAGTATGGGAAGGGAAGAGGTTCCAGACGGCCGCGAAGCTCATCGAATGGTTTGCCAAAACTCCTGTGAGTATGAACTCTGGCAAAGTCAACTGACTGTGATGCAAAGTCAACTGACTGTATGCAAAGTCAACTGACTGTGATGCCAAGTCAACTGGCAACAACAAGTCTCACCCCCCTGCCCCGTCTCGTTTGCCGCCTAGGCCTGTGGGGCGTGGTGAACAACGCGGGATCTCGACGTTTGGAGAGATCGAGTGGACGCCCATGGAGACCTACAAGAACGTGGCGGAGGTGAACCTGTGGGGCATCGTGCGCACCACCAAGGCGTGCCTGCCGCTCATCCGGCGAGCTCGCGGTAATTCTCCCATGGTCCGGCGCCACACCTTTATTCGGTCGCTCCTAAAACCGGAAAGAGTCTATTTTTTTTGTTACTTGTGCACATGGTATTCCCTCGTTATTCACGGACTCGCTGTCCGCGATTTTGGCTGTCCGTGAATCGCGCCCGCAACTCTACACGACTGCATCAAGAGAGAGGTAGAGTGATGAGGTAAAGCGATGAGGTGAAGCGATGAGACGGAGCGATGAGATAGAGAGATGTGTTATTAGGATAGTTTCCACGTATTTAGTAGCTTATTTATATATTTGTGGTAATTCATTCAAAAGAGTCGTAAAAAGGTTTTCTTAGGCCAATATCTTTATCCGTAAAATTCTATTCACAAGCATCTCCGGAACGTATCCCTCGCGAATAATGAGGGAATATTGTACTTCCAGTGCTTTTGTACGTAGACAAGCGTGTGTGTGTGTGGTCATTGACGAGCAATGGGGAGCGGTAGTGTAGCGGTTAGCGCACTGCGCTATGAACCCGGCCACCCGAGTTCGATTCCCGCTCACGGCCAACACCAGTGACGATTATCTGAACCGGTCCTGGGCCTCCCCTAGGTCGACTCAGCCTCAAATGAGTACCTGGTGCGGTGTGTAAACATCACCACTAGGGAGACAAAGGCGGTCGGGCGTGGTTCTGGCCACCCACCCCCTCGTGTACCGTTGCGGCCCTCATAGGTGCTCGCTAACAGCACTTGTCCCTACAGTCTGTTAAGGCTATATGGGGGATCTTTATCTTTATTGACGAGCAAAACACATTATGAACATACTAAAGCTACAAGCATGTCACCAGGTGTCTTGGGGGTCAGAGTGCTGAGCTGACACTGCTGAAATCCTGGGTTCGGATCCAAGCAGCCACCTCTGACGACAAGGATGTCAAAGAGCCCAGGTCACTCAGGGGTCAGACCGCTGAGCTAATACCGCTGAGATCCTGGGTTCTGACTATTAAGTGTGTCAAAGAGTAGTAATCCCACACCTGGTCAGCACGGAAGAGTAGGCCAAAATGTTGTCCTTCCCCCGCACCTCCGATTACCACGCTTGGCGTACGTAAGGTGCGAAAGAAGTTCAACATACAGACAAAATGCCCTCTTTAACACGTAGGCTTTCGCGACCAATATTATTCATAATCAATGTTTTTGGGTTTAGATCGCGTTATTTATAAATGTGTCGTAACCCTCCACCACCCGACACGGCCAATCAGTAAAAAAGTGTCACGTTGACAAAAGACAAATAGTTCACTGCTTTAGCCCACACCGGTGTGTTGAAGCGAGTTAATGATGACGTCACCCTGCTGCTGCTGCTCTATATATAAGAACGGGAGCAAGAGCAGAGCCTCACCATTTGGCGAATTGCCCGATGATGCTGGATGCAATTACCAGCGAAATGTACTCAAATTGTAAATGTTGTGGTTTCACGCTTCAACACACCGGTGGCTAAAGCAGTGAACTATTTGTCTTTTGTCAACGTGACACTTTTTTACTGATTGGCCGTGTCGGGTGGTGGAGGGTTACGACATTTATAAATAACGCGATCTAAACCCAAAAACGTTGATTATGAAAATCCCTCTATAGGGAGCTCTCCCTCCGGTGGAGACCCCGGCTAACGCCCGTCGCTTTGGGTCGCGCGCAGGGCGCGTGGTGAACATCTCCAGCATGATGGGCCGCATGGGCAACACGGCGCGCTCCCCGTACTGCATCACCAAGTTCGGCATCGAGGCGTTCTCCGACTGCCTGCGCTACGAGATGATGCGCTGGGGCGTCAAGGTGTCCGTCGTGGAGCCGGGCAACTTCATCGCGGCGACGGCGCTGTACGGCGAGGACCGCGTCAAGGAGATCGCCGACGGCATGTGGGCCAAGATGCCGCCGCAAGTGCAGAGCGATTACACGCGCGAGTACTTTGACCGCCAGGTGAGTCGCGACGACGTTCGATCGCCGCCGATGTTTCGGTCGCCGTCGCGCTTGTGCGTCGTGTTGCCTTCTTTGCGGGCGAGGTGCGACCGTAATTAAACCCGTTGCCCTTCTGAGACGTCCTGCAAGTTGCAGGGGTGGGCGGGGTTGTTGTCCCGTTAAACCGCTGAATCTCGGAACGCGCGAGCGACTCGGCGTTGATTTTATTTGGAGAGGCGTAGCGCCGCTGTTTATCGGAACGGAACATGAAGTAGAATTAAAATAATAGTAATACTCTGATGGTGCGCTGTTTTTGAGTTGTACGCCTTTTTGGCGTCATCTGGTCCAACACCAATGGAGACTAGGCTCGAAGAAAAGCTGTCTCGGGTGTGGACCAATCAACTTCAAGGACAGTGCACATCATTATCAGAGTTGTGTTTTTTTGTTTGCATTATGGCTGCAGGTATTGTGGTCTATGCAAACATGACTCCTCGTGTGTCAGTTTTGTTGCCTAAAAGGGTAAAAACCAATTGTCATNTTTTTTACTCAAATGAGGTTCCCATGGTGTAAATGCTTCACCCCGACTCTCATACTCTGATGGTGCATTGTCTTTGAGTTGTGCGCCTTTTGGCGTCATCTGGTCCAACACCATGTGAGACTAGGCTCTAAGGAAAGCTGTCTCGGGTGTGGACCAATCAACTCAAGGACAGGCATACATTATCAGAGTTATGTTTTTGTTTGCATTATGACTGCTTGTGTCATGGTTATTGCAAACATGATCCCTTGTATAAAGGTGTCAGTTTTTGTACCAGATAAAAGGGTAAAAACCTATTACTATATTTTGATACTGGTAAAGGAGGTCTCGTAGTGTAAAATAAAGTAACTTTATCGGTACCGAGGCTCCCACAAGGCCATCCGGGAGGGCGTGTGCACAGTTTGGCACCAGCTATCTCTATGGTGAGTACAACGTCCTTAAAAAAAACGGCGTTACGTCATCGGAATGGGTTAAGGCCTTTATTATTGCCAACTTCCGTCACTGCGTGTTTTACGCTTTTGCGCTGTACGTTGAACTTCTTTTGCGCCGTATGTAACCAACTGTGCTAATCAGAGGTGCGGGGAAAGGACAACCAACTAAACACAAAAAGCAGTTCTAAAGCAATGGATTTTCAATCTCGAAGATTGAAAAGTGCATAGCTCCAGTGGCTTCCTAATATCGGAAGGAAGGGCGTTCCAGACGTCCGCAGAAGCGCATCTGAAAGCGTGCGATGCGGTGACCATCTTTGTTAGATGGCTCGCCAAAAGCCGCCGCCGCTGCAGCTGCGAGAATGACCGGGGTTCGCGTGTTACTTGACGAGCTCCGCAAGGTATTGCAGCTCATTTGTGGCAAACAATGCGTGTGTAATGAGTGTTTGTAACGTTTTTACCTGCCCCTACTGGACATCTTTGAAAGAGATTTTTAGCTCGTCAGATAGCCTCGAGTATAAATAAATATTCTGACTCTGACAAATGTATTCGTTCGGCAACCGCAAGCCAATGCGGCTCGGCAAGCACTGGACAGACGCGGTCGCATCTTGCAAGCGCCCGATCGCGACACGTGCCAGAGAATTCTGTACACGCGGTAGCTCGTGCATTGTTTTTGCCAGACGCCCCGTAGAGCGGGGAGTCGCAATAATAATCAAGCCTCGTCGATACTTGCGCTCGGATGTCACCGTCTGTTGGCAGTGTCGTCGTGTCGGCTATGTCGTCGTGTCGGCTATGTCACCGTGTCGGCTATGTCGTCGTATCGGCTATGTCACCGTGCCGGCTATGTCACCGTGTCGGCTATGTCACCGTGTCGGCTATGTCACCGTGCCGGCTATGTCACCGTGCCGGCTATGTCACCGTGCCGGCTATGTCACGTGCGGCTATGTCACCGTGCCGGCTATGTCACCGTGTCGGCTATGTCACCGTGCCGGCTATGTCACCGTGTCGGCTATGTCACCGTGCCGGCTATGTCACCGTGCCGGCTATGTCACCGTGCCGGCTATGTCACCGTGCCGGCTATGTCACCGTGCCGGCTATGTCACCGTGCGGCTATGTCACCGTGTCGGATGTCACCGTCTGTTGGCTATGTACAGGTCGTCATGTCGGCTATGTCACTGTGTCGGCTATGTCACCGTGCCGGCTATGTCGTCGTGTCGGCAGTGTCGTCGTGTCGGCTATGTCGTCGTGTCGGCTATGTCACCGTGTCGGCTATGTCACCGTGCCGGCTATGTCACCGTGTCGGCTATGTCACCGTGCCGGCTATGTCACCGTGTCGGCTATGTCACCGTGTCGGCTATGTCACCGTGTCGGCTATGTCACCGTGCCGGCTATGTCACCGTGCCGGCTATGTCACCGTGCCGGCTATGTCACCGTGCCGGCTATGTCACCGTGTCGGCTATGTCACCGTGTCGGCTATGTCACCGTGCCGGCTATGTCACCGTGTCGGCTATGTCACCGTGTCGGCTATGTCGCCACCGCCGCAGGTCACCATCATGCTGTCGTACACCGGCGGCGGATCGACGGACGTGTCTCCCGTCATCGACGACATCCAGGATGCGCTCACATCGTACTTCCCGCTCACGCGCTACACCCCGATGGACGCCTACTGGTGGACCCGCGTGCAGGCCATCACACACCTGCCCGCCGGCATCTCCGACCGCATTTACTTCTCGAAGAAGTAGCTTCCCTCTTGACCCGTGCCCCCGTCGCTTGGGGTTCCCACTCGGCCCAAGAGGGCGTCCTCCGGCTGAACGCCAGGACGCGCTGGGATAGCGGAAGTGTATTTTCAAAGTTTGTTGTCTTTCCCCTCAACCCACACCGACCCAGTTCCGTCCTGATTGTGTGATATCGGTGTTGTCTCACGATGAGAAAACCTTCGCAGAGCAGTGCCACTCTTGATTTGTGGTCCGTGGAAGCGGATATCATGGAATTACCTCCGAGATCCACGCAGTAGGGAGTGCAGTGCTTTGCTACCCGGGAGTCAAAAGGATTTTTCAATGACTAGCTTCTGTTGCTATCCGTACGCGCCTCTCTCATTCTCACCCGCCGCATTCCATTGCCCAAGATGAAACTGAACTTAGGTGCATTTTGCCAGACGCCCGTTACGTAAATATATATATACTCATATCTGCCCACTCTTAGAAACGTTACCTGGACAGTACCTGGTACATCCACTCGTTAAAAAGTCTCCAGCACTTGTTACATTTTACACTTGTATTTATAACTTCCAAATTTATGGCCTCATGTCAGCGAGCTGCCTGTAGACTGCGGTATCGTACGATCTGCAGAATGCCCGTAGGCCGTGTGTGATCCGCAGAACACCCATTGGCCTCCAACCCGTCTCGCACCGCCACTCGGCACCCTCATGTCGTTCACAGCCATGGCGGTGAGATAGTGTGTTTTCCCCAACTCCCCTCTGTGGTGTGCTGTACTATCTGTTTACATCCCATATGCCGAGATAATCTGAAGTTTGGTACCACGTATTGGCCCATAACGCGTACATTAATTATATTAAGGACCAAGTCTAAATACAGCCACTACCAAGCAAATGAAAACCCCTAACTGAGCAAAATAAAATGAAGAAATGGCACCAAAAAAAGGCACAACCAATTGTCGATGTGTTCCCCGACTTGAGTTTCCCGCTGTCGGAGTTTTCTGCATCCCCTTTCGATGTCTTTTAATGACCTATAAGGAACAGCCCGGGTTAAGATACGAGGAGGAGGGGGGGAGGGGAGTGTTGCGCAGTGTAAATAACCTGGGCGTTGGATCGACGGCGCAGCTATTGGCGGTTGTGCTTTCAGCCCTCGCAGCCGGTTCCCTCCCAGCAGAGGTCGCAACACCCGATACCCGTACCCTACCCGATACCCGGCTACCCGTACCCGGCCGGTATGGGTACCCGTTTGCGACCCTGGTGCGGCCGGGTACGGGTAAGGAATCAAAACCCGTTTGTGACCTCTGCTTCCCAGAGACTTTCTCGCGGCATGCGGAGCGAGGCGTTGGGGACGTCGTGCCGAACGGCAAACGCGGCGCAACCCGAAACCGCATCGGGAGTTCTGACTGCTCGCAAGTATTGGGCGTTTTTTTGAAAAATACATTTGCAGTCATTGCCGGGACTCGGTGTTCGCCACTTCCGATGTATGCGCCGGTCGTTGCATGCGCAAGCGAAACGGCCGTGGACATTAACTTGAAAAAAGGGATCGCGGTTTTAAAAGGGAGGCTCGCGAAGAAGCCATCATCTCCGTGTTGCAACGTTACCGTTTGTTATTTTGCCCGCTCCGCGCTGGCGAAGCTTTTTACGCGGCGTTACACTCAAAGTGGAGGATGACGAGGTAATAGACCCCCCCCCCCCCCCCGTGAAACAAAATTTGCACTTAAAACTCCTGAGAATAGTCGAGGAAGCTCGGCAAAATTCGAAGGTCGGTTGATGTTTGGGCCACATTATTGGCGGCAATCCACTTAATTGAATCGCCATGAAACTGCGAAATGGTTTGTTGACAATGGCGAGTGTTGTTCTCATCTTTGTGAAAACGTCCCCGTTTTCTTGGTTCTTTCGGTAAAGTCATGTAGAAGGGAAATAATAAAATAATAAAAATAAAAATGTATTCTCTTATTTGTATTTATTATTTCCCTTCTACGTGACTTTACCGAAAGAACCAAGAAGATGAATCCCTGCAGTCACGAAGCTTTAAATGGAAATTTAACGTCCCCGTTGGTTATTTCCCCGCTTCCATCCACAATTATACGATAAAGAAGTATTGCTCCGTGGTGAGGCTCGTAACTTCTCTGCCGTACGGCAGAAGAGCGTGCACATTATTTGAGCTCCGTCGCACAATCCCAGCCGGGTGCGCCAGACTATTCCGAATTAAGCCACTAACGTGTGAAAGACACGGGCCCAGATGGCTGTCGAAGCAAAATGAAGGTGGTTTAAATTTTTTTGTAAGGATCCGTTAAAGGGCCAAAATGTGGATTAAGGGCACTTCGTTTTTTTTAATTTAGAACCTTGTGTTGTTATCGATGCCATGAGCATGTGTTCAGCAATGAACAGAGTTACCTACCGCTTGACTTGAAATGTTAAACAAACCCCCTGCGAATATTACCTGTTTAATATGCTCACTTGAAAAATAATTTTGACGTCAAGAGACTAAGAGGAAAAAAAAAACTGGAATTCTCCGCTCCATGCACATTTTTATTTCGAACTTATTTTCACAGGTCTCGCTCAAATCCCCCCCCCACTCCCAGCTTCTTTACGTATTGGTTTAATATTATATTCCGTTGCACGCTTTATTTTCTTTCACTGTTACGTTGTACGTCGGAGAGCAGGGAGCGTGAAGTTACATTCAGATGTTGGGCCGAATTAACCCGTTAACGGTGCGGCACGCCGCAGCTTTGTCTGTCATCGTTGCGTCCCGCCTTGCAACCTGTGAATGCTGCAGCCCAAACGACTAAAGTGCAAACGCGTTTGTGAAACCACAGAGGGACGTGGCGAGTACCGACAGTGCTAAACACAAAAGGTGACTTGGTGTAAAAAATAAAATAAAAATTGAGATACCTTTCAGGTTTTGTTGATTTCACTACTCGGAATTTTTCGGGTCAACGACACGGAGTTTTGCAAACTGTTGCCAGTGTTTGGATGTACGACAGCCACTAGCGATTCATCCTTGTAAAGCAATGGGTAATGTGACCTATTAGCGCACCGTTGGCTACTTACGGTGAAAGATCATAACATAGGTGACACTTGCCACTAAGCGGGCTGGAGTTATTTGTTGCTGTTCAAGTTTGACGTCAACACAGACTTGGCTAGTTCACCACAGCGTTATTACTTGCTGTGACAAGGGTGGGAGAGGTAATGAAATTAAAACCTTCAAACCGAGTGCTAAGAAAGGTTAACCCTTTGCCGTTCCGATGTAAAAAAAACTTTATCAGTACGTTTTCAGGTCAAAACGTCCCTAGCCTTCCACACGGCCATGCTGGGAGGGCGCATGGCACAGTTGGTGCCCAGCAATTCTCGAGTGCGGTAGTGTGACAGTTCTTGCGGTGAAAATCCTTCGGGAGGGAGCTGGTAGAACGTTGGGTTGCTCGTCAATGGCCTGCAGGGTCACGGCAGCGTGGGTATTCCGCAAATATGGCCACTGGAGGGCGGGCACAAGCCGACGGAGTAGGTTAAACGTTGATTTTTATAAGGGCACCACGGGGTACAGCCCTCCCACCCAGCCCNACCCTAGCCCCTCCCCACCCAGCCCCACCCAGCCCCACCTCCCCACCCCCACCTATACACGGCCAAGTGCCGAAAGATCCCTTCCAGGCTTCGGTGCTTACACAACGAACCGAACATGTACGTTTGGGAATTGGGGCCACGTCACGGGAAGTCGTCCGGCACGTGCAGGCGTGCGGTGCGGGCCTGCGTGTACGCCATGAAGCTGCAGCACGCCGCCTGGAAGAGTGCGAAGGAGAGGTGGGCCGCGCACGGCCTTGGAGACCCGCCACAGGAACGACAGCTGCCGGCCTTTTGGCGGAAGCTCGATTGTTCGGTGCCTGTCGCCGCCGGAGGGCGAGAATGAATCGGGATCGGAAGGGTTTTTTAAAAATTATCCTGGGTAAAATCCGACGAGCCGCGAGGATCTTTTTAAATCCTTTATATTAAGTTCGCTCGCTTGCTTGCGCGCTTACGACCGTGCAAATCTTTCGGTCGTTTTTTAACTCACTTCCCGTGATCCAATCGAGCTGACATTTTGCACACACACTCGTTGTGCGTGACAATTTTCGAAAATTTTTTTCCAAAGTTTTCCACTTTTTAGGATTTTTTTTTCATATTTAATTTAAAATACCAATGTGATAAAATGAAACTCTTACTCACGAAAAACAGAAATGAATAATAAAGTAAAACCGATGCCACGCATATAAAGGATTTATAGTGAAAAACTTTGTTTTTACGGGTTAAATTTTCACAGGTGTCCGGCAGTGGCGAGGTGAACAAGTTGACAACAAAACAATGCGAGTAAATTTGGTAAAAAACAAAAATTAGTTTTTCAATGCACACACTTTTCTTTGCAATCAAAAGTAGAAAATAAATTATTTTGACCCCAGAAGTAATAAAATTTGATGCGCTGAATAAAAGTGGGTAGTTTCCTTGCGATACGTAAAATTTTCTTTACGCAAGTGTGTGTGCGCGGTTTGTTATTTGTATACCATTTACGAACCGTGGCCCGGAAATGTGAGTTTGCACGGGTAAGCACGGTGTTACGGGAAGTCAAATGACGTGGGTATTACGTCATTGCATTACAGCATGACATCATTGTCTTGCGTGACGTCACTGTTACAAATTTCGCGGCCTGACTAAAAGGGCTGCACGCAGAGGTCGCAAACGGTTTTGATTCCTTACCCACCCGGCCGCACCAGGGTCCCAAACGGGTACCCTACCCTACCCGNTACCGGGTAGGGTACGGTATNCGGGTACCCGATTGCGACCTCTGGATGAAGCCATGTTGCAGGCGCGGTGGGTTGATTTAGGAACTTGAATTGTGAGAAGAGACAAGACGTTGGGAAATGAGTGACAGTTACTCACCAGTGACTCGCGGCCTACCCGTACCCGGCCGCACCAGGGTCGCAAACGGGTACCCGTACCCAGCCGGGTACGTATCGGGTACCCGATTGC
This sequence comes from Lethenteron camtschaticum, assembly GCA_018977245.1. NCBI lineage: Eukaryota > Metazoa > Chordata > Hyperoartia > Petromyzontiformes > Petromyzontidae > Lethenteron > Lethenteron camtschaticum. The sequence continues at coordinate 1,776,219 of MU249634.1, read as the reverse complement.
GACCTCTGCCACGTGGACAAAGACCTCNTTGTCCCCTTGGTGCTTTTGCTACTTACTGCACTGCGAGCCGTAGTTGGAGGGTGGTCAGTAGCCGGGAAGACTCCAGACACCACGAACCAAGAGGCCCCNTGCCACCGCCGCGCCGTGGCAGGAAATGACGGACGGCATCACGGCACCCCGGGAACATCGGTTGGCTGCGGCAAGAAGTTCTANGCACGGCTGCACGGCACCATCCANGCAACATCCACGGCAGGAACGAGCAAGGTCAAATNTCGTAATGGTCACCTGGAACTCTTTCGTTTAAAATTTATTTAGTTTGAAGTGACGTGCAGTTCTTCTTTTTCGGTAGCACTGGAAATTAAATAAAAGTAAAATAAAAAAATAAAAATCAGACGGACAACACAAGCTTCCTCTTCAGGTGGAACCGTCACGAGCCGATTAGTATCAAGTAAAGAAAATTTCAAAGCCCGACCTTTATATCTGGTTAGAAGCGGTAGGCATCAGGTAAATGAGTCGGCCTCTGTAGGAAAGCTGTGTAGACTGGTTGAGCTGGGAGTGCCAGAGTGTTAAGGTGCGGCTGCTGAATGACTGGCCTTGTATGAGTGGTAAAAGCAAAAAGTCAGGAAGAAACAGCCCCTGCTATGTGCTGGTGGAAATTAAAGCGGAACCAGTAAAAAATAAGTATAACCCGTAAAAACAAAGTTTTTCACTCTAAATCCTTTATATGCGTGGCGGCTAGAGTCCTCTCGTCCTCTGGCTTGAGATGCTGCCACCTATGGGTCAGATGATTGCATTGCATGTCAGCTCGATTGGATCACGGGAAGTGGGTTAAAAAACGACCGAAAGATTTGCACGGTCCTAAGCAAGCAAGCGAACTTAATATAAAGGATTTAAAAAGCTAAACATGATAAAACAAAACTGGTTGTCTATCAGTAAACTGTGCGGTAACTAAAGAATAGTGCCTGTCAAATAAGATGGTCCAAATATGTGGTGTAAATTTATTTTCACGAGCACAATTCTACGCGCGCGTCGCGAGCGTAAGAAGTGACCTTTAACGGTCGAATCTAAGCATCGACTACATCGGAATCGTAACATTCATCCTGGAGGATCCGGTGAGGCCCGTGCGTGAGTGTGCGCACGAAACGACACCTCGGAGGATGGGCGCAGACACCAGGCTGGTGTACGCGACGGTGGTCGTCAGGAAGGGCAGGAAGGACAGGGGAAACTGCTCGCAAACGCCGCTCGCTTGACGCGCAGCAGCCGCCGCCAGTAGCTGTTGGCGATGAGGCCCATGAAGGCGGCGTTGAAGCCCATGGCCGGGGTCCGAGCAGAAACTGGCCCCTGTGTGAAGATATCACTGAGCGTTACGGCTCTGCCGAAGCACTTGGACAGGTTTGACACGAAGGTGAAAGGAAGNAGGCTCGGGCGCTGCCGGATCACCCGAATACTTTGGAGGTTAAACTAAACATGGTTTTATTTTATTCTCAAGTCAGATGTAATGCAGACTGTAACATCAAAAAATGTGACACACAATTGTAAAGTAACACCGGTTATGATTTGCCTCGCTGTGCCTGGCCAGGTGCCACAATGACAAGAGGACTCGAATCACAATTGGAAGTTGTACGAGCTCAAAGCGGATGACGAGAAAGAATTTGACTTCACTTTGTTAACACACACAGATGTCACGTGATGTCGTGTTGTGGCTAAAGACAAGGAAGTGAGTTTGACAAATCTGCTCTTTATTGGTCACATTTTAACATAGATTACTGCATTTATTTCTGCACACGGCCGGCTTTTAATTTCATGCCAGAAAATGTGAAATCGTACCTTCGTCAGCAGGCAGCTTGTTTATTTTCCTTCGTTCACGCTGGCCGTAAAACATGAGCCACACAGAATCCTGAGCGTCCGATCCATCTGGATGGAAGGTCCTGGCACGATCCATTTGCTCCGATCTGTACGGCACGGCAACGGACACCCACGTGAGACCCAGCGGCACAGCCAACGGATTTGTGCAGGCGGTGCAACTGCACCAGCGTCCACGGACTGGAGGGGGGGCCCAGGCTCAAGGGATACAAATAGGGGGGTACGGAAGGTGGACAGAGGAAGGGCTCCCAAATGGCATTTCGTGCACCAGGGGGGAGGGGCTTGTCAACCATGGTACTAACTTAATTTGGAGGTTTCGTGACTGCAGGAATTATTCTTTGGTTCTTTCGTAAAGTGACGTATAAAGATAAAATAATAAATTAATAAATACTAGCATACGACGTTTCGATTGCAACACAAGCAATCATCATCAGGTATAAATTAAATAGAAATACAAATCTAGTCTACTTAGAAATGTAATGTAATACAACAGAGAGTCGGATAACATAACAGTCAACACCCTACCTGGTTGATTACGTTCTTCCTGAGAATGCTAAATTTGAGAGAGATAAAACACAGAACCAGAGACATATAGACAGACATATAAGCAGACAGATATTTAAGGTTTGTTGAGTTCTCGTCTCCCATCTTCTTGTTGTTGTTGTTTGCCTCCGTGCAGTTTGACGTTCTCCGAGTGCTCTGTGTGTGATGTCCCTCTGTGTGTTCCCTCGCTGTGTGTTTTGCCCCATTTCCACCTGTGTGAGCGCGTGTTNCGTTAGAAACGTCGTGATCTATTAAAATTGTATTTGATTTGTGATTTATTTAAATGTTATTTTATTTCGACATACGTGACTTTACCGACAGAACTAATGAGTATAATATTGTTTCCCGTTCAAATTTCCAGCTGGTGGAGTGGTGGTGCAGTGTTTAGCACGCCGGGCCATGGCTAACATCAGTGGCGAGTGCTTGCTACGATTCGGTCCTGGCCCCATCTACCTCCCCGCCCCCAACCTTCACGAAATCGCACTTACCAGCGAGGGGAAGTATGGTCAAACAACTCCCACGGGGAAGATTTCTTAACAGCGGAAGACTGAAAAAAGGGGGGCGGGTTGTAAAAAACGAAATCATGCAAAATTAATGGCGGCTACTAATTGCACACTGCAGGAATGATCACAGCATGGATGTGCCTCATCACCACAGTGGGAATAGCGTCTGGTGCAGCAAATGACAAATGGAATCGTTAAATCCCGCACGACCCAATTTATGTGTTTCCTGTCTTGGTATTAACATAAAATAATGCTAAAATGGGAAAACTCTAAGAACAAACGGCAGTGCCTGTAAACAACAAGACAAAACCACAATTCACCGAGATACAGAATATTTATACCATTTGGTTCTTTCGGTAAAGTCACGTAGGTATAAAATAAAATAAATCACGACGTTTCGGGCGCAACACAAGCGTCCGTCATCAGGTGGGATGCTTGTGTATGGATTCCTGCAGTCACGAAAGCTTCAAATCAGGATACAGAATATTTGTTGTACAGTAATGGACTGAATTGGTCCCCACGTGTGTGTTCCGCGATGCGCTACACCAACGCGCACTGACCGGCGTGGAGAAGTACGGTCAAAGAATCCCCACGATCCACACGGTGTTGGCAAGGGCCTTTCATCCAGCAGTGGATTGTCACGAAGCCTGTACACATACGCACGTGCAATTAGTTAAGAGGCACAGCACAGTTGCGTTTATCTTCGATAAGTCACGCCCTGGTATTGGTGTAGAGGTGTTACGGGAGGGCGAACAAACACACCAGGGGTGGTTATGCCCGCACGCGGAAGGGTGCTTACATCCACGTCCGCATCATTCAGCCTGGGGGCTGTGACGGCGCTGTGATCCCCCACGGCCCCACCCTCGAGGGGGAGTTGCTATATAAGGCGGTGAGCCGGTGGGCTCGGGGTTCAGTGTTTAGCTTTAACCAGTGAAGAAGGAAGACCGGCTAGATAGGCCCTGGGACTCCCCTGGATCGCTGTCCTTCTCAGGACCGACCAGGGCAAGCCAGTGGCGTGGCCCCGAGAGCCCAGAGCCGATGCTCTTGTAAGAGCCGGTCTGGGGACTCAGGGTACCGTGATCCCAGCTTGGCCAGAGCTGGATCAGCTAGCCTCCCCTAGCTCTGTAGTGGAGGACCTGGGAGTAGACTAGCCGGGATAGAGATCGTGGGATCTCCCTGTTAGACGGGTGAAGGGGCCGGTCTGGTGACTCAGGGTGCCGTGATCTCAGCTTGGCCAGAGCTGGATCAGCTAGCCTCCCCTAGCTCTGTAGTGGAGGACCTGTGAGTAGGCTGGCCGGGATAGAGACAGTGGGATCTCCCTGTTAGACGGGTGAAGGGCCGATACCCTTCGAGTGTTGTATACCTTGGCATGTATAGAGTGGAACGGTTAATAAATAAGTGTGCCTCCGACTACGTCGTCCAAGTCTCTTTGAACCTACTACACTGGCAAAGGAGGTCTAATGATGTAGATTAGACCTCCTTAGTACAGCACTAGTGTATAGTAGTGTAGTGTATAGTAGTGTAGTAGTGTATAGTAGTGTAGTGTATAGTGTAGTGTATAGTGTAGTCTATAGTAGTGTAGTGTATAGTAGTGTAGTGGTATAGTAGTATATATGTAGTGTATAGTGTAATATACTAGTACAGCACACCGGTGTGTTAGAGAGCCAAGCCACATTTACAATCTGAGTACGACGTTTCGCCAGTAATTACAACCAGCTTAATCAAGCTTGGCACTCCAACACACCGGTGTGCTGTACTAGTGACGAATTGCCATGTTCTGTTTACTATATTTGTTTGTGTTTCTCACTTGTGATGGGACTTTGTAGGATGAACGTTGAGATTTATAAGGGACACGCGGTGACCAATAAGGTCTGAGTTGGTCTGTAATAAGGTAGGGCACTGATAAGGGGTTCACAGCTATGGAATGTAATAGGCAATGACTCTTCTAGCACATAAACACATTCCTGCGGAGGGAGCTGGTAGGAACGTTGGGTTGCTCGGTCAATGGCGGCCAGGGTCAACGGCGGCGTGGTGTATTCCGCAAATATGCCCGACTGTGAGGGCGGGCACAAGCCGGCGTCAGTAGGTTAAACGTTGAGTTTTATAAGGGCACCATGGGGTGACCAGCCCCTCCCCACCCCTCCACCCCCACCCAGCCCCACCCCTCCCATTTTTGGATGCAGACGGACGGATACAATAATCCCCTGTGGGCTGGTGTAACCAGGAGGTTCCTCACCAGTAATAGCTCCCACCTAAGCGTTACGTGGAGCCTACATTGTAAATCATTCGTCCCACTTCCGTTTAACCTTCTCACTTTACCCAGCCAACATGCCAACAACCTTGGCGTGTGCTTCGGTAACCATGTTAACTGGGTAACCGCGTATACAACGCCCGACTACAACGCTATAATTATCTAGATTACATTACAAATTAAATAAAATACACTTGGCATCAATGCTTTTATAAATTCACCACATGGCACTAAATCTGCGCAGCCAAAATACGAAGACGACAAAAAAAATCCGAAATTCGTCACTAAGTGGTGGCGACGTCACAACGGTGCCTGTGCCAGGCTAGGTGCACTTTGAGGCTCCATTTTTTTTATTATTTTTTACCTACGTGACTTTACCGAATAAAACCGCCAAAGAGTATGGATTTTTGCAGTCACGAAACTTCAAATCTAGAATGTCGAAGGCTCTCGCTTGCTGCCAAGGAGATCAGGGGACAGACCGAGTGGTTGCCGTGGGTTGACCTACTCAGATGACCGGAGATGCACCCAGCTGTGCCCTCTACTGTGCCAACAGGTTGCACTTTAAGATGTTTTCTTGTTCATGTTAAGATGTTTTCTTGATCAAGTTTTTTTGTTTGTTGCAGGTGCACCCGATTCAAGAGCCGAATGGCTCACACGGCTATACCTAATAAATGAAATGATAATTGTTTTTTACCCTTCTATCTGGCAACAAAACTGACACCTTTTTACAAGGAGTCATGTTTGCATAGACCACAATACCTGCAGTCATAATGCAAACAAAAAACACAACTCTGATAATGTATGCACTGTCCTTGAAGTTGATTGGTCCACACCCGAGACAGCTTTCCTTAGAGCCTAGTCTCACATGGGTTGGACCAGATGACGCCAAAAGGCGCACAACTCAAAGACAATGCACCATCAGAGCATGAGAGCTCGGGGCAAGCATCTACACTATGGACTTAAACTTTATCCGCTTGTTATTAACTTGAACTTCATCCGCTCGTTACTGTGAGCGTCGCTCCTCCGCCCTCCGCTGTTGCTTGGAGGGCGATTGCCTCCAACTGCTCTAGGCAGCGTCCTTCTGGAGCCTCCTCCTCCTCAACAGAGGCCGATCTTGACCACGCTGGTCCACATTCCCGTTTAGCGCCCCCCCCTTACCTCTCTCTCTCTATCCTTGCCAAATAGAAGCTGTTTGGGTAACAGCAAGAACACAGCAAGAACACACGCACGTGTGTGTGAGTGTGCGTGTGTTTGTTTTTACCCCCTGGGCGCAGCCATCTTGTCGGTGACGTCACCCATCGAGCGCGGCTGCACCGATTGGCTGACGTTGCGGGTGACGTCACGTCAGGGGCGGGCGGGTAGTGGGAGTGGTGGTGTTGGGGTGGTGGGGTGGTGGTTGGGGTGGTGGGGGNTGGTGGTGGAGGGAGTGTTGGGGGGGGTGGTGGGAGTGTTGGGGGGGTGGTGGTGGGGGGTGGTGGTGGTGGGGGGGGGGTGGTGGTGGTGGGGGGGGTGGTGGTGGGGGTGTTGGGGGGGGGTGGTGGTGGTGGGGTGTTGGGGGGGTGGTGGTGGTGGGGGGTGGTGGGGTGGTGGTGGTGGTGGGGGGGTGGTGGGGGGTGGTGGTGGTGGTGGGGGNTGGTGGGGTGGTGGGGNTGGGGTGGGGGGTGGTGGTGGTGGGGGGGGGTGGTGGTGGTGGGGGTGGTGGGGGTGGTGGTGGTGGTGGTGGGGGGGTGGTGGTGGTGGTGGGGGTGGTGGTGGTGGGGGTGGTGGGGGNTGGTGGTGGGGGGTGGTGGTGGTGGTGGGGGGTGGGGGGNTGGTGGTGGTGGGGGGGGGTGGTGGTGGTGGTGGGGGGNTGGTGGTGGTGGTGGGGGTGGTGTGGTGGGGGGTGGGGGTGGTGGGGGGTGGTGGTGGTGGTGGGGGGTGGTGGTGGTGGGNTGGTGGTGGTGGTGGGGTGGTAGGGGGGTGTGGTGGTGGGTGGTGGGGGTGGTGGTGGTGGGNTGGTGGGGGGGGTGTGGTGGTGGGGTGGTGGGGGNTGGTGGTGGGGNTGGTGGGGNTGGTGGTGGGGTGGTGGTGGTAGTGGGGTGGTGTTGGTGGGGTGGTTGGGGGTGGTGGTGGGGGTGGTGGAGGGGTGGTGGTGGTGGTGTGGTGGTAGGGGTGGTGTTGGTGGTGGTGGTAGTGGGGNTGGTGGTGGGGGTGGTGGTGGTAGGGTGTGTTGGTGGAGGTGGTGGGGGTGGTGGTGGTGATTGTGGTGGTGGGGGTAGTGGAGGGGGTAGTGGGGGCGGAGCGATTGAGAAGACACGTGGTCGTTTCTCGCTCCACGTGTTGTGGGGCTTCTATTGAATCCGCATCGCAATGCATGCACGGGGCGACGGATTAGACAATGCAACCGCGTTGCGTATAGCATTGCATGTCTCATAACACGGCATAGATATAGATCGATAATATAACGTTGCAATTTCGTGTCAATTATTTCTTAGTGTTTGGATGGGAGGCTGCATTGCACAGGCTGCGCTACGACCACTAACGTTAGGTGGTATTTAAAAAAGCGAATATATTGGTTCATAAATCGTACTAGTTTTTTTGGGTTCGCGGTGTTTATATCCCTGCTGTCAAACAATGCCTCTGTGCAAGCAAGGTGCGTTGGGGATTGTGTGGGGCTGCGTGCATATGTGGTGTGTGGTGTGTGCGTGTGTGGTGTGTGTGGTGGTGTGGTGTGCGTTGTGTGTTTGCATGTTGTGTGTGGTTGGTGTGTGTGTGTAGTGTGCGTTATGTGTGTGGTGTGCGTTGTGTGTGTGTTTGGTGTTGGAGTGTGTGCATGTGTGGTGTGTGTGTGGTGTGTATGTATGTGTGTGTGGTGGTGTGTGTTGTGTGTGGTATGTGTGTGTGGTGTGTGTGTGTGTGGTGTGCGTTGTGTGTTGTAGTGTGTATGGAGTGTGTGATTGNTGTTTGTGCGTGTGTGGTGTGTGTGGTTGGTGTGTGTGTATGTATGTGTGTGTGTGGTTGGTGTGTGGTGTGTGTGTGTGGTGTGTATGTATAGTGTGTGTGTGTGTTTGGNATGTGCGGTGTGTGTAGTGCGTATGGGGTGTGTGTATGTATAGTGTGTATGTGGTTGGTGTGTGTGTGTGGTTGGTGTGTGTGTGTGGTTGGTGTGTGGTGTGTGCGTGGTGTGTATGTATAGTGTGTGTGTGTGTGGTGTGTGTATAGTGTGTGTGTGGTGTGTGTGTGGAGTGTGTGGTGTGTGTGGTGTGGTGTGTGTGTTTGGTGTGTGTGTGGTGTGTGTGGTGTGTGTGTGGTTGGTTTGTGGTGTGCGTGCGCAAATGCACATGGGCTATCGGTTGTAGCGTGTGCTTGTGGTGGGTTATTGTGGTGGTGGTTGTGTTGGTGGTGGGTTATTGTGGTGGTGGTCATTGTGGTGGTGGTTGTGTTCGTGGTGCGGGGAGCGGTGGTGCAGCGGTTAGCGCGCGCTGCGCTACGAACCGGCACTTGTCCCCTACAGTCTGTGAAGGCTACACGGGGGATCTTTGTGTTCGTGTTGGGTTGTGTTCCTGATGCATTGTGTTCGTGTTGTGTTGGGGATGTTTGTGCTGGGATTGTGTTGGGTTGTGTTTGTGGTGTGTTGTGTTTGCTGGGTTGTTTTGGGTTGTGTTTATGAGGGTTTGTGTTGGGTGTGTTGTTTTTGTTGTGTTAGGTTGTGTTGTGGTGTGTTTGTGTGGGTTTGTGTTTATGTTGGGTTTGTGTTGTGTTTGGTTGGGGTTGTGTTTGTGTTGTGTTTATGTTGTGTTTGTGTTGTGTTTGTGTTGTGTTTGTGNGGGGTTGTGTTTTGGTGGGGTTGTGTTTGTGTTGTGTTTGTGTGGGTTGTGTTTGTGTTGTGGTTGTGGTTGTGTTGTGTTTGTTTGGGTTGTGTTTGTGTTGTGGTTGTGTTTGTGTTGTGGTTGTGTTGTGTTTGTTTGGGGTTGTGTTTGTATTGGGGTTGTGTTGTGGTTGTGTTTGTGGTTGTGTTGTGTTTGTTTGGGTTGTGTTTGTGGTTGTGTTGTGTTTGTGTTGTGGTTGTGTTTGTGTTGTGGTTGTGTTTGTGGTTGTGTTGTGTTTGTGGTTGTGTTTGTGGTTGTGTTGTGTTTGTTTGGGGTTGTGTTGGGTTGTGTTTGTGCTGGGTTGTGTTTGTGGTTGTGTTGTGTTTGTTTGGGGTTGTGTTTGTGTTGTGTTTAGGGTTGTGTTTGTGCTGAGGTTGTGGTGTGTTGTGTTTGGGGTTATGTTTGTGGTTGTGTTTGTGGTGGGGCTGTGTTTATGGTGGGGTTGTGTTTGTGTTGGGGTTGTGTTTGTGTTGTGTTTGTGCTGGAGTTGTGTTTGTGGTGTGTTGTGTTGCTCTTTAATCCCACGTGGTGAACGCGCCGCGAGTTCTGTGCGTGAACGAATCAAGGATTTGGAGCAAGCGAGAAGATGCAGTCGCATGGCTGTTCTGTTCTGTGTGTGTGGTACAAAGTGGCGATGTCCCTGTATAAGCGAGGCACGTGTGTTGTTGAGGATGCTGCACTTTCACAAGGCTGCCGTGCTGTGTTACACTCTGCGTTGGGATGACCTTACTGCCCGACTCAATCTTGATTTGAAGCTTTCGTGACTGCAGGAATCCATACTTTTGGTTCTTTCGGTGAAGTCACGTAGGTAGAAAATAAATTAAATTAAATCACGACGTTTCGATTGCAATACAAGCAATCATCATCAGGTGGGAAAACCACAGCAAGAAACATTTGTTTTGCTAAAAAAAAAATTGCTAACATTTTTTTGCTTGCTGTGGTTTTCCCACCTGATGATGATTGCTTGCGTCGTGATTTTATTTATTTTTCGATTTAAAGCTTTCGTGACTGCAGGGATTCATCTTTATTTAATTTTATACCCACGTGACTTTACCCAAAGAACCAAAGATTACTGCCCGACTGTTTATCGGGGTGCCGTGGCGGTGAGATGTTAACTACCTCGATTGGCTATGCAGGAGGTTCTTGGGTTCGATCCTGACCCTGACGCCTGCTGCTGTATATTTAGAGTTTGCGTGTCTCTCTCTCTCCTCGTGATGCGTGGATTTTTCTCCGGGTCCTCCGGGTTTTTCCCTCCACATTTTAAATCGACGTGCCTTTAGAGTGTTCGATTTCCACACGACGAGCCACTTCGTTCGGGTTCAGTTCCGTCGTTTAGTTACTTGCCGTGAAACGTCGGACAACTAAACAACAACAAACGAACAAACAATTTAAGCGATGGTTCAATCTTTTCGAAACTATACCACTTGGTGTCGGCTCTACTTTACATCTTTCATAAACACTTAGTCGGGGCGACGGGATTCGAAACGGCCCCCCCCCCNAGGTTGACCCCGCCAGGATGACCCCGCCAGGTTGACCCCGCCAGGATGACCCCGCCAGGTTGACCCGGCCAGGCTGACCCCGCCAGGATGACCCGCCAGGTTGACCCCGCCAGGATGACCCCGCCAGGATGACCCCGCCAGGTTGACCCCGCCAGGATGACCCCGCCAGGTTGACCCCGCGAGGCCGGCTGGCTCCCACCGCCAGGGCGCTCCACGAGTGGCGTTGCGTGNGTTGGCGTGTCATGTGTGTGGGTGCGTGTGTCGTTGTGTGTCATGTGTGTGTGTTGTGCGTGTGTGGTGTGTGTGTCGTGCGTGCGTGTGTGTCGTGTGTGTGTTGTGTGTGTCGTGTGTGTGTCGTGTGTGTGTTGTGTGTTGTGTGTGTGTCGTGTGTGTGTTGTGTGTGTGTTGTGCGTGTGCCGTTGGGGNAGCGGCGGTGCATCAGTTATCGCGCCGCGCCACGAACCCAGCGACCCGGCTTCGATTCCCGCTCATGGCCAAAACCAGTGGTGATTATCTGAACCGGTGCCGCTCCTCCCCCAGAGAGCCTCAAATGAGTACCGGCGGCGTGGACAAACATCGCCTCTCGGGAGACTTAATGCAGCCGGGGCGTGGAATTGTCCCACTCCCACACCCCGTCGTGTGCCGTGCCGGCCTTCGCAAGTGCTCGTCGACGCCACTTGCCCCGACAGTCTGTTAAGGCTTTACGGGTGGTCTTTGTCTTTTTTTATGCGTGGCCCCCCGCAGATGTGTTGCGCGCCGTGGCCCTGCTGGAGGAGTACGCCGATGCAGCCGGGCCCGCTGCGCGAGGTCATGGCAGGTGGCCGTCTGTTGGGCAGCGCGCTTTCAACGCGCTCGTAGGTGAGGGCGTCACAGCGACCGCTGCAATCGTCGTGCCGCGGTGGCTGTGAGATGTTGTCTACCTCGCCTGGGTACAGGAGGTCGTGGGTTTGATCCTGACCCAGACGCCTCTGCTATATTTTTTGCGTCTTTCTCTCATCACCATGGTGGCGAGATGTTCACTCCCTCGCCTGGTGTACCGGAGGTCGTGGGTTTGATCCTGCCCTGACGCCTGCTGTGATATTTGGAGTTTGCGTGTCTCTCTCTNATCATCATCACGGTGGCGAGATGTTAACAACCTCGCCTGGTATACAGGAGGTNGTGGGTTCGATGACCCCTGACGCCTGCTGCTGTAGAGTTTTTCTCTTCTCACACGGGATTTTTTCAAGCATGTGAACTACCCTCCGCCTGTATGGGTCGTGGGTTCGATCCTGCCCCTGACAAGCCTGCTGCTGCTGTAATTTGGAGTTTGGTCTTTCTCATCATCACGGTGGCTAGGAGATGTTAACTACCTCGCCTGGTTGCGCAGGTGTTCGATCTGACCCTGACGCCTGAATCTGCTGTATATTTGAAGTTTGCGTGTTTTTTCCCCGTCGTCCNCGGTGCGGGAGTGTTCCCCTTTTAGAATCGACTCGTGATGTTTGTTCATGACCACTTCGTNGAGCTANCTGTGGCCAGATCGATTTAAATTTACCCGTTTTTTCCCTTCGTGGCACGGATTTTATTNTTCATTNCTGTTTCTTGAGGATGTTTTCAATTGGTATTTAAATATAATTTTTTTANCGTTTCCACGTGAAAAGTCAGCTCGTTGATCTGTCATTTGTNGGCCAGGTGACTTATGAAAAAGAGCTGCCTGCTCAGTGGGCTGGTAAAATAAAACACAAATGCTTTTTTTGTTTAGTTGTTGATTTTATTTACGTTAATTGCGCTCGAGATCAGAATCTGAATATTTATACTGGAGGAGTCCAATGAGTTGTAAAGATCTTTATCACAGATGTCCCAGTTAGGGGCACGGGGTCAAGTTCAAGTTCATTTATTAGGTATAGCCCTGTGAGCCATTGGGCTCTTGAATCGGTGCAACCGCAACAAACAAAAAACAAAAACATGAACAAGAAGGTAACGACAACAACGAATACAAAAACACACGATGCGGAGTGCAAAGTATAGGAAAGGTGAACACATCGCGTCGAAAAAATATATAAAAATATTATTTGTTTATCTCACCAGGCAAACCTGATAGCTCAACGAAGTGGCTTTCACCATACGTGGACATTTATAGCATTAAATGATCACGTTCTAGATTTGTTTCGTACTGCAAGGATTCATACTCTTAGTTCTTTCGGTAAAGTCACGTAGGTAAAAAAATTAATTAAATAATAACAAGTATAACCGTAAAACAAGAATAAATCCTTTAAGCGTGGCGGCTAGAGTCCTTCGTCCTCTGGCTTGAGATGGCTGCCACCTATGGCAGAGATTGCATGCAGCATTAACATGGTAATTAAATTATTTTAGCCTAAAAAGTGTAAAATTTTGGAAAAAAATTTTCACGAACATTAATTGTACGCACAACGAGTCTGTGTGCAAAATGTCAGCTCGATTGGATCAAGCGGGAAGTGGGTTAAAAAACGACCGAAATATTTGCACGGCGTAGCACAAGCGAACTTAATATAAAGGTCTAAAATAAACGTCCCGCCTGATGATGGAGACGTTGCCTCGAAACGTCGGATTTTATTTTATTTTTATTAATTTTAATTTCATTTTCCTACATACTTTACCGAAAGAACTAAGATATGATACCGTTAGCAAGGGGGGGGGGCGGTGGTTACGGTGAGCGCGGTGGGCACCCATGGTGGTAAGGAGGGCCCCGTTGCCCAAGCCTGCCCAACGTCGGGCCAACCGTCGTGCCAACCACAGGCAACGTTGGCAAGAGACGTCGGCTCGGAACTAGAGAGAGATGACGAGAGTCTCGTTCTCCGGAACAAACTAAAGTGCCAACTTAGTCTGTTCTCCAAACAAGATCCTCGCGCCTGTCCAAACACACCTGAGCCCTGTGAGCACCGCAGAGGTCGCAACCAGGTACCCGTACCCGTAGCCTACCCAATGCCTGGCTACCCGTACCCGGCCGGGTACGGGTAGCCGGTATCGGTAGGGTACGGGTACCCGTTTGCGACCTGGTGCGGCCGGGTACGGGTACGGGTAAGGAATCAAAACCCGTTTGCGACCCTGGTGCACCGTGATTATCCGGCCGCCGCAGTGAGATTATTCACGATGGATATTTAGTCGGTGTGCAAAGAAACGAAACTTTCAATATTTTTTGGTTATTTCACCAGGTGAGGCCCACCGACCTACGCAGCCGTTTTTCAGATGCGACCTGGCCATGACAAGTGATAGCCCCAACGAAATTTATAGCAGCCAAACACTCTAAACGCGTGACGTTGCTTCTAAGTGTAGAGGGGAAAAAACCGGAGGACCCGGAGAAAAACCCACGCGATCACTGGGAGAACACGCAAACTCCAAATATACAGACGTCCGGGTCGGGATCAAACCCACGACCTCCTCCGTACCAGTGACGGCAAAACCAGGACAGTGGCGGGCAAACCAGGACGCGTGTGGCCACGAGATTATGCTCCGTGAATAACCGCGGGACGTCATTTCGCATTCGCGCCCAAGTTGTTTGGCCGGCAGCTGCTGGTTCAGCGTTTCGGAGCAGCTTCGCACGGGGAAAAATGTAATAAGCGAATTCCCGCCAGGCATTGAGGGCGATAATATAAAAAAAAAAAACGAGCGTGAAAATAAAATCTCAGCGAGCCGAGACGCGGGAAGACGACGTGGCGGACGAGCCGTCGCTGTGATTGAGCGAGCGCCTCGCGTAATATCCCTTGGCCGCCTGCGGACTGCGCCTCTCTGCCGGAGATCCGTTGTCGGGGGAGGGCTGTGGGGTGAAGATGCCCGACAGAATCCCCTGCAGTGCCGCGTCAAATCTACTCTCCTCGCGGCGGCAGCGGCAGCAGCTGCTTTGGCTAAGCACAGGACAAAGACGGTGGTCGTCGCATCGCACGGCGCTTTCAGATGCGCCAGAGGTCGCAACCGGTACCCGATACCCGTACCCTACCGATACCCGGCTACCCGTACCCGGCCGGGTACGGGTACCCGTTTGCGACCCTGGTGCGGCCGGGTACGGGTAGGCGTGAGTCACTGGTGAGTCACCGTTTGTCACTCATTTCCCAACGTCTTGTCTCTTCTCACAATTCAAGTTCCTAGAATCAACCCACCCGCGCCTGCAACATGGTTTCATCCCAGAGGTCGCAATCGGTACCCGATACCCGTACCCGGCCCGGTACGGGTGTAGGGTACGGTTACGGCCGGGTAGAGGTATCCGATTGCGACCCTGGTGCGGCCGGGTACGGGTAAGGAATCAAAACCCGTTTGCGACCTCTGAGATGCGCTTCTTGCGGCCGTCTGGAATGCTCTTCCCTTCCGGTGTTAGCATGCCACTTGAGCTGTCCACTTTCAAATCATCTCGAGTGACAAACCCATTTCTTTAGAACTGCTTTTTGTGTTTCGTTTGTTGTCCTTCCCCCGCACCTACGATTAGCGAGGTTTATTGTTGACCTCCGTAAGGTGAAGGTGAAGACGCAGAACTCATCGTCTGGATTTATTGCTCCTCAAACGGAAAGTGTCTTGGCATGCCGACGCCTTTCCAACCCCGGGCCCCCGATGGGTGAGGAGCAGCTGACGATCAAACGCGTAAAGATAATTCGCGAAAGACATTTCGGCAAGCAACGTTTTAAATCCGCGAGCCGGACAATCTGCCCACGGATAATCGAGTTAAGCGCCGCAGTCCGTCAAGTCGACTGGCCTCGTGAAGCTTTCTGTGTGTCTCACGGCATTTGCTTTTGCGCCGACAGACATAAAAAACCTAAAACGAAGAAAATAAAAAATACCTAAAATTAAAAAAACAGCATAAACAAACCTAAAATATAAAACCTAACATTAAAAAAACCTAATATCAAAAAACCTAAATTAAAAAACCCATAAAAAAAAAAAAAATAAATAACCTAAAATAAATTCTGAAACATTAAAAGAATAAACTCTTAATAAAAAAACATTCATTAAAACCCTCAAAAAAACCTAAAGAAAACAAATCAAAAATAAAAACCTCAAATTAAAAAAATAAAATCAAAAAAAACCTAAAATAAAAAAACCCTAAAACAATAAAATCTAATTTAAAAAATTCTAAAATAACACAAACCCCTAAAGTAAAAATATTAAAATCCTCCAACACCGTGGCGTTATCCTCATAATGCGAGGCACGTCGACTGTCGGGCGCAGGTCTCCCCGGGGACGTCTCAGACACCCCCCCCCCCCCCCCATGTGGATTGTTATTGACTCGCAGCGTGCGCCCAACACTCTCTTATACAATGAAACTTCGTGGGCGGGGGGGGGGTGGAATTGCGATTGAAATAAATAACGTGGGCAGCGTCCCGCCGAGCCGTGCCGAGCGTGGTGGCGTCGTCCGGTGGAGCGAACTATTTTGTGTGGCTTTTGCTGTCGTCATTCCACCGTCGATGTCACGGATGAAGATGCCACTGGTTCTTCACGTTCTGCAGATGTAGATGCCACTGATTCTTCACGTTCTACAGATGTAGATGCCACTGGTTATTCACGTTCTGTAGATGTAGATGCCACTAGTTCTTCACGTTCTGTAGATGCCGCTGGTTCTTCACGTTCTGCACATGTAGATGCCACTGGTTCTTCACGTTCTGTAGATGTAGATGCCACTGGTTCCTGACGTTTTACAGATTTAGATGCCACTGGTTCTTCATGTTCTGCAGATGTAGATGCCACTGGTTATTCACGATCTGTAGATGTAGATGCCACTAGTTCTTCACGTTCTGTAGATGCTGCTGGTTCTTCACGTTCTGCACATGTAGATGCCACTGGTTCTTCACGTTCTGTAGATGTAGATGCCACTGGTTCCTGACGTTTTACAGATTTAGATGCCACTGGTTCTTCATGTTCTGCAGATGTAGATGCCACTGGTTTTCACATTCTGTAGATGTAGATGCCGCTGGTTCTTCACGTTCTGCAGATGTAGATGCCACTGGTTCTTCACGTTCTGCAGATGTAGATGCCACTGGTTCTTCACGTTCTGCAGATGTAGATGCCACTGGTTCTTCATGTTCTGTAGATGTAGATGCCACTGGTTATTCACGTTATGTAGATGTAGATGCCACTGGTTCTTCACGTTCTGCAGATGTACATGCCACTGGTTCTGTAGATGTAGATGCCACTGGTTCTTCACGTTCTGTAGATGTAGATGCCACTGGTTCTTGACGTTCTACAAATGTAGATGCCACTGGTTCTTTACGTTATGTAGATGTAGATGCCACTGTTTCTTCAGTTCTGTAGATGTAGATGCCACTGGTTCTTCACGTTCTACAGATGTAGATGCCACTGGTTCTTCACGTTCTGCAGGTATAGATGCCACTAGTTATTCACATTCTGCAGTATAGATGCCACTGGTTCTTCACGTTCTGCAGATGTAGATGCCACTGGTTCTTCATGTTCTGCAGATGTAGATGTCACTGGTTCTTCACGTTCTAGATATAGATGCCACTGGTTCTTCACGTTCTGCAGATGTAGATGCCACTGGTTCTTCACGTTCTGCAGATGTAGATGTCACTGGTTCTTCACGTTCTAGATATAGATGCCACTGGTTTTCACGTTCTGCAGATGTAGATGCCACTGGTTCTTACGTTCTGCAGATGTAGATGCCACTGGTTCTTCACGTTCTGCAGATGTAGATGTCACTGGTTCTTCACGTTCTATAGATATAGATGCCACTGGTTTTCACGTTCTGCAGATGTAGATGCCACTGGTTCTTACGTTCTGCAGATGTAGATGCCACTGGTTCTTCACGTTCTATAGATATAGATGCCACTGGTTCTTCACGTTCTGCAGATGTAGATGCCACTGGTTCTTCACGTTCTGCAGATGTAGATGCCACTGGTTCTTCACGTTCTGCAGATGTAGATGCCACTGGTTCTTACGTTCTGCAGATGTAGATGCCACTGGTTCTTCACGTTCTGCAGATGTAGATGCCACTGGTTCTTCACGTTCTGCAGATGTAGATGCCACTGGTTCTTCACGTTCTGCAGATGTAGATGCCACTGGTTCTCACGTTCTGCAGATGTAGATGCCACTGTTCTTACGTTCTGCAGATGTAGATGCCACTGGTTCTTCACGTTCTGTAGATGTAGATGCCACTGGTTCTTCACGTTCTGCAGATGTAGATGCCACTGGTTCCTCACGTTCTGCAGATGTAGATGCCACTGGTTCTTCACGTTCTGCAGATGTAGATGCCACTGGTTCTTCACGTTCTATAGATATAGATGCCACTGGTTCATCACGTTCTGCAGATGTAGATGCCACTGGTTCTTCACGTTCTGCAGATGTAGATGCCACTGGTTCTTCACGTTCTGCAGATGTAGATGCCACTGGTTCTTACGTTCTGCAGATGTAGATGCCACTGGTTCTTCACGTTCTGCAGATGTAGATGCCACTGGTTCTTCACGTTCTGCAGATGTAGATGCCACTGGTTCTTCACGTTCTGCAGATGTAGATGCCACTGGTTCTCACGTTCTGCAGATGTAGATGCCACTGGTTCTTTACGTTCTGCAGATGTAGATGCCACTGGTTCTTCACGTTCTGTAGATGTAGATGCCACTGGTTTTTTACGTTCTGCAGATGTAGATGCCACTGGTTCTTTACGTTCTGCAGATGTAGATGCCACTGGTTCTTCACGTTCTGCAGATGTAGATGTCACTGGTTCTCACGTTCTATAGATATAGATGCTACTGGTTTTCACGTTCTGCAGATGTAGATGCCACTGGTTCTTTACGTTCTGTAGATGTAGATGTCACTGGTTCTTCACGTTCTGCAGATGTAGATGCCACTGGTTCTTCACGTTCTGCAGATGTAGATGCCACTGGTTCTTCACGTTCTGCAGATGTAGATGCCACTGGTTCTTCACGTTCTATAGATATAGATGCCACTGGTTCATCACGTTCTGCAGATGTAGATGCCACTGGTTCTTCACGTTCTGCAGATGTAGATGCCACTGGTTCTTCACGTTCTGCAGATGTAGATGCCACTGGTTCTTTACGTTCTGCAGATGTAGATGCCACTGGTTCTTCACGTTCTGCAGATGTAGATGCCACTGGTTCTTCACGTTCTGCAGATGTAGATGCCACTGGTTCTTCACGTTCTGCAGATGTAGATGCCACTGGTTCTCACGTTCTGCAGATGTAGATGCCACTGGTTCTTACGTTCTGCAGATGTAGATGCCACTGGTTCTTCACGTTCTGTAGATGTAGATGCCACTGGTTTTTACGTTCTGCAGATGTAGATGCCACTGGTTCTTTACGTTCTGCAGATGTAGATGCCACTGGTTCTTCACGTTCTGCAGATGTAGATGTCACTGGTTCTTCACGTTCTATAGATATAGATGCCACTGGTTTTCACGTTCTGCAGATGTAGATGCCACTGGTTCTTACGTTCTGTAGATGTAGATGCACTGGTTCTTCACGTTCTGCAGATGTAGATGCCACTGGTTCTTCACGTTCTGCAGATGTAGATGCCACTGGTTCTTCACGTTCTGCAGATGTAGATGCCACTGGTTCTTCACGTTCTGCAGATGTAGTGCCACTGGTTCTCACGTTATGCAGATGTAGATGCCACTGGTTCTCACGTTCTGCAGATGTAGTGCCACTGGTTCTCACGTTCTGCAGATGTAGTGCCACTGGTTCTCACGTTCTGCAGATGTAGATGCCACTGGTTCTCACGTTCTGCAGATGTAGGTGCCACTGGTTCTCACGTTCTGCAGATGTAGATGCCACTGGTTCTTCACGTTCTGCAGATGTAGATGCCACTGTTCTCACGTTCTGCAGATGTAGATGCCACTGTTCTTCACGTTCTGCAGATGTAGATGCCACTGGTTCTCACGTTCTGCAGATGTAGATGCACTGGTTCTTCACGTTCTATAGATATAGATGCCACTGGTTTTTCACGTTCTGCAGATGTAGATGCCACTGGTTCTTACGTTCTGCAGATGTAGATGTCGCTGGTTCTTCACGTTCCATAGATATAGATGCCACTGGTTCTTCACGTTCTGCAGATGTAGATGCCACTGTTCTTCACGTTCTGCAGATGTAGATGCCACTGGTTCTTCACGTTCTGCAGATGTAGATGCCACTGGTTCTTACGTTCTGCAGATGTAGATGCCACTGGTTCTTCACGTTCTGCAGATGTAGATGCCACTGGTTCTTCACGTTCTGCAGATGTAGATGCCACTGGTTCTTCATGTTCTGCAGATGTAGATGCCACTGGTTCTTCACGTTCTGCAGATGTAGATGCCACTGGTTCTTCACGTTCTGCAGATGTAGATGCCACTGGTTCTTCACGTTCTGTAGATTCTGCCCAAGTGGATGTCAATGGGGAGCCACGGTGGCTAAGAGATGTTAACTCCCTCGCCTGGTATACAGGAGGTCGCGGGTTCGATCCCGACCCTGATGTCTTAATATGTTGGAATTTGCGTGTCTCTTCTCTCTCTCACCCGTGGTCGGGTGGATTTTTCTCCGGGTCCTCCGGGTTTCACCTCCACATATGGAATCATGCGTTTAGAGTATTTGGCTACTGCTATCATTCTGCACAAGATGACACTTCGTTGAGTTATCTTCTTGTGGTCAGGTCGCTTCTGAAAAAAGCTACATAGCTAGTGGTCCTTACCTTGTAAAATAAAAAATAGTTTATCTTCTTGGTTCTTTCGGTAAAGTCACGTAGAATAATAAAAATAAAACAATTAAATAATTCTCACGACGTTTCGGCCACAACGCAAGCAGCCGTCCTCAGACGCTGTCTCCCCGACAGACCTGGTCTTCACCTGAGGACGGCTGCTTGCGTTGTGGCCGAAACGTCGTGAGAATTATTTTATTATGTTTTATTTTTATTATTTTATTATTTCCCTTCCACGTGACTTTACCGAAAGAACCAAGAAGATAAATCCCTGCAGTCACGAAAGCTTTAAATCGAAATTCGCAAAAATAGTTTAGTTTCAGTTTTACGTGCCGTTGGAGAGACAACTTTTCTTTCTTTAGGGCGAAGACATTGGGGTTTTAGAGCACAACCTACAATATCTTAAAATTCCGGTCATCTGAAATGTTTAATTCCGAAACTCATCCCGAACATATTCTTAGGTTTTTCGGTAAAGTCACGTAGGTAAAAAAATTAAATTAATAAAAGTAAAATAAAAATAAAATAAAAATCACGACGTTTCGTCTTCAAGCCTCCATGAAGACGGAGGCTTGTGTTGCCTCCGAAACGTCGTGATTTTTTTTTACTTTTATTAATTTTAATTTTTTACCTACGTGACTTTACAGAAAAAACCTAAGAATATGAATCCTTGCAGTCACGAAACAAATCTAGAATTCACCCGAACACATCGGTGCAATGCCGCATATCCGACCGTGCGCGAGGTCACGGGGTCGGCAACGGAAATAACAAGAAGAGACATTTTATTTTTTGAATTTGTTTGAAAAAAAGAACTCAATATTTCAAGAGCCGCAATGCACTGTGTGGTGAATACGAGACCCTCGGTCCACAAAGCAGTTCCCTCCTTATCCAGCCGGCACGCGGCTCGCGGAGCCGCTGGCTGTCCACCCAACGCTCGGGTCACCCACCTGCCCACGGTTTGACCCGGACGAGGCTTTGACCGGGGACATCATGGGCATTGCATCTGTGTTTGGGGGGTGGCGGTAATCGATTTGTACCGACGACACATGGCACCGTTGGCGCGTTCAGCTTTCACGAGAGACCCAGCGCTGACCGAGAAATCCGTCCGGGTTTGCTCTACGGAGGAGGAGGAGGAGAAGGATGAGGTTGCAACTCCCACCGCGCGCCCTAATGGTGCACACGACGCTGTCTCTTAAACCCCCGCCGGCCGCCATGGCCGGGATTTGCACTTTGCCTGAATATTGGCCCCAAAGCCCCAGAGGCGATTATTTCGCGACGGATTTAGCTCGCTGGCTCGCTCACTGGTTGACTGGCTCACGCCTTGGCTGGCTGACTGGCTGACCAGCTGGTTCGCTCTCTGGCTCGCTGGCCTGGCTCGCAGGAGCACGCCGCGTCTCCTAACGGCGCCGGGGTTCTCGCCGCTCCCTCGGCGTCGTTTCGTCAAACGCATCGCTTGCCCTCTCGTCGTGGCGATGGCGATGGGGGCGGCGGTGCATCCGACAAGAGTCGCGTTCATCCCACCGAGCCATTAGCGCTCGCGCAAAGCTGTACACGCTTGCCCTCCCCATTCCGCCTGCCCGCCCGTGCGCAAATTGTAATCCTTGCCACGGTGCTCCCATGTGGAATAGGCGGTGGAGTTTAATGCAAATGTAGATGTAATCTGCACTGTACGCTCCTGTGCTTCCGAAACCTCCGAGCCCGCCGTGTGCCATCGGGGAAGAAAAGACGGTTGCCACCGTGCCGCTCGGCACTTTTGCGGCCGTCTGGAACGCTCTCGCCTTTCCGATAACACTGGTCAACACACTTTTTCTGGCATAAGGTATTCCAACGGGTTTAAGGTAACTTTGTGGTGCTGATTCCAAAGCTGGCATCAGTTTTTGTCTATCACATCAGGTTTTTGAGATATCAGATATTGCATTTTCAATAAAACTGCAGAAGAAAAATATTAAATAAATGTGGATATCTAGATAAAATGATATTATAAACACACTATCCTAAAATACAGCACTCGCAACAACTTGCAATCATAAGTGACAGAGTTAATTTCGGGTAAAATCAATGAATATGGGGTATGCTGATAGCATAAAAATGAGATGTGATAGAGCAAATCTGAGATCAGATTTGGAATCAGCACCCTGAAATTAGTCTAAAACAGCTGCAAAAGTCCAGGCCAGAAAAAAAGTTTTTTTTTTGTTGACCAGTGTTATTAGGAAGGCACTGAGACCTTTGCACTTGTAAATCATCGTGTAGATTGATAAACTCATCTCTTTAGAGCTGGCTTTTTTTTTTATTTAAAGCTTTCGTGACTGCAGGGATTCATATTCTTGGTTCTTTCGGTAAAGTCACGTAGATAATAAATAATAATAAATATAAAACAATAAAAATTCTCACGACGTTTCGACTGCATCACAAGCAATCATCATCAGGTGTGAAATCCACAGCAAGAAAATTAGAAAAAAGTGGCGGAAACGTCGTGAGAATTTTAATTGTTTTATATTTTTATTATTTATTATTTCCATTCTACGTTACTTTACCGAAATAACCAAGAATATGTGTTGATGTTATTGTTCGGAAAAATTTGAATGGACAGAAAAGGGTTTTAGACCCAACAGAGAATGGCGTGACGACGACATTCTGCGTAAGAGATCGGTGGCAGAACGACGTGGCACTGCTTAACAGAGGTGTGGACTCGAGTCATGTGACTTGGACTCGAGTCAGACTCGAGTCATGAATTTGATGACTTCAGACTCGACTTGGACTTGCATAAAAATGACTTTGTCCCACCTCTGAGGTGTGGACTCGAGTCATGTGACTTGGACTCGAGTCAGACTCGAGTCATGAATTTGATGACTTCAGACTCGACTTGGACTTGCATAACAATGACTTTGTCCCACCTCTGCTGCTTAAGCATACTGACACTACACGGCAGAGAGGAAAGTGTAAACAAATGACGAAATGTGCAGTGGACGACCTACTACAGGCTATCTGCCCATAGATCGTGATGATGATGATTTACTACACTAAACACTACACTATACACTACGCTATACACTATACACTACACGACTATACACTACACGATACACTACACTATACACTACTATACACTACACTACTATACACTACACTATACACTACACTATACAATACACTGCTATACACTATACACACACTACTATACACACATATACACACAGATACACACACGTATACAAACACTACACACACTATACACACACTATAACTACACATACATCACTGTTTACACTATACACTACACTATACACCTATACAGCAGAGGTGGGACAAAGTCATTGTTATGCAAGTCCAAGTCGAGTCTGAAGTCATCAAATTCATGACTCGAGTCTGACTCGAGTCCAAGTCACATGACTCGAGTCCACACCTCAGAGGTGGGACAAAGTCATTGTTATGCAAGTCCAAGTCGAGTCTGAAGTCATCAAATTCATGACTCGAGTCTGACTCGAGTCCAAGTCACATGACTCGAGTCCACACCTCTGCTATACAGTACTACACTATACACTACACTATCACTACTATACACTACACTATCACTACTACTATACACTATACACTACTACTACATACACTATACACTACTACTATACACTATATACACTACACTATACACTACTATACACTATACACTACATACTATACACTACACTATACACTATACTACACTATACACTACACTATACACTACTATACACTACACTATACACTACTATACACTACTATATACTACACTATACACTACACTATACATTACACTATACACTACACTATACACTACACTATACACTATACTATACACTATACTATACACTATACACTATACACTACACTATACACTACACACTACACACTATATACACTACACTATACACTATACTATATACTATACACTACACTATACACTACACTA
Organism: Lethenteron camtschaticum; assembly: GCA_018977245.1. Taxonomy (NCBI): domain Eukaryota; kingdom Metazoa; phylum Chordata; class Hyperoartia; order Petromyzontiformes; family Petromyzontidae; genus Lethenteron; species Lethenteron camtschaticum. The sequence goes on along the minus strand of MU249634.1, from coordinate 1,752,136 downwards.
TACACTACTATACACTACTATACACTACTAAATACTACACTATATACTACACTATACACTACACTATACACTACTATACACTACTATACACTACACTATACACTACTATACACTACACTATACACTACACTACTATGATGTGGCACTACTTGAGCATATTGGCGCAAGCCAGAGAGAAGCAGACAAACGAATGACGGAATGCACAATGGACACTTAGGGGGCCATCATCTGCACATGGATGGTGACGATGGTGAAGATGAGTTCGCTCCCCCCTACCCCTCCCCATGCACCCCCCTGCTCCTATCCCCTGCCCGCCCCGCGCACACAAAAACCCCAAAACGATCCCGACGGAGCCGTCCTGCGCTCAGAAAGTAACTCAACTCCAGACGGGTTCCCGTTTCATCACCTCTCGCAAAAAAAAAACGTCACGAGGCCCCCCCCCTGAAATAATCACATGCGGCCAGTGGGGGGAGGGGGCTCGTGGGGGGGNTTCGTGGTTCGTGGAGGGGGGGGGGCTCGTGGGGGGGTTCGTGGGGGGGGCTCGTGGGGGGTTCGTGGAGGGGGTTCGTGTGGGGGGGGTTCGTGGGGGGGGGGTCGTGGGGGGGGTTCGTGGGGGGGGGNTGATGGGACCTGGGCTCGGGGTTCAGAGAAGACGCGACGGCATCGTTCACTAAACCAGCGACACGCGCGGTCGTTGCCCGCGCTGCCTGCTGCAGATGCAGCAGCGGCGGCGGCACCAGCGGCAGGGATTTAATGAAACGCAGCCCGGCAAGTTTGGACTGCGTCGCTCCCCACCCCCTTTCTGTTCGTTATCCTCCTTCATCCCATCTCATTTGCGTGAGAATTGTGATGTATTGGTTAATGTCGCTACTGAAGCTCGCGATGCGCGCGGTGCGTGCGTGTGCGTGCGTGCGCGTGCGTGCGCGCGTGTGTGTGTGCGTGTGTGTGTGTGCATGCGTGTGTGCGTGTGTGTGCGTGTGTGTGCGTGTGCGTGCGTGTGTGTGCGTGTGCGTGCGTGTGTGCGCGCGTTGCGCGTGTGCGTGCGTGTGTGTGCGTGTGTGCGTGTGTGTGCGTGCGTGTGTGTGTGTGTGCGTGTGCGTGCGTGTGTGCGCGCGTTGCGCGTGTGCGTGCGTGTGTGTGCATGTGTGCGTGTGTGTGTGCGTGCGTGTGTGTGCGTGCGTGCGTGTGCGTGCGTGTGTGCATGCCTGTGCGTGCGTGTGTGTGCGTGCGTGTGTGCGCGCGTTGCGCGTGTGCGTGCGTGTGTGTGTGTGCGCGTGTGTGTGCGTGCGTGTGTGTGCGTGCGCGCGTGGGGAGTGGTGGCGCAGTGGTTAAGCGCGCCGTGAATGAGTGAGTGAAGGAATGAATGAGTGAGTGAGTGAATGAGTGAATGAATGAGTGGGTCTCGTGGTGAGAGACGAAGTGGTAACAACAGGAGAGCCGTCACAGTGACCGCGACGCGCACCACCGCTCGGCACACGGCAGCGAAAGCGAATTTGCGACCTCCTGCCAGGAGGATGCGACACCCATCTCCTGGACACTCAGGGGGTGCTGATTTTACGTGGCACGCGCATCCATTGTTGTTATTATGAACACATTGTCCTGCGGAGGGAGCTGGTAGGAACGTTGGGTTGCTCGGTCAATGGCCAGGGTCAACGGCGGCGTGGTGTATTCCGCAAATATGCCCGACTGTGAGGGCGGGCACAAGCCGGCGTGAGTAGGTTAAACGTTGAGTTTTATAAGGGCACCACGGGGTGACCAGCCCTCCCCACCAGCCCACTCCTCCTACCCCCACCCGGCCCCTCCCCACCCTCCCCATCCCCGCCCAGCCCCTCCCCACCAGCCCCTCCCACCCTTCCCTCCCCACCCTCCCCTCCCCACCCAGCCCCACCCTCCCTCCCCACCAGCCCACCCTCTCCACCCCACCAGCAACACCACCAGCACTATCAGCACTACCAGCACCACCAGCACAACCACCATCACCACCAGCACCACCATCACCACCAGCACAACCACCATCACCACCAGCACCACCATCACCACCAGCACCACCACACAGCAGCACCACCACCACCAGTACCACCACCACCAGCACTACCACCACCACCAGCATCAGCAGCACCACCATCATCACCACCACCACCAGCACCACCACACAGATATCCCCGTATAGCCTTGACAGACTTTGTGTGGCCGTGAGTGGGAATCGAACTCGGGTCGCAAGCTTCATAGGCGGGGCGCTAGCCGCTACCACCAGCGGCAGATAAAACGGCGGGTTTAAATACCGAAAAGACATTCAATGAAGACAAACCAACCCCTATCACAAGGGAGACCCGAAAATACAACAGAGTACTAAGTGAAATTAATTCCTTTACTCCCATAAGGGGCGTCCATAAATGACGTCACACACCTAGGGGGGGGGNTCAGACATTTGTGACGATGTGTGACGAGGGGGGGGGGGGTGAGAAATGTGGCGTCACATCAAAAAACTTTAAATAAATGTAGACAACACGTTCTACTTAATTAAATACACTTTTTAATAAATGTTTTATCCTACAACATCAGAGTGCAGCGCCACATTAATTACGCACTACAATGACAATAATTCTAGATTTGAAGCTTTCGTGACTGCAATGATTCATACTCTTAGGTTTTTTCGGTAAAGTCACGTAGGTAAAAAAAAATGATAAAAAATGATAATAGAATAAAAATGATTTTATTTCTTAATCATTTTTTTCATTTTTTTTTTCATTTTTACTACGTGACTTTACCTAAAAAACCAAGATTACAATGACAATAGTTTAAAGCGATTTGAAGCATGTTTTTTTAGGGGGGGGGCAGAGCTTTGTGACGTCATATTTGAGGGGGGGGATCTGACTTTTTGTGACGCCGTGTGACGAGGGGGGGGGGTCAAAAATCGTCCAAAATCGCGTGACGTCATTTATGGACGGCCCATAACCCTTCACCGCGCGGCACACGATAGTCTTCCGTACAACCTCGTCACTGCCTCTTCAGTCCCAGCAGAGGGAGCTACGTGAGCGTCGCTCACCAAGATTCCGAATTTACCACCGGGCATCGAGTCCTGTTGATGGGCGCGTTCACGACGGACGGACACACGAATGCATGCGCGTCGATCCATCCTCGAAGCGCGTGCCGGAGAAAACAGCGTCTCGTCTGGGTCACCTGCTCAGTCACGTGTGCAGGTGACACGTGCTCCCGTAGCCGATGCCTCGCAAGGGTCATGGAGAGGTCATGAAGAGGTGATGGAGGAGGTCATGGAAAGGTCATGCTCAGTCACGTGTGCAGGTGACACGTGCTCCCCGTAGCCGATGCTCGCAAGGGGTCATGGAGAGGTCATGGAAGAGGTCATGGAGAGGTCATGCTCAGTCACGTGTGCAGGTGACACGTGCTCCCCGTAGCCGATGCCTCGCAAGGGTCATGGAGAGTCATGGAAGAGGTCATAGAGGAGGTCATGGAGAGGTCATGGACTTGTCTTCATATAAATCAACGCGTAGATTTCTGTTTATATGATTATGGTTGTACTTTATTAATCCCTAATCTCTGCCATTACATACAATGAATCAAGAAATGTTAAAAAAGTAAAAACAGAGCAATGTAAATACAATACACCATTAGACATTATTGTCAAAAATAAAAAGTCTATCCCATGTGTTAGTGATTTTTTAAAATATTTTAGGCAGGAAATTAGTTTTCAAATGTAATTTTTTTCTGGGTTGGGACACCCTGGAAGATTTGGTCCCCCCAATGTTGACTCCATGGCTACGGCCTTGCAACACACACACACAGATGCACTGGATGTGTACGAAACGTGTAGCCGGGGCTTATTCACACTCGCCACTCTTTTGTGCGAGCGCCACTTTTTGAGTGCTTCTCTGACGGCAGCCTCGACCCGGGGGGGGGNCTCCTCCCTGGGGGGGNGGTTCCTCCTGGGGGGGGGGGGGCTCCTCCCGTGGGCAGCTTCACGCTCACTCGCATGGCTCTCCTCGTGAGTGGCGAACGCTGCTGCCACCACCACGGCCACCACCATCGCCCCATCACCACCACCGCCACCATCGCCACCACCACGGCCACCACCACGCCACCACCACCACNGCCTCCACCATCCCACCACCACCCTCCCACCACCCCCACCAAAACCACCTCCACTCCACCACCAACACCCCCACCACCGCCCCATCGCCACCACCACCCCCCATCGCCACCACCATCCCCACCACCACCACCACCATCCCACCACCACCACCACCACAGCCTCCACCACACCACTACCACCACCCCACCACCGCCACCACTACCACCACCGTCACCACCACCACCACAACCCCCACCACCGCCACCACCGCCTCGTGTGGTAGCAGCGATAGCTTTGAGAGCGCCCGCTTGCCACGGCTCACAAAAGGCGCTCTCCCTCGGCGAGTCTCAAATAAATAAATAATGAATGGGATTAGCGCAGCGGACAAAACGGGGGGGGGGTGGGTGAGATGCCCCCCCCTCCCCGCAATGCGCCGTGGGAATAACGACGAACGAATCTTGACTCGAAACTTTCGTGACTGCAGCAATTCGCAATCTTCATCTTCTTGCGTCGCGATCGAAACGTCGTAGGATTTTTTTCCGCGCGTCGTTTTCTTCGCGCCTATCTCCCGCGGCTTTACCGAAGGAACCCAACGAAGAACGATGGGCTAGGTCGGGGCGAGAGGAGCGGCCCTGATGACACCTGGGAGGGCATTGGAGGGCCCTCCTACACCAGTGGAGATNCTGCTGCTGCTCTATATAAGAACGGGAGACACAGCAGAGCCTCACCATTCTGGCGAATTGCCCGATGATGCTGGATGCAATTACCAGCGAAACGTCGTACTACTCAAATTGTAAATGTTGTGGCTTCAACACACCGGTGGGCTAAAGCAGTGAACTATTTGTCTTTTATCAACGTGACACTTTTTTACTGATTGGCCGTGTCGGGTGGTGGAGGGTTACGACACATTTATAAATAACGCGATCTAAACCCAAAAACGTTGATTATGAATAACATTGGTCGCGAAAGCCTGCTACGTGTTAAACTCGCTTCTTCTTATTATTATTATTCTCCTCCTCTTATCCGTCTCTACCTTCTGTTCATCTTCTTTCACTTCATCGTCATCCTCTTTTTGGGCTCTTATTCCTTCTTAATTTGGAGCTTTCGTGACTGCAGGAATTACTCTTTGGTTCTTTCGGTAAAGTCTATGTGTGTTCCTCTTTCTATGTATCTTGTGATATCTGTCTGCTTATATGTCTGTCTATAGTTTTCTGGTTAGATTTTTGTTGCTATTTCATTTATACCTGATGACGATTGCTTGTGTTGCAATCGAAACGCCCTATTATTTAATTTATTATTTTATCTTTATACGTCACTTTACCGAAAGAACCAAAGAGCTCTTATTCCTCTTCCAATTCTTTTTTTCTCTGCTTCCTCTTCTGTTTATTCCTCCTCTTCCAGTTTTTCTTCCAGCTACTCTTCATTCTCTTTATCCACTTACTCCTTTTTAAATCCTTTATATTAAGTTCACTTGCTTGCTTGCTTGCGCGCTTACGACCGTGCAAATCTTTCGGTCGTTTTTTAACCCACTTCCCGTGATCCAATCGAGCTGACATTTTGCACACAGACTCGTTGTGCGTGACAATTTATTTTCCAAAATTTTACACTTTTTAGGAAAAAATAAATTATATTTAATTACCAATTGCTTAATGGTGGCAGGCAATCATCTGACCTATGGTGGCAGCCATCTCAAGCCAGAGGACGAGAGGACTCTAGCCGCCACGCATATAAAGGATTTATAGTGAAAAACTTTGTTTTTACGGGTTAATTTATTCTTTCTTCCACTTATTCCTCATCTTCTACCTCTTACACGCCTTCCTCCTCTTCCTATTCATCTTTTACTTTTCTTATTCATCTTTTTCCTCCTCTTCCCTTTCTTCCACTTCCTGTTTTTCCTCTTCCAGAATCTCTTTTCTTTTCTTTTCATCCTCTTCATCCACTTTTCCTCTCCCTATACTCCCACTTCCTCCTCTTCCTCCTCCTCCCACTTGCACTTCTCTGCTCCTCTTCATCTTCCTGCCCCTCTTCTTCCTCGTCAATTCTTGCGCCTCCTCTTCCTTGAATGGCGTCGACGGCCGTTGGCCGCTCCACAATGGGCGGCACCAGCAGAAGGAGGTAGAAGAAGCGGAGTGACCCTCCCCTCTCCCCTCTCTCTATGACCACCACCACCACCACGTGACTTTTCTTTCGCGTTGTGCGCGGTGCATTTAGCACCACAGCGCGTGGATTTATAGCGTTTCGATTTAAAGCTTTCGTGACTGCAGGGATTCGTCTTCTTGGTTCTTTCGGTAAAGTCACGTAGAATGGAAATAATAAAATAAAAATAAAACNTAATAAATTTCGATTTAAAGTTTCGTGACTGCAGGGATTCATCTTCTTGGTTCTTTCGGTAAAGTCACGTAGAATGGAAATAATAAAATAAAAATAAAATAACACGATAAAAGCATCCTCACGACGTTTCGAGAAGACAGAGTCTGTCTTCTCGACAGACCTGTTCTCCACCTGAGGACGGCTGCTTGCGTTGTGGCCGAAACGTCGTGAGAATTATTTTATTATGTTTTATTTTCTTATTTTATTATTTCCATTCTACGTGACTTTACCGAAAGAACCAAGAAGATTCATAGCGTTTGTTTTCATTTGTTGCTGGTGACTTTGTGTGTTTCATATCGGAATCGCCTCCAGTGCGTTTGCTGCTGGCGGCAATAAAAGTTATTTAAAAGTCAAAGCCTCCCTCCGTGTCTCCTCCCTCTCCCTTCCTCCGTGACTCCTCTATCTATCTCTCTCTCGGTCGGTCGTTGATGAATGAGGACGTTGTAGGAGTAGAACAATTGAAAGCCCAGCGTTGTGCGATGGTGGAGGAGACGAGAGGACATGAATAGGGGGTGGTGGGAGTGGTGGTGGGGTTGGACAGAGGAGCATGGGACAGTGAGGATAACGCCCGAGACCAAAACAAATTCTGTCTACCACGGCCCCATCCCTGTTGGGAATGAACGTCTTCAACACGTGCTCATATTTAACAAGCATAAAACAATCAAGTTTACCAAACGCTTCCTTGGCAGGTACACCCTAAGCAAACCAATAACCATGCAAATCGGAGAGAGAGCGAGCGAGAGAGTCTAGAATGTCAAGGTGGGTGAAATGGAATATCGTGGGGATAGAAATGTTAACAAACAACAACAAAAGCCCCCACCCCGCCACGTGATGCTGAACTCCCAGCGGAGTGTGCACGGATATCGGGTTCGCTTGACGTGCACCCGATACGCGCGTGGTAGAGGTCGTAACCGGGTACCCGATACCCGTACCCTACCCGATACCCGGCTACCGTACCCGGCCGGGTACGGGTACGGGTAGGCCGTGAGTCACTGGTGAGTAACCGTTTGTCACTCATTTCCCAACGTCTTGTCTCTTCTCACAATTCAAGTTCCTAGAATCAACCCACCCGCGCCTGCAACATGGCTTCATCCCAGAGGTCGCAATCAGGTACCCGATACCCGTACCCTACCGGCCGGGTACGGTACGGGTACCCGGCCGGGTACGGGTACCCGTTTGCGACCCTGGTCCAGCGGGTACGGGTAAGGAATCAAAACCTGTTTGCGACCTCTGGGCGCGTGGTGCGGTCACCGTTGGAACAAAAAAATTTCGTTCCAATTTTTTTGGTAGCGGTGGCAGGGGCCGGGGGGGGGGGATCTGCCCCCCCCCCACGCCCCCACCCCCTCCCCTCCGCCTGAGTTCTCAAGCGCCACGTGCCGACACTGCTGCGCATTTGCCCGAAATCCACTCCCCACCGTCGGTCTGGTTTCCCAGACTTGTTCCTTCGTTGACTCTGGAAATCCGAACTGCGGGTCGTGACCCACACTTGGTGTGGTGGGGGGAGGGGTGTGGTTGCATGGCAATGTGTGTGGTGTGGGGNTGGGGGGTTGGGTGGCTTGCTTCAGATTTCACGAAATTAAAAGTTGAGTTAAAACCACGGGAGGCCCTCCCGGTACGGCCTTTGCGGCACGACCCTGGTGGCACGGCCCTCCTGGCAGGGCCGTCCCAGGCAGGGCCCTCCCGGTACGGCCCTCCCCCGGGTGAAACTTCCTTCAGAACGAGTTTGCGGCGAGCAAGCGAGAGAACACACACGCACAGACACACACAGAGACACGCACAGACACACACTCACACAGACACACACAGACACACACAGACACACACAGACACTCACACATACACACAGACACACACAGACACACAGAGACACGCACAGACACAGAGACACACAGACACACACAGAGACACGCACAGACACACACAGACACTACACAGACACACACAGACACACACAGACACTCACACAGACACACACAGACACTCACACATACACGCACAGACACACACAGAGACACGCACAGACACACACAGACACTCACACAGACACACAGACACAGACACTCACACAGACACACAGACACACGACACACACAGACACACACAGACACTCACACATACACACACAGACACACACAGAGACACGCACAGACACACAGAGACACTAACACAGACACACAGAGACACGCACAGACACTCACACAGACACACACAGACACTCACACAGACACACACACACAGACACACAGAGACACGCACAGACACTCACACAGACACACACAGACACAACAACAACCGCTATTCGCCACTAAGTGGCGGTGACGTCACCACGACGCTTGTGCCAGGCTATGTGCATTTTGAGGCCACGTGAAGTGTCGAACGCCCGCTGGCAGGAGGTCACGGGTAGACCAAGATGCCACAGGTCGACTGACTGAGACGACTGGCTGACGCACCACCTGTGCCCCCTACTGTGCCAACTTGCTGTGCAGTAGCCACCCGGCGCTCAGCTCATTGTTGTGAACGTCGCTCCTCCGCCCTCCGTTGTTGTTGTTTGGCGACTGCCTCCAACTACCCAGTAGTGTTCTTCACGAGCCTCCTCCACAGAAGCCGATCTTGACACCGCTGGTACCAGTCATCGGCAAGTCCACTCAGCTCCACATCCTCCTGTACCACGTCACTCCATCTCTTATCTAGCCAGTGCCGCGCTCGTTTAGCCCCCTCGATCCGGCCGAACAAAAGATGTTTAGTCATGTGGTGGCTGGGCATGCGGGCTATATGACTCAGCCAACGCAGCCTTGCCTGCCAGAGGAGCTCACCGATGGGACTTTGTCCAGATCTTTCAAGGATTTGTCAAGCTCCTCACACAATCCAGCCTCGTTAAACCCAGGTGTGGCGCTGCAGGTTAATTTTTTATGGAATTAAAGAGCGATTTGTGATCGCGGGCCATTGAGGCAGACTCCATCTCCTCAGCAACCCGCGACCACCACCCATCCTTGCAGCGCCTCCCGGCTCTCCGAACCTCCGAGCGAAGGCTGCGGTAAGCCTCCTCATTCTCCGACGTGGGATGCTGTAGCCGATGAGAGTGTGCCTGTCGCTTTTTCTTGGCCAGCTTGAACACCTCCTCTGTCAGCCAGGGTCTCTGGGGAGGTCCTAAACCTCGCCCATTTCCCCTCGACATCAGGAGGAGTTGGGGACGATGCCAACCCCAGCCGCAAGCGATGATGAAATTCTCGCTTGCAACTTTCATCAGCTAGCTTAGACCATGCCACTTTGGGTTTGAACGGGGTCCTGGATGTACACCCACCATTTTCATTTTTTTCATGTATTAGGTATAACCCTGTGAGCCATGCGGCTCTTGACTCGTGTGCAACCGCAACAAAATAAAAACATGAACAAGAAACATCTTAAAGTGATTACACGCAACAGAAAAATCCTGGAAAAAAACAGAAAAGTCTTCCACCGGAGTGGACAAATGGCAGGCGCACGTTTACAGTGACAAGTCGATAATGAGTGAGATCCTCCCGGTAGGTCGGTGTCAAGGCACGGGCCGCAACACAAAAGACAAGACAAAAAAAGTCCCCGTATAGCCTTAACAGACGTAGGGGCAAGTGCTGTTAGCGAGCACCTATGAAGGCCAGAACGGTACACGAGGGGTGGGTGGCCAGCACCACGCCCGACCGCCTTTATCTCCCAGTGGCGATGTTTACACACTGCACCAGGTACTCATTTAAGGCTGAGTCGACCTAGGGGAGGCCCAGGACCGGTTCAGATAATCGTCACTGGTGTTAGCCGTGAGCGGGAATCGAACCCGGGTCGCCAGGTTCATGCGCACGCGCAACCTACGGACTACCGCTCCCGACACACACACAGACACACACACAGACACACACACACAGCACACATGAGCCTNTGAGCTGGCACCGTTTCATTTGCGTAAAGGCCACGGGCTCCTATGGTTGATCTGCAAAAAAGGGCACAACACACGTGTTCTTGCGCGCTGTTTTTNATTTTTGCATTAAGGCGTTTTAGTGTTGGACGACTTGCAGCGGACTTCTGTGTGTGCTGTGTGTGTNTCTGGTGTCTGTGTGTGTGTCTGTGTTGTGTNTCTGGTGTGTGTCTGATGGGCGGTGTAGTGGTTAGCGCGCTGCGCATAAGAACCCGGCGACCCGGGTTGATTCGCTCACGGCCAACACCAGTAACGATATTTGAACCGGTCCTGGCCTCCCTAGGTCGACTCAGCCTCAAATGAGTATGGTGCGGTGTGCAAACATCGCCACTGGGGAGACAAAGGCGGTCGGGCGTGGTGCTGGCCACCCACCCCCTCGCTAACAGCACTTGCCCCTACATTCTGTTGAGGCTATACGGGGGATTTTTGTCTGTGTGTCTGTGTTGTGTGGGTGCGCGTGTGTATATACACGTCCTTCAATTCGACAAAACAGCTGTCTGAATTCTCTCGACGCGTGTTATAAACCACGGGTGCACTGTAACAGCCGTTTAATTGTGTTTCTTAATTTAAAATAAAATAAAAACCACAACGGTAATCGCGAGGGAGAGCCTCTCTCTATCATTGCCGGTCTCGGCTACTCTGTGAATTTTTTTGGGGGGGGTGGGTGGCACGGAAGACAACCGCTCCTTTCGAGGGGACTGACACACACACACGGACGTACGGGGGGGGTCCGTGAGAAACCCGTGCAACTTGCCCGCTCGCAGCGGGGCTGCAGAGACGTATTAAGACGCGTTCCGTTTCACGCGGAGACGCGACGCGGAGTTGCAGAGTCCGTGTTTTCCTGGACGCGTTGGCCGAGGGGAACAGCACAGCGGGGTGACTGGTGAGACGGCGTGGCGGTGTTGCGGTGGCTCCCCCCCCCCCCCCCCCCCCGGAGTGAGACGCAGAGATTCTCGGTCAGAAGTTGCCACTTCGATTACAGCAGCCGCTCCCACCCCCCACGCACCCACCCCCCCACGCTCCCCACCCCACGCATATAACCCCCACGCTCACACCCCCCCGCTCCCCTCCCCACCACCCTCCCCCCACGTACCCACCCCCTCNACGCACCCACCCCCCACGCCCCCCCCACGCACCCCCNACGCTCCACCCCCACGCTCCACCCCATGCTCCCCCCCCACGCTCCCCCCCCACGCACCCACCCCCCCCACGCACCCCCCCACGCACCCACCCCCCACGCTCCCCCACGCTCCCCCCCCACGCTCCCCCCCCCCATGCACCCACCCCCACGCTCCCCCCACGCTCCCCCCCACGCTCCCACCCCCCACGCACCCACCCCCCACGCTCCACCCCCCCACGCTCCCCCCCCACGCTCCCCCCCACGCTCCCACCCCCCCATGCACCCANCCCCACGCTCCCCCCCCACGCTCCCCCCCCCACGCACCCACCCCCACGCTCCCACCCCCCACGCTCCCCCCCCCACGCTCCCCCCCNACGCCACCCCCCACACCCANCCCCACGCACCCACCCCCCCACGCTCCCCCCCACGCTCCCCCCCCACGCACCCCCCCATGCACCCACCCCCACGCTCCACCCCCACGCTCCCACCCCCACGCTCACCCCCCATGCTCGCCCCCCCACGCTCCNACCCCCCACGCACCNACCCCCNACGCTCCCACCCCCCCATGCACCCACCCCCACGCTCCCCCCCCACGCACCCCCCACGCTCCCACCCCCCATGCTCCCCCCCACGCTCCCCCCACGCACCCACCCCCACGCTCCNACCCCCCCCATGCACCCCCCCACGCTCCCACCCCCCACGCACCCCCCCACGCACCCCCCCCATGCACCCCCCCCACGCTCCCCCCCCACGCTCCCCCCCCCACGCTCCCCCCCCACGCACCCCCCCACGCACCCACCCCCCACGCTCGCCCCCCCACGCTCCCCCCCNACGCACCCCCCCATGCACCCACCCCCACGCTCCCCCCCCNACGCTCCCACCCCCCACGCTCCCCCCCCACGCACCCACCCCCACGCTCCCACCCCCCATGCTCCCCCTCCAGGCATTTGGACTCAGGCACTTTCCTTAATTGACACGTTTATTTCAAACTCTCTTTCCACCAAATCACGACGTTTCGGACTCAACACAAGCGTCCCACGCTTTCCCACCTGATAATGGAGGCTTGTGTTGCGCCCGAAACGTCGAATTTATTTTATTTTTACCACCGCCATATATTGCGCGGCGATTGAACTTACGACTCTCGATCCAAACAGGCAACTGGACATACGAACATGTGTGTTCGTATCTCTGGAGGTTCGTAAGTCGAATGTTCGTAAGCAGAGGAGTCCCTGTACAGACACACACACGAGCGGAGGTGGATGGAGGCCCCTTCCGCCAACAATGACGTGAGCGACCCATTCATTACCCGGTAGCTGTCAAGATTTGGGGGGGGGGAAGGGGGGTGCATGGTAATCAATTAATCTGCCGAGACGGTGTTTTTTAAACAACAACAAAGTTAAATGCGACATTTTATTTCGATTTAAAGCTTTCGTGACTGCAGGGATTCATCTTCTTGGTTCTTTCGGTAAAGTCACGTAGAATGGACGGCTGCTTGCGTTGTGGCCGAAACGTCGTGAGAATGATTTTATTATGTTTTATTTTTATTATTTTATTATTTCCATTCTACGTGACTTTACCGAAAGAACCAAGAATATGAATCCCTGCAGTCACGAAAGCTTTAAATCAAAACATCAACACACTTTAAACGTTCATGTTCTTGTCCATCCTACACATGTCTCCGAATAGACTCACACTGCACTAAAATGAACGTCAACAATGATGTCCCTTCTTCACTTCATAGGGAGTCGGTGTCTTCTTTCGTCAGCTAAGGAGACAACCTCGTTAATTGGAGGTGCGGGGGGGGGGTAACACAACAAACGGAACACAAAAAGCCAGCTCTGAAGAGATGAGTTTATCAATCTATTCTAGATTTGAAGCTTTCGTGACTGCAAGGATTCATATTTTNAGGGTTTTTTTCGGTAAAGTCACGTAGGTAAATTGGCACCGTCGTTCCAAACTCGTTCGCGCGGGGCGACCTGCGACGATTCGGATTAGCGTCCTCGCCAAGACCTAATTGCCTCCTCGTGTTGTGAGTCAAGAGATCTGTGCGCTCGCGGAACACCAAAATAGACCCCCCACACACACACACTCGCTTGAACTGTCTGGGGGTCACAGGTCACGTGCTGAGAGAGCAGCTGACTACCCCCCCTCCCCAATGTCCACCAACTACTTCTCCTCCCTCCTGTCATCGATATTCACCAGCCCCACCCCCCAACCAACACCACCCCTNCATCACCACCCCCCAACCAACATCCCCCCATCATCACCACCCCAACCAACATCCACCCCACCATCACCACCCAACCAACATCACCCTAACTCCCCCCCATCACCACCACCCCAACCACCATCACCCTAACTCCCGCCCCATCACCACCACCCCAACCAACATCACCCGAACTCCCCCCACATCACCACCCAACCAACATCACCCCCACTCCCCCCCCCCACCATCACCAAACAACATCAGCCTAACTCCCCCCCCCATCACCACCACCCCAACCAACATCACCCCCCCATAACCCTCCNCCCCACCATCACCACCAACCAACATCAGCCTAACTACCCCATCACCACAACCATTGATGTTGTTGTTGTTGACACGAGTGCCGCACTGTTTTTGTTTGCGACGTCAAACGCGGCGCCCTCGGAACGACGGCGGCGACGAGACGCGGTGCCACGTTTGAGTCGTTCATTCGTTCGCTCGTTCATTCGTTCGCTCGTTCATTCGTTCGTTCATTCACTCGTTCATTCACTCCTTCGCTCGTGCGCGCGGTGTCGCCACTGCGGTCGCAACGGTGCGCTCCGTGGAGCCTTTGGTGGAGCTCCTATCGCGAGCGAGGGAAGGGAGTCGAGCTGTGGAGTAAAAGTAGTCGAGGTTGTGGGGTTAAAGTAGTCGAGACTGTGTAGTAGAAGTAGTCGAGGTTGTGGGTTAAAGTAGTCGAGACTGTGTAGTAGAAGTAGTCGAGGTTGTGGGTTAAAGTAGTCGAGACTGTGTAGTAGAAGNAGTCGAGTTGTGGGTTAAAGTAGTCGAGACTGTGTAGTAGAAGAAGTCGAGTTGTGGGTTAAAGTAGTCGAGACTGTGTAGTAGAAGTAGTCGAGTTGTGGGTTAAAGTAGTCGAGACTGTGTAGTAGAAGTAGTCGAGGTTGTGGGTAAAGTAGTCGAGACTGTGTAGTAGAAGAAGTCGAGTTGTGGGTTAAAGTAGTCGAGACTGTGTAGTAGAAGAAGTCGAGTTGTGGNGTTAAAGTAGTCGAGACTGTGTAGTAGAATAAGTCGAGGTTGTGGGTTAAAGTAGTCGAGATGTGAGCAGGCGAGCGAGCGAGCGAGAAACCACATACCGACAGATCCATTGGATTCCGCTTTCGCGACCCTCTGCAGCTCGTGGTGGTGTTGGTGTTGATTTTTTTTGCTTTCATTGCGAGCACGGGGAAAGCAGCGAGCGACCTCGTCGAGCCAGGGAACGAGTGAGCCACGGAGCGAGCGAGTGAGCCAGGGAGCGAGCGAGCCACGGAGCGAGCGAGTGAGCCAGGGAGCGAGCGAGCCACGGAGGAGCGAGTGAGCCAGGGAGCGAGTGAGCCAGGGAGCGAGCGAGTGAGCCACGGAGCGAGCGAGCCACGGAGCGAGCGAGCCAGCGGAGCGAGCGAGCCACGGAGCGAGCGAGCCAGGGAGCGAGCGAGCCAGGGAGCGAGCGAGCCACGGAGCGAGCAATTGAGCCAGCGAGAAAAGTAGCGGCACATTGTCCGACGAGCGAGAGAGAGAGTTGCGAGGAAGCGATCATCACACGCGTCGTTCCACCGTTTCGCACGACCACCGGCTGCTGCACCCTCCCCTGCCCGCCCCTGGCCCCACCACGCGTCATGTCGAGGAATAGGAGGAACACCACGGAGGATCTCTTCTATTGTAAGTTGGAGGGGAGAGGGTGGGTGATCGTGGTGACTTTGCTTTGCTCGTCAAGGGAGCAGTAAAACACCACCGATGTCAACTCCGTGCGTTCTCGCAGCGGTAGCGGCGGCGGCTTTTGGCTGCTCGGCCCTCGAACAAAAGTTGGGGCCGTGGTCACGGCATCGCGCGGCGTTACTGCGGCCGTCTGGAACGCTCTCTTCCTAATGATATTTAGCAAGTCACCGGAGCACTATATTCTTAGGTTTTTTTCCGGTAAAGTCACGTAGGAAAACATTAAAATTAATAAAAGTAAAATAAAACAAAATAAAAATCACGACGTTTCGGAGGCAACACAAGCTTCCGTCTTCAGGTGGAACCGCCACAGCCACGACAGCTGTATCAAGTAAATGAGAGATTGCAGGAGCTACCACTCCGTTTATATAATGGTTGGAGCACTTTTAATTCGTTTCTGTATTGAAACAATAATTTCTTTAGCGCTGCCTGTTGTCCTTTCCCCCACCCCTTGCCCGCACCTGCCACTGGCACGGTTGGCTACGTACGGTGCGAAAGAAGAGCAACAACATACAAAGACAAAGATCCCCCGTGTAGCCTTAACAGACTGTTGGGGCAAGTGCTGTAGCGAGTAGCACCTGTGAAGGCCGGCACGCACACGAGGGGTGGGTGGCCAGCACCACGTCCGGCCGCTTTTGTGACGATGTTTGCATACCGCACCAGGTACTAATTTGAGGCTGAGTCGACCTAGGGGAGGCCCAGGACCGGTTAGATAATCGTCACCTGTGTTGGTGGCCGTGAGCGGGANTCGAACGCAACCCACTAACCACTCCACCACCGCTCACCACACACACACACCTACACACACCTACACACACACACACACACACCTCACACACACACTCACACACACACCAACTCACACACACTCACACACCCACACACACTAACACACACTCACACACCTACACACACACTAACACCCACACATACTCACACCCACACACACACTCCACACACACACANCTACACACACACTCACACACCTACACACCTACACACACACACACACCTACACACATACTCACAGACTAACACACACTCACACTAACACACACTCACACCTACACACACACCTACACACACCTACACACACACTCACACACCTACACACACACACACCTACACACACACCTACACACACCCACACACACTCACACACCTACACACACACTCACACACCTACACACATACTCACACACCTACACACACACTCACACAGCTACACACACATTCACACACCTACACACACACTCACACCTACACACACACTCACACCTACACACACCTACACACACACTCACACCTACACACACACTCACACACCTACACACACACCTACACACACACTCACACACCTACACACACACTCACACACCTACACACACATTCACACACCTACACACACACTCACACACCTACACACACCTACACACCTACACACACTCACAGACCTACACACACTCACACACCTACACACACACTCACACACCTACACACACACACCTACACACACACTCACACACCTACACCCACACACACCTACACACACACTCACACACCTACACACACACTCACACACCTACACACACACTCACACACCTACACACACACTCACACACACACTCACACACCTACACACACACTCACACACACACTCACACACCTACACACACACCTACACACACACACAAACACTCACACACCTACACACACACTCGCACACCTACACACACACCTACACACACCATACACACACTCACCCTACACACACACTCACACACCTACACACACAACAACAACCGCCATTCGCCACTAAGTGGCGGTGACGTCTCCACGGCGCTTGTGCCAGGCTAGGTGCACGTTGAGGCCACGTGAAAGTGTCGAACGCCCGCCGGCAGGAGGAGGGGGGCCACGGGCAGACCCAGGTGGCCGCTGACGTCTCGACAATTTGAGGTCAACGTCAGCGCCTGGGATCTCCTTACTCCCTCCTCCTGTTGGAGGCGTCATTGTTGACGTTTTTAAATCCTTTATATTAAGTTCGCTTGCTTGCGTGCTTGCGTGCTTGCTTGCTTGCTTACGACCGTGCAAATCTTTCGGTCGTTTTTTAACCCACTTCCCGTGATCCAATCGAGCTGACATTTTGCACACAGACTTGTTGTGCGTGACAATTTTTTTTCCAAAATTTTACACTGTTTAGGGAATTTTTACAAAAATATTTAATTACCAATTGCTTAATGCTGGCAGGCAATCATCTGACCCATGGTGGCAGCCATCTCAAGCCAGACGACGAGAGAACTCTAGCCGCCACGCATATAAAGGATTTATAGTGAAAAACTTTGTTTTTACGGGTTAATTTTTTCATCCTGATGCGATCAGTGTCGGTTCTTTTCTCTTCTCGACGGCAGCGTCGTTTCTCTCTCTCTCTCTGTTTGTGAAAAAAAAAACGAAATCCCGTTCTATTAAATGGATCTATATGAATAAAGATCTTCATCTGTACTATTTGGTTCTTTCGGTAAAGTCACGAAAGAAAATGAAAATCAAACGTTTCGATTGCAAAATTCGGTCACAGTTCCTATGATCACTGTGACATTTGCTTGTATGGCTTTATTTTGGTGATTTCGAAAAGTTTTTTGGTTTGGCCATGTTTTGTTTGTTGGAGTACAGAGTTAGACTGATGGCCTTAATCTAAGTTGTCTTGTGGTTGTTGTTGTTGTTGTTTGACTTGCATCCCACTGGATTTTTGCACAGAGCGTTGGTGTACGGTGTTTTTCTGCAACATTTTGCTGTCTTTTCTTGGATTTTCTGTTTGCACATAGTCACATAGTCACTTTAAGATGTTTTCTTGTTCACGTTTTAGTTTTTTGTTTGTTGCGGTTGCACCCGATTCAAGAGCCGATTGGCTCACAGGGCTATACCAAATGAATGAAATGAAAATGAAGAAATAAAACGGTCGTCAGGTAAGAATGAATGAGAAATAAGTATAACCCGTAAAAACAAAGTTTTTCACTATAAATCCTTTATATGCGTGGCGGCTAGAGTCTTCTCGTCCTCTGGCTTGAGATGGCTGCCACCTATGGGTCAGATGATTGTCTGCAGTATTAAGCAATTGGTAATTAAATATTAAATTTTTTATTTATTTATTACACAAGCAGAGAGAGACACACAACACAGACACGCAGAGACCCACTGCCTCCCCCACCTATCTCTCTGCCCCCCCCTCTCTTTCTATTTAAGGCCTCGACACAGAGGCATTGGGTATCTGTGTGCCTATGTTGTGTGTGTCTCTCTCTGTGTGTCTCTGTGTGTCTCTCTGTGTGTCTCTGTGTGTGTCTCTCTGTGTGTCTCTGTGTGTGTCTCTCTCTCCCTCTGTGTATCTGTGTTGTGTCTCTCTGTGTCTCTGTGTGTGTTTCTCTCTCCCTCTGTGTGTCTGTGTTGTGTGTCTCTGTGTCTCTGTGTGTCTCTCTCTCTCTACGTGTCTCTCTGTGTCTCTCTCTGCTCGTGTGTCTGTCTGTGTCTCCGTGTCTGTGTTTTGTCTCTCAAATTTAGTTCCGCCTGATGACGATTGCTTGTGTTGCAATCGAAACGTCGTACTCCATTATTTCTACGTGACTTTACAGAAAGAACCAACGAGTAATTCCTGCGGTCACGAAAGCTTCAAATCAAGTCTGTTTTCTAGTTTTAGTTTTTTTACGTATCTCGATGCTGGGTGAAGAGACGTGGGGGGCTAGGGGAGGGGGTGAGAGGGAGTTGGGTGAGTGGCGCATTTACGAAACGTTGGTGATTCATGACTAACGCACGGTCCTAATATTTAAAAATTAACCCGTAAAAACAAAGTTTTTCACTATACATCCTTTATATGCGTTGCGGCTAGAGTCCTCTCGTCCTCTGGCTTGAGATGGCTGCCACCTATGGGTCAGATGATTGCCTGCCACCATTAAGCAATTGGTAATTAAATATAATATTTTTGTCCTAAAAAGTGTAAAATTTTGGAGAAAAAAAACGACCGAAAGATTTGCACGGTCGTAAGCGTGCAAGCAAGCGAGCAAGTGAACTTAATATAAAGGATTTAAAAATAGACTCCCAAACCCACCACCACCACCACTCTGCTCCTACAGATGACACGCACGTGTCGATCGCAGGCCCGGGCCATACGAGGGCAGCAGCTGTCTCGTGGCCAATGTTAATACACGAAGATGCTAACAAGGTTATGGACGCATGCTGTTGAAAAGAAATATGTTTGAGCGATGCATTAATTGATAGTGTGACCACAACCGGCCGTCGTTAACAGGGGAATGGTTGGTAAGCTTTGGACTCTATGGAGGCACTACAGTCACTACACTACTACACTACATTATACACTACACTACTATACACTACACTACTATACACTACACTATATATAGTACACTATACACTACACTACTATACACTACACTATACCCTACACTACTTTATACGACAATACTATACACTACACTATACACTACACTATACACTACACTACTATACACTACACTATACACTACATGACACTATACACTATACACTACACTATACACTACACTACTTTATACTACAATACTATACACTACACTATACACTACACTAATACACACTACTTTTGACTACACTATACACTACACATTGGATTCTATGGAGGCCCGTCATTAAGAGGGGTTCTACGCTGGAGTGTGCACACGCACACGCACACATACACACGCACACACGCACACGNACACACGCACACGCGCACACACGCACACGTACANACGCACACGCACACACGCGCGCCATCACGTGACGCCCTGTGCCATCTCGGCTGTGTCACGAACCGAGGCTCACACCGTGTCTAGTTTGCGTTGCTTGTGGGGTGGCGCTGAGAAATCGACCGTGCGCCACACAGCGGCGGTGCCGGACAGTTGGGAGACAAATGCGGCCGGGCGTGGTGCTGGCCACCCACCCCCTCGTGTGCCGTGCCGGCCTTCATAGGTGCTGCTCCTCGCGAAGAGCACTTGCCCCAACATTCTGCTGAGGCTACACGGGACATCTTTGTCTTTGTGCGCGTGTGGTGCTGGCCACCCACCCTCGTGTGCCGTGCCGGCCTTCATAGGTGCTGCTCCTCGCGAAGAGCACTTGCCACAACATTCTGCTGAGGCTACACGGGTGGGCTTTGTCTTTGTGCGTGTGTGGTGCTGGCCAACCACCCCTCGTGTGCCGTGCCGGCCTTCATAGGTGTTGCTCCTCGGAAGAGCACTTGCCCCAACATTCTGCTGAGGCTACACGGGGGAGCTTTGTCTTTGTGCGTGTGTGGCGTTGGCCACCCACCCCTCGTGTGCCGTGCCGGCTGCTCCTCGCGAAGAGCACTTGCCCCAACATTCTGCTGAGGCTACACGGGGGACCTTTGTCTTTGTGCGTGTGTGGTGGTGGTGGGGGGAGAGGCAGCTGTATCTTGCGTGGGGTGCGTTTCGAATGTTGATTGTAAGACGATGCTTTGGTATTTTTTAAATTATGGTGCCACCACCACCACCACCAACCTCCCCCCTCTTGACCTCTCCTTACGTTTCCATCGTTCAAGCTGCGCGTTTGCTGCGGTTTTTTTGGGGGGGGGGTGTGTGTTTTTTTGGGGGTCTGGGGTTTAAATGGCAAAAACGGGACATTTGCCGCGTGCCCACGACATCTTTTGCGATGCGCCATCGCACATTTCGAGATGTGCATCAGCAGTGCACACACACACACGGCTCAATCGAGGGTGTGTGTGTGGGGTGAGGTGCTCGGTGTGTCTCACGATGTTTTACATTAGTAATAGGTTTTTTTAAATCCTTTATATTAAGTTCGCTTGCTTGCGCGCTTACGACCGTGCAAATCTTTCGGTCGTTTTTTAACCCACTTCCCGTGATCCAATCGAAGCTGACATTTTCCACACAGACTCGTTGTGCGTGACAATTAATTTTCGTGAATTTTTTTTGCAAAATGTTACACTTTTTAGGAATTTTTTTTATATTTAATTACCAATTGCTTAAAGCTGCCAGGCAATCATCTGACCCATAGGTGGCAGCCATCTCAAGCCAGAGGACGAGAGGACTCTAGCCGCCACGCATATAAAGGATTTATAGTGAAAACTTTGTTTTTACGGGTTCATTTTTTACCCTTTCAACTGGTACAAAACTGACACCTTTATACAAGGATCATGTTTGCAATAACCACAACACAAGCAGTCAAAATGCAAACAAAAAGAAACAACTCTGATAATGATGATATGCACTGTCCTTGAAGTTGATTGTTTATTTTTGTTTGCATTTTGACTGCTTGTGTTGTGGTTATTGCAAACATGATCTCCGATGGGCACGGTTGGCTACGTACGGTGCGAAAGAAGTTCGACGCACATACGTACGGTTTAACACGTAGGCCTTTCGCGACCAATATCGTCCATAACAGAGGTTTTTTTTGGGTTAGATCGCGTAATTGTAAATGTGCGTGTCGTTAAACCCGTCAGCACCATACACACATGCTGCACTGTACACTACACTATACACTACACCACTCTACTATATTGAAAACTAACCAGTAAGGTTTGTCACGTAAACAGAACGTGCCAATTCGTCACTAACCGGTTGCGTGTCGGAGAGTAAAACCCGCCGCAACATTTACAATTCGAGTCCCGTGACGTTTCGCCAAATAATTACAACCGGCATCATCAGGCGACAGCCAGATTTGAGGATCGCAATCGCACGCAGACACACGGAAACTACAAAAAAATAAGTATAACCAGTAAAAACAAAGTTTTTCACTATAAATCCTTTATATGCGTGGCGGCTAGAGTCCTCTCGTCCTCTGGCTTGAGATGGCTGCCACCTATGGGTCAGATGATTGCATTGCACCATTAAGCAATTGGTAATTAAATATAATATTTTTGTCCTAAAAAGTGTAACATTTTGGAAAAAATATATCACGAACATTAATTGTTACGCACAACGAGTCTGTGTGCAAAATGTCAGCTCGATTGGATCACGGGAAGTGGGTTAAAAAATGACCGAAAGATTTGCACGGTCGTAAGCAAGCAAGCAAGCACGCAAGCACAAGCAAGCAAGCGAACTTAATATAAAGGATTTAAAAACAACGACAATCCGCTAAACCTCCACCTTTGTCTTCCGCCCCCGGTCGCGCTGGTGCCCGCTGACTTGGCCGACGTTTAGACATCCAGGAGTACTACGAGGTGATGCTGCGGGACGCACACGACGTGGCCGAGCGACGGAGACTCCAACAGCAGCAGCAGTCGCAGCCCCAGTCCGGCGAACGCAGCGAGGAAGACGTGTCCGACGTTTCGGGCGCCTCGGCCCAGATCACCCAGCCGCCAGCCGCTCCGGTAGGGACGGGGAGACCCACCACACCACCACCGAACCACCACCACCACCACCACTACTCGGGTCGCCGGGTTTCGTAGCGCAGCGCGCCAACCTCTACACCACCACTCACCACGAATCGCTCGCGGAAAAAAACTGTCCGGTGGGAGTTGTTTTGCTCGTTTGTTCGTTTTCTCGCCGGGGTGCGCAACCACCGTGTTTTGCTTACAGAGCAGAGGTCGCAACCGGGTACCCGATACCCGTACCCTACCGGATACCTGGCTACCCGTACCCGGCCGGGTACGGGTAGCCTGAGTCACTGGTGAGTAACCGTTTGTCACTCATTTCGGGTAGGTTACGGGTAGGGAATCAAAACCGTTTGCGACCTCTGTTACAGATCCGTCGATATTTCTACCCCCCCTCCCCCCCGTTAATAAACGCAAGAGTACGCATCATCATTCACCTTTTTGTCTTTGTAAAAAAAGGCGGAGGGGGCCGGGGTGGTGAAGAAAGAAAGTCATCCGATGATTAATTTTTTCGTCGCGGTGTCATTTCTGCGCCAATTGCATCTCACAACGATGACACAGGCCAGGTAGTTCTGCTGCAGGAGTGGAGCCTTTGCTATTCTACACGTGGTGGAGGAAAAACCCCAACGCGTGGCGAGAGGGGGCAACGCTCTATCCCACACAGAAGGGGATCCGTGCTCTACACTCTTAGTTTTTTCGGTAAAGTCACGTCGGTAAAAAATGAAATTAGAATTAATAAAAATAAAACAATATCTGTGATCTGTCGGTCCACACTTTGCCGTACTGCATACTGCTGGCAGAGCCAGGGTATTCAGATTGAAAACTGATTTCTCGAAAACATATTTTTGTACTCATTGGTTTTTTCGGTAAAGTCACGCATGTATAAATAAAATAAAATGTAACTAGATGAATTAAAATAAATCAGGACGTTTCGAACGCAACACAAGCGGCTTCCGGAGAGGCCTTTCAGCGACACAAACACATTCCTGCGGAGGGAGCTGGTAGGAACGTTGGGTTGCTCGACTCAATGTCCTGCAGGGTCAACGGCGGCGTGGTGTATTCCGCAAATATGGCGACTGTGAGGGCGGGCACAAGCCGGCGTGAGTAGGTTAAACGTTGAGTTTTATAAGGGCACCACGGGGTGACCAGCTCCTCCCCACCCAGCCCCACCCCTCCCACCTCCCCACCCAGCCCCACCCTCCCCACCCAGCCCCACCCTCCCCACCCAGCCCACCCAGCCCTCCCTCCCACCCAGCCCCTCCCTGCACGACGGACACAACAATCCCCTGTGGGCTGGTGTAACCAGGAGGTTCCTACCAGTAATATTTTCGGGGTTAGATAAAACCACCAGTCAATTGTCGAACGCAATAACCGTGGCGGGTCAAACGCCATCTAGAGAAATGTCTGTGGCACTACACGCAACGCGTCTTCGACAAATTAACAATCTTAATTTGGAACTTTCGTGACTGCAGGAATTACTCTTTGGTTCTTTCGGTAAAGTCGCGTGTGAAGATAAAATAATAAATTGACATGCTAATTCTCTCTAACCCCTCCCTCTGTCTCTCTGCCCCACCCCTCTCTCTATTTAAGGCCTCGTCACAGAGACGTGGCTTTCTCTGTGTGCCTATGTTTTGTTCTCTCTCTCTATGTATCTCTGTGATATCTGTCCGCGTATATGTCTGTCTATATGTTTCTGGTTATATATTTTTTTCTATTTCATTTATACCTGATGATGATTGCTTGTGTTGCAATCGAAACGTCGTATGCTATTATTTAATTTATTATTTTATCTTTATACGTCACTTTACCGAAAGAACCAAAGACAAATGAACAATTTTAGCTTTTTTTATTTTACCAGGTAAGGTCCTGCTGAGCTGCAGAGCATTTTTTTTTCAGAAGTCACGTGGCAATCGCAAACGATATCCGACGATGTGGCTCAGCACGTGGAAATGTTAAGTAGCTGCCGTTAACTCTGAACGCACATCGATTCAAAATGTGAAGGGAAAAATCCGGAGACCATGGGGGGAGAGAGAGAGACACGCAACTCCAAATATACAGCAGCAGGCACCGCCAGGGTCGGAACGAACCCACGACCTCCTGTATACCAGGCGAGGTAGTTAACATCTCCACGGGGAGAGAGAGAGACACGCAGACTCCAAATATACAGCAGGCACCGCCAGGGTCGGGAACAAACCCACGACCTCCTGTATACCAGGCGAGGTAGTTAACATCTCCACGGGGAGAGAGAGAGACACGCAGACTCCAAATATACAGCAGGCACCGCCAGAGTCGGGAACAAACCCACGACCTCTGTATACCAGGCGAGGTTGTTAACATCTCCACGGGGAGAGACGCAGACTCCAAATACAGCAGGCACCGCCAGGGTCGGAACGAACCCACGATCTTCTGTATACCAGGCAAGGTTGTTAACATCTCCACGGGGAGAGAGAGAGAGACACGCAGACTCCAAACATACAGCAGGCATCGCCAGGTCGGGAACGAACCCACGGACTTCTGTATACCAGGCGAGGTTGTTAACATCTCCACGGAGAGAGAGACACGCAGACTCCAAATATACAGCAGCAGGCACCGCCAGGGTCGGGAACGAACCCACGACCTCCTGTATACCAGGCGAGGTAGTTAACATCTCCACGGGGAGAGAGAGAGAGACACGCAGACTCCAAATTAAGTAGGCACTGCCAGGGTCGGGAACGAACCCACGACCTCCTGTATACCAGGCGAGGTTGTTAACATCTCCACGGGGAGAGAGAGAGAGACACGCAGACTCCAAATATACAGCAGGCACTGCCAGGGTCGGGAACGAACCCACGACCTTTTGTACACCAGGCCAGGTAGTTCACATTTCCACGGGGAGAGACGCAAACTTCAAATACAGCAGGCACTGCCAGGGTCGGGAACGAACCCACGACCTTTTGTACACCAGGCCAGGTAGTTCACATTTCCACGGGAGAGACGCAAACTTCAAATACAGCAGGCACTGCCAGGGTCGGGAACGAACCTACGACCTCCTGTATACCAGGCGAGGTTGTTAGCATCTCCACGGGAAGACGCAAACTCCAAATACAGCAGGCACCGCCAGGGTCGGGAACGAACCCACGACCTCCTGTACACCAGGCGAGGTTGTTAACATCTCCACGGGGAGAGAGAGAGNTGCAGACTCTTAGCCACGCGGTTCCCCTAAAATCAAAGTCGCCCGTCCGACTTTATTCCACCCGCATCAGATACTTTACGCGGACGATTCATCTGCAGACTGTCAGTGCAAATTACTCGTCGCGAAAATAATCAGGAAGCGAGCGGACACAGAAAACAAAAACTTTCGTTGCTCACACGCACGTGTGCCGCTGGACGGGAGGTGACGATGGGCGGTGTTCGGTGTGGCTTTGTAGGGGTTTCCCGCCTTCAGGCGAGGGGGGGGGCATTAGACGATTTACAAACTTTTGGTCGATTTAATGACCTCATCGACTCATTGGTCTCAGCTCTTAAGTTCTCCGGCGAATATAAAGCAGAGACGCGCAAACACTCACCCCCACTCGATACACCACCACCACCCCAACCTCGCCCCCCAAACCAAGAAACAACAACCACAACAACAACCACAACAACCACAACAACCCGTGTTTTGTAATAATTCATGAACGTAGCGTTGGATGCACTTAATGAGTGCACCGTAAGGGCCTTTCATCCATGCGTTGCATTATTTGTGCTCTGGGCGCCAAATAAAGGGGAAGCCGCACTATTGAGCAGTCGTGGTTTACATTTTTTTTTATAAATATAAAATATAGATTTTGTTTTGCATCAACCTTCAAAGGTTGGCGAGCGAAAGCATCACCCCCCCCAATCAAACCCACATCCTTTTCGACGGCAAATTAACCCCTCGATTATTCCAGACGCGGCACTGAGTGTCCTCGCGGACTTAATTATTAATGAGGAAGACTCAAAGAGCGAATGGGGACGACATCTTTTGCTGACTTCTTGTCACGTCTCGCCGTCGCAGAAGAGGTTTTGAACCTGAAGGGTTTATTTTTTATTTTTTAAACAACCTGGTTAAACAAAGGTGAAAGAAAATAGAAACGCGCGCGTGCGTTGCGTGCGAGTTTGCGTCTCCCCGTTCTAAGTTTGAGGATGAAGCCACCGCAGCAGCAAGGTACCCCCCCACCCCGCACACCAGATGCGCTTCTGCGGCCGTCTGGAACGTTCTGCCTGCCGATATTAGGAAGCCACTGGAGCAATGCACTTTTAGATCATCAAGATTGAAAACTAATTTCTTACTGGTAAGAACCTCCTAGTTACACCAGCCCACAGGGATTATTGTGTCCGTCGTGCAGGGAGGGGCTGGGTGGGGCGGAGGGGAGGGTGGGGAGGGCTGGGTGGGGAGGGTGGGGCTGGGTGGGAGGTGGGGGANTGGAGTAATGAGAGATAAAGTGATGAGAGATAAAGTGATGAGAGATACAGTGATGAGAAATAAGCGATGAGAGATAAAGTGGTGAGATAAAGTGATGAGAGATACAGTGATGAGAGACAAAGTGATGAGAGATGAAGTGGCGAGAGATAAAGTGGTGAGAATAAAGTGACGAGAGATAAAGTGATGAGAGATAAAGTGTGAGATAAAGTGATGAGAGATAAAGTGATGAGAGATAAAGTGATGAGAGATAAAGTGATGAGAGATAAAGACTCTGTCTCCTCGACAGACCTGGTCTTCACCTAAGGACGGTTGCTTGCGTTGCGGCCGAAACGTCGTGAGAATAATCTTATTATGTTTTATTTTTATTATTTTATTATTTCCCTTCTACGTGACTTTACCGAAAGAACAAGAAGATGAATCCCTGCAGTCACGAAAGCTTTGAATCGAAATTTAAGTCAGTGTAGCTAAAGTGACTAGGTACGATAGCCGGAGGCTGTACCTCCTCAGGTTGTGGTGGAAGGGGCCACTACCCTTTGTGTTAGGGATTGAGTGTACCGTGTTATATTATAAATAAACCGTGTTGCCTCTACGACGACTCCGACTCCATACAAGAACATTACACGTGTAACTAATACGTGTTACCAACACGTGTTAGTTAGTTACACGCTTATGGGTGCCTTGTCGTCGGAAATGCGACCGCGCGAGGTTTTGGAAACGGGAGAAATTTTCATTTTCTAACTAATTAAATGATAAAAATGAAAATAAAGTGAATAAATAAAGAATACAAATATCACCATTTTTGTTATTTTATGATTTTTTTTATCTACGTGACTTTGCCGAAATACTCCAACGAATATAATATCATCCATAATAGAGGTTTTGGGTGAGATCGCGGACATTTAAGACCGAACCGGGAGGATTTATTTCCAAACGTACTCGGATTGCAAAAATGTTGTGGGTTTACTCTCCAACACACAACCGGTGTGCTGTACTAGTGACAAATTGGCCACGTTCTGTTTATGTGTTGGCCGTGTCGGGTGGTGGCGGGTTTAACGACACACCAAAATAAATAACCTGTATCATGGATAAAATCCTCTCCGTCGTGAAATCGGCTGAGAGATAAAATCTTAGAATAAAACGACTCCGATGCAGCGACTCGGTGTGGCTCTTCTGGATTTAAAAAGAAAACATTAACAAAATAAATAACAAAGTCCAGTGCGTCATCCCTCCCACTTCTTGTCCTGTGAATCGGCGGTGTGAGTGTGTGCCGCGCACGTGTTGAGCTCCAATAAAACATAAATAAGTATAACCCGTAAAAACAAATCCCCTTAGCCGGCTAGAGTCCTCTCGTCCTCTGGTTGAGATGGTCCGGTCAGATGGCCGTATTAAGCAATTGAAATAATTTTTGTTTTCCCTAAACAGGTAAAATTTTGGTTTTTTCAAACATTAATTGTCTCGCACACTCTGTGGCAAAATGTCAGCTCATTGTCACGCTGAGTCGACCGATCACGGTCTAGCACAAGCACACGCACACGCAAGCAACAAGCGAACTTAATATAAAGATTTAAAAAAATAAAGCCCAGTGTATTCCGCCCTCCGAATCGTTAATCGGTTCGTTCATTTGGNTCTAAGGAACCGCGCTTTATGCAACCCTCGCTCACTCTCTCGCTCACTCTCTCGACCGCTCTCTCGACCGCTCTTTCGCTCGCTCTCTCGCTCGCTCTCTCGCTCGCTCTCTCGCTCGCTCTCTCGTCGCTCTCTCGCTCGCTCTCTCGCTCGCTCTCTCTCGCTCACTCTCTCGCTAACTCTCTCGACGCTCTCTCGNTCGTCTCTCGCTCGCTCTCTCGCTCGCTCTCTCGTCGCTCTCTCGCTCGCTCGCTCGCTCTCTCGCTCGCTCTCTCGGTCTCTCGCTCGCTCTCTCGTCGCTCTCTCTCGCTCTCTCGCTCGCTCGCTCTCTCGCTCGCTCTCTCGCTCTCTCGCTCGCTCTCTCGTCGCTCTCTCGCTCGCTCTCTCGCTCGCTCTCTCGGTCACTCTCTCGCTCACTCTCTCGCTCACTCTCTCGTCCTCTCTCTCGGTCANTCTCTCGCTCACTCTCTCGGTCACTCTCTCGCTCACTCTCTCGCTCACTCTCTCGGTCACTCTCTCGTCACTCTCTCGACCACTCTCTCGACCACTCTCTCGCTCACTCTCTCGCTCACTCTCTCGACCACTCTCTCGACCACTCTCTCGCTCACTCTCTCGCTCACTCTCTCGCTAACTCTCTCGACCACTCTCTCGCTCACTCTCTCGCTCACTCTCTCGCTCACTCTCTCGACCACTCTCTCGCTCACTCTCTCGCTCACTCTCTCGCTCGCTCACTCTCTCGACCACTCTCTCGCTCACTCTCTCGCTCACTCTCTCGACCACTCTCTCACTCTCTCGCTCACTCTCTCGCTCACCTCTCGCTCACTCTCGCTCACCTCTCGCTCACTCGCTCACTCTCTCGCTCACTCTCTCGCTCACTCTCTCACTCTCTCGCTCACTCTCTCTCACTCTCTCGCTCTCTCTCTNGTTCTGCACGCAGCCCTTCTCGCAGTCCGACGGCCTCCGACGGGTAGCTCATATCAGCATGCAGAGCTCCCCGTCATCTGCCACCGAGCACACGGCCTCCTCGTCAGCTCTCGTTCGCTCGCTCGTTCGCTCTTGTCCGCTCTACCGTTCCCGCTCGGTGATTAAAACGTACGCCGCTCATTAAGAAGGATACGGCAAGAGGAGAGAAATAAAAAGGTTGCAACGTTGTTTTATTTTCTGATTTCCATTTTCGTCTCCGCGAATCTTTGTGTGTTTTTTTGTGCCACCGTAATTGCAACGCATGAAATGAAATGGCACCGAGTAGGAAAATACCTGGCCGAAATTAATTAATTAATTTGTGAATGGGGCAGCAGGGATAGGGGGTGGGGGGGGGACAAACCCCAGCAGCAAAATTCTAACAATAGCCGAAGATGATTTAGAATCATTCACTCGCGTTGGGTACTTAATGAGTCGGCAGGGGTGACATTTGAGGTGCTGGTGTAGCACGTTTATAGCGACATTAAATATTCAGGTGGTGCGCCCTGGAGCAATGATTCTCACTTTAAAANTAAGAATAATACGAAGACAGTTCAAGACGTAGCAGGCTTTCGCGACCAATGTCATCCATAATACAGGTTTTTTTGGGTTAGATCGCGTTAATTATAAATCAATGTGTCGTTAAACCCGTCACCACCCGACACAGCCAACTAGTGAGGGTTGTCACGTAAACAGAACGTGGCCAATTCGTCACTAGTACAGCACCACCGGTGTGTTGGAGAGCCAAGCCACAACATTTTGGATACTTCAGGAATGATTTTGGATTAGAGAGCTGTAAGCACAAATGCTGTGTGTCCTCTGACGTAGTAACCATTTGGCGCGTTGTTTACGTGACAAACCTTACTGGCTGTGCCGGGTGGTGGAGGGTTACGAAGCAACATTTATACTTACACGAACTAACCCACAAAACCTTCATCATGAACTCGCTTTACTACCCGGCTTCGCCAAAATACAAAAGTCTATTTTATACTTTTGCATTGTGTACAGTCTGGAAGCTACCACATGCCAAATTAAAGTTTGTTGCATGTTGGGAAGTATGCTAAACATTTCGAACAGACACACATATTCACAAATATCACTTTATATATACTGTATGTTGAAGTCCTCTCGCACAATATGTAACAACCCGCGCTAATCGTGCTGAAAAAACGAGTTTGACAATCTTGATGATGATTCAAAGCTGCACAGCTCCCAATGGCTTCTTAACAGTGGAAGAAGAGAGCGTTCCAGACGGCCGCAGAAGCGCATCTGAAAGGGCCGCGCGATGCGGTGACAACCGCCGTTTTGTTCGATGGCTCAGCAGCTAAAAGCTGAAAGAGTTGGCGTGACGATGGTTTACGTTCCTTGACGACACCGGCAATGTTTGCGGCTCATTTGTGGCAAGAAGCATTTTGTGCGTGAGTAACGAGTGCGACCTTGCAGCGTTTGAAATCGAGATTTAAATTTTATTTTATTTTAAAGTGCATCGCAGATCGCGGTTGCTTCTTAATATCGGAACGGAAGAGCGTTTATTTTTTTTCTACATGCTTTATTTAACTCACTCTATCTGTTGTTGTATCCTCAAATCTTGTAATCAATTTTAACCCACTTCCCAATGTGGTATCGACTGCATACTTGGTATACTTACGTCATACTGATGACAATACTATATTCTATCGCAATTTTTTTTTAGATGTTATGTTTCGGCTTGGGTCTAATTGTCCACGCTCAACTGACGTTGGCTGTAATTGCCCACGGTCCTTGGCAAACTTTGGGGCCACTTCCTGGAGTCGTGGAGTTCTTCCATTACTAGTACATTTCTTAAAAGCGTGTTTTTAACAAACTTTAAAAAAAATATTTCTTATACAGCCTGGCAACAGTATCGCGCGACTGAAATCGGATCGTAAGCCCCCCACCCCACACCCCCCCCCANCCCCCCCCNCCCCACCCCCCCCCCCCCCCCCCCCCCCCCCCCCCCCCCCCCCCCCNCCCCNACCANCCCCCCCCCCCCACCCCNACCCCACACCCTCCCACCCCACACCCACACCCCCACCTCCCCACCCCCACCCCNACACCCCCACCCCACACCCCCACCCCCCACCTCCCCACCCCCACCCCCACCCCACACCCTCCCACCCCNACACCCCCAACCCCCACCCCACACCCCCCACCTCCCNACCCCCACACCCCTACCCCCACACCCCCCACCCCACCCCACACCCCCNACCCCCACACCCACACCCCCTACCCCCCCACCCCAAACCCCCTACCCCCACACCCCTACCCCCACACCCCCCACCCCACACCCCAACCCCCTCAACCCCCCACCCCACCCCCACACACCTCCGCCTGTGCATCCGACGATCCACGCGTTCGCTCCGTTCAACCAGAGCACCTTTGCACGAGCTTGGCTCGTTTTATTTTTTCGGTAAAGTCACGTAGGTAAAAAAAATGAAATAAAATTTATAAAAATAAATAATAACAATATTAATTTTTTTTTCTACCTACGTGACTTTACCGAAAAAAAAAACAAGAGTATGAATCATTGCAGTCACGAAAGCTTCAAATCTACAATTGGCTCGTTTGCTAGGAGCAATTTAAGCGGCGTGCAGCTCCGTTGACCCCGGATGATGCGCCGGTACTTCGGATTTCTGTGGCTGTCTCGGGGTGGGGTGGGGTTGGGGGGNTGAAGGGGTTGAGGGAGGGTCGGGGGNTGAAGGGTTGAGGGGAGGGTTGGGGGGTCGTGGACTTTAAAGCGGTCACAAGCGGGTTGTCCGTGTTGACGTCAGAACACGATCAAAGGTTTCCAGGGTCTGGTATCGAACCATTGGTGTCCTTTGAACTTGGGGGGGGGGGGGAGATAAACGCGTGGCTACTAACAGTGTGTACATTCCGTATCCGAAGAAGCAATGGAATTTAGAACGGACGGATATTCTATATATTTTTAAGCATAATTCGTCACCTGATTTTGTTTACAAATACATTCGCGTGGATTTAACAACAACAACAAGATGGTTCATTCCCCAGCAGCTGGAATGGTTACATTGTCAACGTTTGTTGCCAGGAATAAATTATAAATTCGCCATCGTTATCATCATCTTCTTCATCGTCATCGTAGTGTTTTTGCACGAGTGACGTTCGTTGCAAAGCCACGCGTGTAACGCTGCGGCGATCTAACGGGGCCACATGAAAGAGAGAGTGGAAAAAAAAATCCAAAAGCCCGCAATTTTTTTATTTCAAATGTGCACGCAAAAAAAACAATTGTGTACACCGGCAACCACAACCGCGGTTGATTCCATACAAAGGAAGCCCCTCACGAGGCATCATCCACCCACGTGCAAGCGTGCAGCACCACACACACACACCAAAGACAAAGATCCCCGTATAGCCTCACCAGACTTTTGGGCAAGTGCTATTTGCGGGATCACCGATGAAGGCCGGCAAGGCTACACGAGGGTGGTGAGTGGCCTAGTACCACGCCCGGCCGTCTTTGTCTTCCTCGTGGTGCAATGTTTACACAATGGTTACACATCGCAACAGGTATTCATTTGAGCTGAGATGACCTAAGGGGGGGGCAGGACCGGTTTAGATAATCGTCACTGGCCTTGGTGCCGTGAACGGGAATCGAACTTCGGATTCGCAGAGAGCGCAGTGCGCTAAGCGCAGCGCCACCGCTCCTTCTCCACACCACACTAAACACACACACACCACACACACAACACACACCACACACAACACACACACACACACACACACACACACACAACACACACACCACACACACAACACCACACAACACATACAACACCCACACACAACACCACACACAACACACACACACACACACACACCACANACCCCACCACACACAACACACACACNACACACACAACACACACAACACAACACACCCACACACACCCAACACACACAACACACACAACACACACACACACACAACACCACACACAACACACACACAACACCACAACACACACACACCCACAACACACACACACCACAACACACACACNACCACAACACACACACACACCACACAACACCACACACACACACACCACACCACACACAACACACACACAACACCACACACACACACACACACAACACACACACAACACAACACATACACACACACACCACACACACACCACACACAACACCACCCAACACACACAACCAACACCACACACACACCACACACACACACACACACCACACACACCACACACACACACACACAACACACACACAACACACACACACACACACACCACACACCACACACAACACCCACACACACACACACACACACACACCACCCACCACAACACACACACAACACAACACCACAACACAACACACAACACACACAACACACACACACACGTGAGCGCACGCAGCGAGCGCGATATGAGCATAGCATTTAAATGAGTGGCGATGGGAGGTCCTTGAGAGAGAGAGAGAGAGCGAGAGAGCGAGGGGTAGGTTTGCAAGAGACACAGAGAGAGAGAGAAGCCATATTTCTTCGTGCGTCGCATGCACAATCCTTACCCTGCACGTTCGTACGTGGGCGTGCGTGCGTGCGTGCGCGTGCCGTGCGCGCGCGTGCGTTCTGCGTGGGCAACACGACGAAACGCCCGTGTCGCGATTGGGAGAGAGAATTTGCCCTCCTGGATCGTGTGGGAAGCAACGATGCTGAGCTGACATGCCAGGCTGCTGCTGCTGCTGCTGCTCTTGGCTTTAGTCGCCATCCTCATCATCATCACACCACCAATCATTATTATCATCATCATCATCACATTTTTATTTATCGCGGCACCCCTTTTTGCGAAATCTACGACGCTTCTTTTGTATGATTATTATATTGTTAGCGGTTTGAAATCGTTAGATACGACGTTCACGCCGCAATGTTATCGGTTTCTTATATTTAAAAAAATAATAATCATCGAATACATTTCCCAACGCTTTTTTTTCGTCGCGAACACATAAGACAATTTCACACCTTAAACATTTTTTTAGTAATTCATTAATTCGGCAGCAGCTTTATTTATTTATTGATTGATTTATCATCACCCGCCCCACATTCCCATCACCGTTAGGGCTCGTCGAAATATCTCACGTAAAATTTCTATTTTATTATTATAATAATAAATATTTATTTCCCCCCATTCGCTTCTCCATCCTATTCCTCGTTGGCGAAGGAAACCCACCACCACCAGCACCACCACCACCACAACGCGGCCTGCTAAAGCCACCCTCGCCACGACCATGAAACTTTGATCCCTCCCCCCCCCCCATTGCCCGAGCCGGTTTTTTGTTGTGCAAACGTCAGAAGCTTTGCCCCTGTGGGAAATATCAACAACAACAACATCAACAACAACAACAACAAGAAGCCAAGCCAGCCGAGGTAGGACGAACGCGATGGACTGCCTTTGCATCGTCACCACCAAGGTAAGGCTCGGATAAGGGTTGTCTCAAGATCATTCACGCGTGCGTCTGTGTGTGTGTGTGTCTCATTATACACGTGTGTATGTGGATCTATGCACGTGTG
This sequence comes from Lethenteron camtschaticum, assembly GCA_018977245.1. Classification (NCBI taxonomy): domain Eukaryota; kingdom Metazoa; phylum Chordata; class Hyperoartia; order Petromyzontiformes; family Petromyzontidae; genus Lethenteron; species Lethenteron camtschaticum. Next base: position 1,716,705 of record MU249634.1, on the reverse strand, counting down.
CGTGTGTGTCTATCTTTATACACGTGTGCGTGTGTGTTTATCTCTATACACGTGTGTGTGTCTCTACACACGTGTGTGTGTGTGTCTATACACGTGTGTGTGTGTGTGTCTATACACGTGTGTGTCTCTATACACGTGTGTGTGTCTCTATACACATGTGTGTGTGTCTCTACACACGTGTGTGTGTGTGTCTATACACGTGTGTGTGTGTCTCTATACACGTGTGTGTGTGTGTGTGTGTCTCTATACACGTGTGTGTCTCTATACACGTGTGTGTCTCTCTACACGTGTGTGTCTCTATACACTGTGTGTGTGTCTCTACACACGTGTGTGTGTGTCTCTACACACGTGTGTGTGTGTCTCTCTATACACGTGTGTGTGTCTGTATACACGTGTGTGTGTCTATACACGTGTGTGTGTGTCTCTCTACATGTGTGTGTGTGTCTCTATACACGTGTGTGTGTCTCTATACACGTGTGTGTGTCTCTATACACGTGTGTGTGTCTCTATACACGTGTGTGTGTGTCTCTATACACGTGTGTGTCTCTATACACGTGTGTGTCTCTCTACACGTGTGTGTCTCTATACACGTGTGTGTGTGTGTATCTATACACGTGTGTGTGTCTGTATACACACGTGTGTGTGTGTCTCTATACACGTGTGTGTGTGTGTGTGTGTCTCTATACACGTGTGTGTCTCTATACACGTGTGTGTGTGTCTATACACGTGTGTGTGTGTCTCTATACACGTGTGTGTGTGTCTATACACGTGTGTCTCTCTCTATACACGTGTGTGTCTCTCTCTATACACGTGTGTGTGTCTATACACGTGTGTGTCTCTCTCTACACGTGTGTGTCTCTATACACGTGTGTGTGTGNCTATACACGTGTGTGTCTCTATACACGCGTGTGTGTGTCTATACACGTGTGTCTCTATACACGTGTGTGTGTCTATACACGTGTGTGTCTCTCTCTATACACGTGTGTGTCTCTATACACGTGTGTGTGTCTATACACGTGTGTGTCTCTATACACGTGTGTGTGTCTATACACGTGTGTGTCTCTCTCTATACACGTGTGTGTCTCTCTACACGTGTGTGTCTCTCTCTCTATACATGTGTGTGTGTCTCTATACACGTGTGTGTGTGTCTCTATACACGTGTGTGTGTGTCTCTATACACGTGTGTGTCTCTATACACGTGTGTGTGTCTCTCTCTACACGTGTGTGTGTGCCTCTATACACGTGTGTCCGCGCGTGTGGCCACACCAGCCTTAACAGGTGCTCGCTAACAGCACTTGCCCCTAAAGACTTCCACCTCTATATGGGGGGGGGGGGGGGTGGTAGACCGAGGCATCCTTACCGTTGCCTGTAAGAGAGTCGGCGCACACACAGCAGCGTTTGACCCTCGCTAAGGCTATACGGGGCACCTTTGCCTTCGCTTTGTATGTCAAGAGCGGAGGGAGGAGAAGAACTCTCAACAAACATTCATGGCACGTTTCCCGTCTCGTGCACTGGGGCAGAGGCAGAATGGATTGCATTTCATGCCGGTCCGTCGCAACTCGAAACGTGTGGTTGGGTGGTGTGTTGTTGTTGTTGTTTCTGTGTGCAAGGATGCACGTTGCATCGTGGAGGTCTTTCGGGTTCGATCGCGTCAATGTATAAATGTGTCGTTAAAACCCGCCACCACCCCGACACGGCCAACTAGCGAGGGCTGTCACGTGAACAGAACGTGGACAATTCGTCACTAGTACAGCTCTAGTGTGTAGTGTATAGTAGTGTAGTGTATAGTGTGTAGTGTATAGTAGTGTAGTGTATAGTAGTGTAGTGTATAGTGTAGTGTGTAGTGTAGTGTATAGTGTAGTGTATAGTGTAGTGTATAGTATAGTTCTGTATAGTGTAGTGTATAGCATAGTAGTGTATAGCATAGTAGTGTATAGCATAGGAGTGTATAGTCGTGTATAGNGTAGTGTATAATGTATTGTATAGTAGTGTATAGTAGTGTAGTGTATAGTAGTGTAGTGTATAATGTATTGTATAGTAGTGTAGTGTGTATGTATAATAGTAGTGTATAGTGTAGTGTATAGTAGTGTAGTGTATAGTGTATGTATACTAGTGTATAGTAGTGTATAGTGTAGTGTATAGTGTAGTGTGTAGTGTATAGTGTAGTGTACAGTCGTGTGTAGTGTAGTGTATAGTGTAGTGTACAGTCGTGTATAGTGTAGTGTACTAGTACAGCACGCCGGTGTGTTGGAAGAGCCAGGCCACAACATTTACAATCCGAGTTTTGCCAGTAATTGCAACTAGCTTCATCAGGCGACAGCCAGATAGGTGGGGGGGGGGGGGCTCAAAGTCATATTATGCTCGTGTATTATGTAGGGTTAGCAGTAATAAAAGGGAAGGAATTTTAAGAAAACGTCGTGAGAATTGTATTTTATTATGTTTTATTATTATTTCCCTTCTACGTGACTTTACCGAAAGAACAAAGAAGATACATTCACAAAGACAAAGATCCCCGCGTAGCCTCGGCAGATTGTCGGGGCAAGTGCTGTTCGCGAGCAGCTACCTATGAAGGCCTCTACGGTTAAACGAGCGTGGGTGGATGGCCAGCACCACGCTCACCGGATGTGTCTCCCCAGTGGCGATGTTTACACACAGCACCAGGTACTCATTTGAGGCTGAGCCGACCTAGCGGAGGCCCGGAACCGGATCAGATAATCGTCACCGGTGTTGGCCGTGAGCGGGAATCGAACCTGGTTCGCCGGGTTTGTAGCGCAGTGCGCTAACCGCTACACCACCGCTCCCACCACATATATATACATACACGCGACCACCACCGCCATTCGCCACTAAGTAGCGGTGACGTCACCACGGCGCTTGTGTCAGGCTAGGTGCACGTTAAGGCCACCGTGAAGTGTGGAACGCCCGCCGGCAGGAGGAGGTCACGAGGCAGACCCAGCAGGTGCCATGGGTCGACCGACTGAGATGAATGGCAGATGCACCGCCTGTGCCCTCCTCTACCGTGCCAACTTGCTGCGTTTTAGCCACCCACCCACTCACCAACCCACCCACCCACTCACCCACTCACTCACTCACCCACCCACCCACCACGCACCACCACCACCCACCCACCCACCACGCACCCACCCACGCACCACCACTCACCCAACCACCCACCCACTCACCAACCACCCACCACACCCACCCACCCACTCACCCACTCACTCACTCACCACCCACCCACCACGCACCACCCACCCACGCACCCACCCACCCACCCATCACCACCACCCACGCACCNACCCACCCACGCACCCAACCCACCCACCACTCACCACACCCGCACCCACCCACCCACACTCACCCACCCACCATCACCGCACCCCCACCACCACGCCCCACCCACGAACCCACCCACGCACCCACCCACCCAGGGTGGAAGGCAGTGCCATGCTTGCCACGCGTGATCGCACGNCGTGTCACGCACGGCACGAGGCTACTCCTAAAGTGGCGACAGCCGGTGCCGGCACCACGCGTGGCCAGCGAACCGCATCGCCGCGCTTGGCAGAGCAGGTGCTGGCTTCTTGACGACAGCGGGGGGGGGGGCATTTCACCCCCCCCCNAAAACCCCATTCCACCCGCTGTCCATTAGGCGTAGGCAGCATCACTNCTCCCTGGAGGGCACAGCGTGGCACGGAGATGTTAACTACCTCGCCTGGTGTACAGGAGGTCGTGGTTCGATCTCGACCTGACGATGCCTGCTGTATATTTGGTGTTTGCGTGTCTCTCTCTTTGTAGAGATGTTAACTACCTAGCCTGGTGTGCAGGTGGTCGTGGGTTCGATCTCGACCTTGACGATGCCTGCTGTATATTTGGTGTTTGCGTGTCTCTCTCCGTGGAGATGTTAACTACCTCGCCTGGTGTGCAGGTGGTCGTGGGTTCGATCCTGACCCTGATGACGCCTGTTGTATATTTGGTGTTTGCGTGTCTCTCTCTCNGTGGAGATGTTAACTACCTCGCCTGGGGTACAGGTGGTCGTGGGTTCGATCCCGACCCTGACGCCTGCTGCTGTATATTTGGAGTTCGCGTCTCTCTCTCTCCCNGTGGTCGCGTGGATATTTCTCCGCGTCCTCCGGTTTTNCCCTCCACATTTGGAATCGGCGTCACGCGTTTAGAGTCTTTGGCTGTTGTCAAGCCTCCTTGGGCTTCCGTCTGTCATAGGCAGCGCTCGCTTCTCAAAAGTAGCCACGTAGGCCCAGTCGGGCCTTACCTGCTGAAATAAACAGAATAGTTTCAGGTTGGTATGCACGGTGTGGATGTACGTTGAACTTCTGTCACACCGTTACCTAGCCAACCGCGCTCACCTGGCTGGGAAGCGTTGCGTTGAAGGGGTTTTGATTGATCTTGTTTTGAGAGGTGGGGAGGAGNTTGGTTTTGAGAGCGGCGGTGGGGGGGGGGGGCTTTGAGGGGCTGGCTTTGAGGGGGGGGGTGGTTTTGAGGGGGGGGNTTTGGTTTTGAGAGGGGGGGTTGGTTTGAGGGGGGGGGTTGAGAGTTTTGAGAGGGGGGGGANNTTGGTTTTGAGAGGGGGTTGGTTTTGAGAGGGGGGGTTGGTTTTGAGAGGGGGGNTTGGTTTGGAGGGGGGGGTTGGTTTTGAGAGGGGGGGTTGGTTTTGAGAGGGGGGGGNTTGGTTTTGAGAGGGGGGGGGGTTGGTTTTGAGAGGGGGNTTGGTTTTGAGAGGGGGGGGTTGGTTTGAGAGGGGGGGGNTTGGTTTTGAGAGGGGGGGTTGGTTTTGAGAGGGGGGGGGGGTGGTTTTCTCCGTGGTTCAGTGTTGTAGAAGCGGACGTCCGCTCGATGCCCAGACGGACAACCCACGTGGTGCAACCACGTGGGTTGTACCACGTGGTGCAACCCACGTGGGTTGTACCACGTGGTGCAACACACGTGGGTTGTACCACGTGGTGCAACACACGTGGTGCCAGTCTCACCAGATGGAACGATTCCCTCGTGGGTGGGTTGCTGTGAGTGCGTGCGAAGCGTCGGTGGTGATGAACAGTCGTCTCGTCGTACTACGAACGAGTTGGATTCCCACTCGCGGCCGTCAAATACCCGTGACGATTATCTGAACCGGTCCTGGGACCTTTAAATGCGCGTAAAATAATCGCCGCTGGGGTGCTGGCCACCCACCCCTCGTGTACCGTGCGGGCTTTCATAGGCGCCATCTCGCGAACAGCGCTTGTCCCTAAGAGTATTTATATCAAGGTTAAGGAGGGCCGTCCATAAATGACGTCACGCGATTTTGGACGATTTCGACAGACCTGTTCTCCACCTGAGACGGCTGCTTGCGTTGTGGCCGAAACGTCGTGAGAATTATTTATTATGTTTTTTTTATTATTTTATTATTTCCCTTCTACGTGACTTTACCGAAAGAACCAAGAAGATGACCCCCCTTCTCGTCACACGGCGTCACAAAAAGTCAGACCCCCCCCCNACTCAAATATGACGTCACAAAGCTCTGCCCCCCCCCTCAAAAAATAAAACATGCTTCAAATCGCTTTAAATGACGTCACGCACTGGGGGGTGGAAGGGGGGTCAGACATTTGTGACGTGTGTGACGAGGGGTGGGGGGGGGAGAAATGTGACGTCACATCAAAATGCGCAACTTTAATAAATATAGACAACACGTTCTACTTAATTAAATAGTTTTTAATAAATGTTTTCTCCTACAACATCAGAGTGCAGCGCCACATTGAATACGCACTACGATGACAATAGTTTAAGCGATTTGAAGTATGTTTTATATTTTTTGGGGGGGGGCAGAGCTTTGTGACATCATATTTGAGGGGGGGGTCTGACTTTCTGTGACGCCGTGTACGAGGGGGGGGGGGGGGTCAAAAATCGTCCAAATTCGCGTGACGTCATTTATGGACGGCCCCTAAGATGTTCAGCCATCAATTCGTTATCTTGGTGAGACTAGGCCCTAAAGATGGCTGTCTCTGGTGTAGGCCAATCAGTTCAAAGTCAACGCTTCATAGATTATCAGAGCCACCACGTGTTTTTTGCATGTTCAGCACAAGTACTGTTCGTGGTTAATGCGGTACTTAATGATCTCTAATACTCCTGTTTTATGGCCAGAAAGGGTAAAAATTTAACCCGTAAAAACAACGTTTTTCACTATAAATCCTTTATATGCGTGTTCAATGGGCCACAACCCAGCCCACATTGGTCTTTGAAACGGGCGGCTAGAGTCCTCTCGTCCTCTGGCTTGAGATGGCTGCCACCTATGGGTCAGATGATTGCCTGCCACCATTAAGCAATTGGTAATTAAATATAACTTTTTTTTACCTAAAAAGTGTACAATTTTGGAAAAATACGAAAAGAAATTGTCACGCACAACGAGTCTGTGTGCAAAATGTCAGCTGGTTGATCACGGGAAGTGGGTTAAAAAACGACCGAAAGATTTGCACGGTCGTAAGCGCACAAGCAAGCAAGCAAGTGAACTTAATATAAAGGATTTAAAACCGATTCTTATTGTTCATACTCTGACACTGGCAAAAAGGTATCCCACGATAAAGCTGCTACTCACCACGAGCTATGAACGCTCTGATGCATGTGGCATTGCCCTTGTCCTGTTCGCATTTTGGCGTCGTTCTGTCGTCTGACACTGGTGGTGAGACGAGGCCATTAACAAGGCTGCTGTCTCTGGTGTAGGTCAATCAGTTTCAAAGACAACGCATCATTGATATCATCAGCGCCACGTGTTTGTTTGTATGTTCATCACAATGTCCGCGTGTGGTCAATGCAGACATGATTCCTTGCGAAAGGGAATACAGTGATCCCTCGTTTATCGCGGTTAATGGGGACCGGAACCCTCCCGATAAGTGAAAATCCGCGAAGTAGGATTGGCTCCCCTAGGAATTTCCGTATATGCGTGTGTGGGTACCAGAATGTTTAAAATATGTATATTTATACTTTATATATATATTTACTTAAATCTATTTAATTATAAAACCTTAATATTATACATTCACTCTCTCTCTCATACGATACGTATTATGGTGTTCTACACTCACCAATGACAGTAGTATCTTGAGACTGACTCCAGTAATGACGACAATGACAATGACGACGATGACAGACCTGTGCAGTTCGATGAATGTGATGATGAATGATGGTGTTACTGCACAGGTATAATGAGGCCTTTAAATCAGTTCGAAAAATCCGCGATGCACGAGGCCGCGAAACTTGAACCGCGAAGTCGCGAGGATTACTGTATTCTATTTGGTGTCTGAGCATCTTAACATCTTTTTTATTGTTATAAGGGTAAAACATTTTCTCATTTATCAGAGCGTGTTTATTCGCATGTTCACCACAAGGCAGGTTTGTGGTCAATGCAGACTTGATGCCTCGCAAAAAGGAATATTATATTTGGTGTTTGAACATCTTAATTTTCTAGAAAGGTCTTCTTGGTTCTTTCGGTAAAGTCACGTAGAATGGAAATAATAATAAAAATAAACATAATAAAATAATTCTCACGACGTTTCGGCCACAACGCAAGCGGCCGTCCTCAGGTGGAGAACAGGTCTGTCAGTCTTCTCCACCTGAGGACGGCTGCTTGCGTTGTGGCCGAAACGTCGCGAGAATTATGTTTTATTTTTATTATTTTATTATTTCCATTCTACTGACTTTACCGAAAGAACCAAGAAGATGAATCCCTGCAGTCACGAAAGCTTTAAATCGAAATTTACTAGAAAGGGTTAAACGCTGTTCCTAAGGATAAACAAGCTTCGAGATGCAGACGGATCGGGTGGGAAAATGGTTTTACCCAGTCACTCGTCTCATCGTCCACGGCCCTGGTTTCAGCCCAGAATTTTAGTTAGAATTCCTCTCACGCTCCAGCTGCGTGTGTGTTCTGATGCTTGCATTGTCCGTGCACGGTATCGCTACTTGGCGTTGTTCTCTGTGCGAACACCGGTGGTGACACTAGAACATTAAAGGTTGTCCGTCTATAGCGTAGGCCAATCAGTTTCAAAGGCAACGCAAATACGGTATTAGCAGAGCAACGTTTTGCACGACTTGGCACAAGTGCTTTGTGTGGTAATGCAGCTTGATGCCTTGCAAAAAGTATCTATTTTGGGGGTTTGAACGTCTTAAGCACCTCCTGTTTTTGATTGTAATTATCAGCGAAACGTCGTACTCACATTTTTAAATGCTGTTGATTCTCTCTTCTGGGCTAAAGAAGTGAATTATTTTGTCCTTTTAAAAACGTGACACATTTTTTTACTATTTGGCCGTGTCGGGTGGTGGAGGGTTACGACACATAAATAACGCGATCTGACCCAAAAACCTATATTATGACCTCCTGTTTATTGCCAGAAAGGGTAAAACCTGTTCTTATTTGTTCATATTACCAGAGCAACGTCTTGCACATCCTAGCACAAGTGCTTTGTGTGGTTAATGCAGAATTGATGCCTTGCAAAAAGGTATCTATTTTGGGGATTTAACGTTTTAAAACTCATGTTTTATTGCCAGAAAGGTGGAAGCGCATATTCTTACGTAGATTATATTTCTAATTTTAATACCAGAAAACAAAAAAAGGTCCCATCGATAGAAACCGTTAACCCGCGCGCGAAAACGTTGCATTTGCACAAACGACGGTCGCCATCCCTCTGTGATAGTTTCGTTTGTTGAGACCGTTTGAGCCAATTGGGAGGTGGGGGGGATTGTGAGTCAGCTGCTGCTGCTGCTTTGCTTTGCTCGCTCCACTTGGGGTATTTTTAGAAGCGCCGTCTCTTCTTCAGCGCCACTTTGCCAAGGCTCCGCGCCACCACATGGCCGATGTCGAGAGTGGCCAAGATGCCATCGGTTAAAAACTGCGATTATCTTCTTGGTTCTTTCGGTAAAGTCACGTATAAGGGAAGTAATAAAATAATAAAAATAAACATAATAAAATAATTCTCACGACGTTTCGGCCACAACGCAAGCAGCCGTCCTCAGGTGAAGAATGAAACACCACCAAGCTTGGAGCGTATATTTAAGCTTAGAGTCGCGGCATCTCTGGAGTCTCTAAACAATAGACTGACAGACCGGTCTCTGATGGGCTCTCTAGACAATAGACTGACAGATCGTTCTCTGATGGGTTCTCTAGACAATAGACTAGCAGACCAGTCTCTGATGGGCCCTCTAGACAATAGACTGACAGATGGTTTCTGATGGGCTCTCTAGACAATAGACTGACAGATTTGTCTCTGATGGGCTCTCTAGACAATAGACTGACAGATGGTTTCTGATGGGCTCTCCAGACAATAGACTGACAGATTTGTACCACATTTTCAGACATATTGTAATCATTCGTGATGTGGAAGCACCGTTTGCAGTTATGCATTGTTCTCTATCGCGATTTGTATTCACTGTATGTATTATTGATTTTAATGGTTCGTACGTATCAGCTTGAATGGGTATAAATGGGTACACCACACTGAGTGTGTGGTGGAGTGTAACGTGTTCGTACTCTCACCTCTTCCAAGACTTGTTGCCAGCATTTTGATATGACGTCACATTTCTCAAACCCCCCCCTCGTCACACATCGTCACAAATGTTTGACCCGCCCCCCCCCTCCCTAGGTGCGTGACGTCATTTATGGACGGTCCCCTATAAATCTCAACGTTCATCCTACAAAGTCCCATCACAAGGGAGACACACAAACAAAACAGACAAACACATTTATACTGGTAGGAACCTCTGGTTACACCAGCTCACAGGGGATTATTGTGTCCGTCCGTCCGTCGTGCAGGGAGGGGCTGGGTGGGGAGGGAGGGGCTGGGTGGGGAGGGCTGGGTGGGGAGGGGCTGGGAGGGTGGGGAGGGGCTGGGTGGGGAGGGTGGGGAGTGGCTGGGTGGGGAGGGTGGGCTGGGTGGGGCTGGGTGAGGAGGGCTGGGTGGGGAGGGTGGGGCTGGGTGGGGAGGGTGGGGAGGGGCTGGGTGGGGAGGAGCTGGTCACCCCGTGGTGCCCTTATAAAACTCAACGTTTAACCTACTCACACCGGCTTGTGCCTGCCCTCACAGTCGGCCATATTTGCGGAATACACCACGCCGCCGTTGACCCTGCAGGCCATTGACCGAGCAACCCAACGTTCCTACCAGATCTCCCTTCAGGAAAGTGTTTATTGGTGCTTGTATTAAAACGTCTGTAATGCGAGCAAGGATTGAGGGGGGCGTGGAGAGTGGGTGGAGTTAGGGTCACGTGGGGGAGAGGATTTAGGGAGAGAACCGGAAGGGGAGGGGGAGTTGAGACGGAGTGAAACACGAGGAGGCCACGCTGGCAGGACGGAGAGAGTGGCGCGGTCGCCACGCGGTGGGAGACGTCGACACCGACCGCCATCGGTGTCAGACGGAGAGAGCTAACGGGGCAGTGAGAGGCTAGCTGTGTAAGGGGCAGCAGTGACACTAGACAGCGGGGCAGCGGGGTGGCTGCAAGGATCGCCTGACGGGGCAGCAGTGAGACTACATATCGGAGCAGCCGAGGGCTGTGGAGAGATCGTCGAGAGGGACGCGGGCCTGAGCGAGACGCCGTGTATCGAGATTCTACGAACCCAATAAAGGACAACGGAGATCGACATCTGAGAGAGAGTCCTTTATTACACGTCTGTAACGCCGTATGGACCTGACAACTCAATCTCTCTGTACGCAAATGCGGGGGTTACAAAGCCGCGTGTGATGTGCGGTTGTAATGGCGGCCTCAACGCGAGCATCACCACGTGGCGAGGCGTCGGGATGCTGCTGGATGCTTCTTAGACGCGACCCTGCGCGGTCTTTGGGGCCGTCCATAAATGACGTCACGCACCTGGGGGGGGGGGGTGTCAGACATTTGTGATGATGTGTGACGAGGGGGTGGGGGTTTGAAAAATGTGACGTCACATGCACAACTTTAAATAAATATAGACAACACGTTCTACTTAATTAAATATACTTTCTAATGTTTTCTCCTACAACGTCAGAGTGCAGCGGCACATTAAATACGCACTACAATGACAATAGTTGAAAGCGATTTGAAGCATGTTTTATATTTTTGGGGGCAGAGCTTTGTGACGTCATATTTGAGGGAGGGGGGTCTGACTTTTTGTGACGCCGTGTGACGAAGGGGGGGGGGGGCGGTCAAAAATCGTCCAAAATCGCGTGACGTCATTTATGGACGGCCCCTAACGGATTGTCATTGGGTTTTGGCGCAGTTCTCTGTCCCTGTGTCTACGCTCTCCGGCCTCCATCAACCCTCGTTGACCAGCGTGGTGAAGTATGGCTTGAAACCATACAAAACTATACAAACCACACGGTTTTATGTTTTGATTTAAAGCTTTCGTGACTGCATGGATTCATACTCTTGGTTCTTTCGGTAAAGTCACGTAGAAGGGAAATAATAAAATAATAAAAATATAAAACAAGAAAAATTCTGACGACGTTTCGACTGCAACACAAGCAATCATCGTACGGTTTTTTCGTTCATTTTTAACCAGTATAAGGAAGGCACACCCAGCTACTTGGTTCGTTGTTCAGCAGTCGCCTAGCTATCACAAATAATAGTTTCAGCGTGTTGTGTAAGCACGCGCGTTTAACTTATTCTCCGTACGTAGCCAATCGTGCTCATCGGAGGAGGTGCAACAGGGGGGAAGGGGGGGGGTCAAGGATAACAAACTAAATACAACAAAGAAGTTTTAAAGAATCTGATTTGTAGCTTCCGTGACTGCAGGAATCCATCCATGCTCTTTGGTTCTTTCGGTAAAGTCACGTGGGTAGAAATAAAACAACATATTTTGGTTTGAGTTGTACGCATTCTGGTGTCATCTGGTCCAACACCAATGGGGACTAGGCTCTAAAGAAAGCCGTCTCGGGTGTGGACCGATCAACTTCAAGGACAGTGCATATTATTATCATTATCAGAGTTGCTTCTTTTTGTTTGCTTTTTCGACTACTTGTGTTGTGGTTATTGCAAACATGATGCCTGAATAAAGGTGTCAGTTTTGTACCAGTTTAAAAGGGTAAAAACCTACTACTACAACATATTTTGTTGTTTGCACGGTTGGCAAAATTAGTTCAGCGCACGTGCTTACGCAGCACCTTGAAACTATCGTTTGTGATGGCCGTGCGGCTTGCCGAAGGAACCAAAGAGTGGAGTTTTACTGGTAGGAACCACCTGGTTCCACCAGCCCACAGGGGATTATTGTGTCCGTCCGTCGTGCATCCAAAAATGGAGGGGTGGGCTGGGTGGAGAGGGGAGGGTGGGAGGGGCTGGGTGGGAGGTGGGGAGTGGCTGGGTGGGAGGGTAGAGGGCTGGGTGGGACGGGTGGGGCTGGGTGGAGAGGGCTGGGTGGAGAGGTGGGCTGAGTGGGAGGAGGGTGGGAGTAGCTGGGTGGGGAGGTGGGAGGGCTGGTGGGGAGGTGGGCTGGGTGGGGCTGGGTGTGGGAGGTGGGATGGGTGGGGCTGGGAGGGAGGGGCTGGTCACCCGTGGTGCCCTTATAAAACTCAACGTTTAACCTACTCACGCCGGCTTGTGCCCGCCCTCACAGTCGGCCATATTTGCGGAATACACCACGCCGCCGTTGACCCTGCAGGCCGTGGCACAAAACGTTTGACGATGTGTCCGCACGCGAAAAGCGTCGTGCGTCGCGTGCCACGATGTCAAATCCTCGCGCGGAATTTGAACTCTTTGACCTTTGACCTCCCTGACGATCTCCAGGTAGGGAGGGTCTCCTTGTCACAAGCCAGCACGCCGACCAACTGGCCCACGTTGACTATAGCGACACATTCAAACACGTTACATAAGCTGCACAGCATTTTCATCATCTATGAATAAGTAATGGCATTTTTTTCTTCTTCTTCTTATTATTCCTCTCACTCTCCCCTTTCCGAAAAGATGTCGTTTCACTCACCCGCCACTTTAAAAAACACAAGTGTGGTTACGTAACGTGTCATTGTGTTTGTAGGCGGTATTTTGTGTCGTGATTTGTGAGTAGCCAGAGTTCAAATCCAGGTGGAGATTATACTGGTAGGAACCTCCTGGTTACACCAGCCCACAGGGGATTATTGTGTCCGTCCGTCCGGGCCACTCCAGGACCTTAATGTGCTTCTTCTTGAGCCACTCTTTGTTGCCTTGGCCGTGTGTTTTGGGTCATTGTCATGCTGGAATACCCATCCACAACCCATTTTCAATGCCCTGGCTGAGGGAAGGAGGTTCTCACCAAGATTTGACGGTACATGGCTCAGTCCATCGTCCATTTGATGTGGTGAAGTTGTCCTGTCCCTTAGCAGAAAACACCCCAAAGCATAATGTTTCCACCTCCATGTTTGACGGTGGGGATGGTGTTCTTAGGGTCATAGGCAGCATTCCTCCTCCTCCAAACACGGCGAGTTGAGTTGATGCCAAAGAGCTCCATTTTGGTCTCATCTGACCACAACACTTTTACCCAGTTGTCCTCTGAATCATTCAGATGTTCATTGGCAAGCTTCAGACGGGCATGTATATGTGCTTTCTTGAGCAGGGGACCTTGCGGGCGCTGCAGGATTTCAGTCCTTCACGGCGTAGTGTGTTACCAACTGTTTTCTTGGTGACTATGGTCCCAGCTGCCTTGAGATCATTGACAAGATCCTCCCGTGTAGTTCTGGGCTGATTCCTCACCATTCTCATGATCATTGCAACTCCACGAGGTGAGATCTTGCATGGAGCCCCAGGCCGAGGGAGATTGACAGTTCTTTTGTGTTTCTTCTATTTGCGAATAATCGCACCAACTGTTGTCACCTTCTCACCAAGCTGCTTGTCGATGGTCTTGTAGACCATTCCAGCCTTGTGTAGGTCTACAATCTTGTCCCTGACATCCTTGGAGAGCTCTTTGGTCTTGGCCATGGTGGAGAGTTTGGAATCTGATTGATTGATTGCTTCTGTGAAGCTGAGATTCGGAGCACTCCCTTTAAGAGTGTGCTCTTAATCTCAGCTCGTTACCTGTATAAAAGACACCTGGGAGCCAGACATCTTTCTGATTGAGAGGGGGTTAAATACTTATTTCCATTAAAATGCAAATCAATTTATAACATTTTTGACATGCGTTTTCTGGATTTTGTTGTTGTTATTCTGAGTCTCACTGTCAGTGGGCAAACGTACAAAATCAGCAGGGGATCAATACTTTTTTCCCCTCACTGTAGCGCGGGGCCCTTGAAAGTGCGGGCCCGTAGCTACTACACATGTAGCTACTACATATGTAGCTACTGTTGCTACGAGGATAATCGACAAGGGGTGGGCGGGAGGGGGTGGAGGACAACAAAATAAACGCAAAAAAGCGTTTCCGTAGAAATGACTTTGTCAATGTAGCGACGATTTAAAAGCGAATTGCTCCGGTGGCTTCCTAACATCGGAAAGCAAGAGCGTTCCAGACGGCCGCAGGAGGGCCGCCGCTGCTGCTGCTGGTGATGGGACAGGACACGGGGCGATTTGCGTTGCTGCTTAGAGACAAAAAGGAGATGCGATCACTACGGAGGGTAGGTGGGAGGTGGGGGTCCCAGTATTTATAAGCGCGTGGAGGTGACGCTGCATATGTGCGAAGCGCACGTGTTAGGCCATGGCCAAGGGACTCTGAGATATCGTGATGACTCATTCGTATCGTGAGTCACCCCCCCCCCAAACACATCCCCCCACCAAATACACCCCCGGCTCACTCCATTCATTCCAAATGAATCACCGACTGTCGGTGGTAACCTCGGCCTCAATGAGGCTTGCCTTGGATTAGTAAAGAATCCTCGGTTGACTTGTGTGCAGTAGGATCTGGGTGGTGGTGGCGGCGGTGGTCCAGATGTCTTGTGACTCCCCCCCCCTCCCCCTCAATTAATTTACCTCTAACATTGTTTTTGTCGTGTGTGTGTGTGCTCCCTTTGCGTGTGAATTTCTGCTATAAAATAAACCTTACTTTAAAATGAACAATTAAGTTTTGGAGAATCAAACGGGGGGGGGGGGTCACAAGACATCTGAAGCAACCACCCCCCCCCATTTAATTGACCTCTAACATTGTGCTCCCTTTGCGTATGAATTTATGCTTTAAAATAAACCTTACTTTAAAATGAACAATGAATTCTAGATTTGAAGCTTTCGTGACTGCAAGGATTCATATTCTTGGGTTTTTTCGGTAAAGTCACGTGGGTAAAAATTAAAATTAATAATACTTTGTCAATGTAGACGACGAAAATTCGCTAAGTTTTGGAGAATCAAACGGGGGGGTCACAAGACATCTGGAAGCAACCCCCACCCCCACGTATAAAAAACGTGCGTTAAGCGGGCGCGAAAATGAACGCTTCCTAAAGAATGTGAAGTTGCAGCCGTTGCTCTCCAATGACATCACAAGGCGAGGAAGCAACGGCGCTATGGGAAAGTCAAAGTGAACCTCCTCCGATGTATCCAGTGGCCGGATGAAGCGAGTGCGGTGCCTCTAGCGTTGCTACTATCAGGAGCCAAGAATGTCCGTGTGTAACGCGCGTGACGTCACTCCACATGCCGCACCCATCCCGTCATGAATATTCACGAGCGGGTGGATTTTTACACTCACGCAGAAGAAGATCGAGCAGAAATAATTTTTTTTGAAAAATTCGCTTTAACTTTGACGTTTGTTTATTGAAAGTGAATCTAATAAATAATTATAAGCAGCAACAAAGTGGATTTGGTGTTTTTTATGTTTTTTCTTCGGCACTTGAGACGAAAGGTTAGTCTAATTTATACTAAAATAGACATTTCCCAGTAATTTATATTGTATCAAATTCCAATTTATTTGAATCGCAGCGGCAGAAAGCAGAAGTGAATTTGAACAAAATGATGAAGGTCAGTTATATAAAGTGCTACAGTGACATGAAGTGAGGTGTTTTACGACTTAGCTTTGTGCAGAATCACAGCCATTAATACAGTGCCACAGTGAAATGCAGTGAAGTGTTTTATTACTTCGTTTTGTGCCAGATTCACTGCCAATAATACGGTGCTACAGTGAAATGCAGTGAAGTGTTTGATGCCGTACTCTTGTGAAAGATTCACTGCCATTAAATTTACACACGATACAGTTTTTTTCAACAAAATACAATTTCGTAAATATTACAGCTTCCGTCCTAGGACGGGCAAACAAGCCATAAATAAATAATTTGCGCCACGGCCATTATAGAAGCAGCAACATTACAAATTCGAACCACCGGCTCGCTTCATCATGCAAAAGTTAAACGCAGTTTGGGTTGTTCACACGCACATACACGCCTTAGCATGGCTACGCAAACATTTTTTTTATATCGGAAGCGTAAATTTCGATTTAAAGCTTTCGTGACTGCAGGGATTCATCTTCTTGGTTCTTTCGGTAAAGTCACGTAGAATGGAAATAATAAATAATAAAATAAAACATAATAAAATAATTCTCACGACGTTTCGGAGGCAACACAAACTTCCGCCTTCAGGTGGAACCGTCACAGCACGATTGCTGTATCAAGTAAAGAGAAATTCCAAGAGACCCGACCTTGTATATATACTTGTTGAGGGGGGAGGAGCCAAGGTAGGCCCCTGGATCGGCGTTTTTAATTTTACTTTTTATTTTACTTTTATCAACCAGTATATATACAAGGTCGGGTCTCTTGGAATTTTTCTTTACTTGATACAGCAATCGTGCGTGACTTTACCTGAAGACGGAAGTTGTGTTGCCTCCGAAAGCGTGAAATTAATTTATTATGTTTTATTACTTTATTATTTCCATTCTAAGTGACTTTACCGAAAGAACCAAGAAGATAAATGTTTTTTTATTGGCGTACGAAGCGCCAGCGCGAGTGGTCATTCGCCGTGTGATTTGACTTTAAGCGAAGTTAAACGTTTCTCCACGCCCTGGGGGAATGATTCTCGCATCGTGTCAGTCAGTGTCCAACCGTATCGCAGACCAATTCAGACCTTATCGGTCACCCCGTGCCCCTTGTAACTATTCACCTACAAATCATCACGAGGAGAAACGACAAGCAAATATACAACACCACTACATGTTTAACATGGAACTCTGTTTCGCGTCGCAGATAAGTGCAATGGCGACTTACGCGTTTTGTCCGAGATGGTTTTTATTTAAGGACCACGTCGCTGGACAGGGGAGACCCCCACCAGTCGGCTCCGAATCTCTCGGGCATCTGGATGAGATAAGGATAAGGCCACCCACAATGGATAAATTAACGCTGCATGTAAACAACTCACTTCATTATAAGAAAAAAAAGTGCTCTTACATCATCTTGCTATACTCCTATTTTACATCACTCAGTTTCTTTTATTAAATTCCACTGGTGGCGACTAATATTGTGACTGCGTGCTTACGTATGGGTAAGCACGTAGGCGAGCCCTCCCGGAAGCCATAGAGTGCATTGCAGCGCCCGCCGTTGAAAAAATCTTTGAATGTAGGGAACGGGCGATTGCCAGAGTGAAATCGCCCAAAAAGAGGCGGTTCCACAGGTGACTAGACGCTGATTGACTATATCCAGAGGCACAATAACGGGAGCGTAACTCTGTGGTTGAATGGGTGGTGCGTCGCCCAACGCCCTAATGAGCCGCTGCCTGAACAGCCCAGTTCTCCCGTGATTTCCTGGGTCCAAGGCCACGTAACTCGCTGGTTAACCGCTCGCTCACCAGCAGACTCACTGTCTGAACGGGTTCTCCATCATTCCTGTGACCAGTTCATTGAGCAGGTGAGTGAGCGGTGAGTGCGTGGGTGAACGGGCGGGTGAGCGGGCGGGTGAGCGGGTAGGTGAGCGGGTAGGTAGGTGATTAGATTGGAGGGTGCTACCATCTTCATCAGCTGGCAGCTGTCGGAAGAAAACAATACAAGTGGCCACACGGGGCTGTAGCGGGGGTGGGGGGTGAGGCAGTTGAACGCGGTCGTTCATCCTCACGGCGGTGAACATCGATTCTGATCCTCGCGGGACACGAGATTGAGAATATTCATATTCTTAGGTTTTTCGGTAAAGTCACGTAGGTAAAACATTAAAATTAATAAAAGTAAAATAAAATAAAAATCACGACGTTTCGGAGGCAACACAAGCGTCGTGATTTATATTTTATTTTACTTTTATTAATTTTAATGTTTACCTACGTGACTTTACCGAAAAAACCTAAGAATATGAATCCTTGCAGTCACGAAAGCTTAAAATCTAGAGATTAAGAATCGTGCGCGAGAGAATTGATTTCTCTCATTTCGTTTAGAAGATGTCACGTGGACGACGGCCCCCCCCNAAGCCCCCACTCTCACCCACGCTGTGGGGGGGGGGNCTCATTTGACCATATTTCACCATCGCGTGTTGCGTGGCGAACACCACGACGACGACCACACGTGGATTTACGTGGCTCCGTGATTGCGAACGGCTGCGTAAAATATCGGGAATGTTGTAGCACAGCGAAGTATATATATGTGTGTGTCTATGTATATTATTCCGTGCATGTATGTACGTTGAACTTCTTTCGACCACACGTGGATTTACGTGGCTCCGTGATTGCGAACGGCTGCGTAAAATATCGGGAATGTTTTAGCACAGCGAAGTATATATATGTGTGTGTGTGNCTATGTATATTATTCCGTGCATGTATGTACGTTGAACTTCTTTCGCGCCGTACGTAGCCAGCCGCGTTGATCGTCTGTGCTGCGGGAAGGACATCTGTTCTAAATAAAAATGTTGTGCTTCAATCGAGATGATTTAAAAGCGCATAGCTCCGGTTGCTTCCTAATATCGAAAGGCAGAGCGTTCCAGACGGCCGCAGAAGCGCATCGCGTGGGAATGTATAGCAGCCAATGGGTTAAACAACCTCCCTGGGGTATAATACGGATAACGAATAGCTTCAAAGCCTTCGTCAATCCACAGCTGGATGAAAGCATCCTCGATGCTGCACGCTGTAATGGGTAGCGGGTTCACACGACCCCGTGCAGCTTGCTCAGGGTGCGTCGCGTTCGCCCACGGCGTTTGCAAGCAAATAAAAGATGCGTTGAATCACGCGACCCGATTGCAAAGAGCGTGCGCATGGATGAGAGCGTGCGCGCGAGAGCGGGTGGGTGGATGACTGCGTGAGTTGGCGAGCGAGCGAGCGGGTGAGTGGGTGGGTGAGTCAGTTGAGCTTGGGCGAGAGGGGATGGGGTGTGGATGGTGAGTGGGTGAGTGAGAATCGGTGAGTGGGGTGGCTGAATGCAGGGCCGTATTAGGGGCCGTCATAAATGACGTCACGCGATTTTTGACGATTTTTGACCCCCCCCTCTTCGCAGACCCCCCCCCTCAAATATGACGTCACAAAGCTATGCCCCCCCCCCCCCCAAAAAAAAAAAACATGCTTCAATCGCTTTAAACTATTGTCATTGTAGTGCGTATTTAATGTGGCGCTGCACTCTGATTTTGTAGGAGAAAACATTTATTAAAAAGTCTTTAATTAATTAGAACGTGTTGTCTATATTTATTTAAAGTTGCGCATTTTGATGTGACGTCACATTTCTCACCCCCCCCCTGTCACACATCGTCAGAAATGTCTGACCCCCCCCCGTGCGTGACGTCATTTATGGACGGCCCTTATCCAATAGGCACAGTAGGCACTGTGCCTAGGGCCTACTCACCCACCCACCCACTCACTCACCCACTCACTCACCCCTACCACCCACTCACCCACTCACTCACCCACCAGCCACCCACCCACTCACTCATCCACCACTCACTCACCTACTAACTCACCCACTCACCCACTCACTCACCCACTCACTCATTCACCCACCCACTCATCCACCCATTAACCACCCACTCAACCACTCACTCACTCAACCACTCACTCACCCACTCAACCACTCACTCACCACCAGGGATTCGGAATTATCCATTCGGCCACAATAGGCACTGAGTCCTCAGGGACCTACGAAAACGAATAGGGCCTACGAAAACACGTTTACCATGTTTTTTGTATGATAAAAAGTTACCAAGAATCTTCTTTAATAAATATATTTATATATCAAGGATAGGCACAGTGTATATACAAAGAGGCAGAGTCGTGGCAATAGTTTTTTGTTGTTTCATAAGGTGAGAGAAATAACAACCGGGGATGAACTTTTAGAATTTTTTTCATTGCAAAATTACCAAATGACACTTCAAGCGGTGTTTTTCACGCAATCAGCAGTGCAAGGGAAGACAAAACGGAGTTATTGCGCTACGCGTGCACCAAGCGGAGTGACAGCGGCGGTAGTAGTAGCAGTGACATGGGGCAGCAGTAGTACCATCCTGTAGGCAGTTATCACTGAAGGCTTACGAAACACAAGTGCCTACAAGAACCTTAATCCGGCCCTGGTTGAGTGTGCGTGTAAGTTGTTGAGTGGATGGGTGTATGAATAAGTGAAGGAGACCGGGGAGGGAGTGAGACTCGGTTGATGTTGCGTTGGTTGAGCGAGTTGGGAGGATCTTTGAGCGAGCTGGGCATGGGAGCGAGCGAACGGACGCGTGCGTTGGTTCAGCAAAAGCCGAAGATTGCAAACTATTAAAGCTGACAACAACAAAAATAACTAAACTATTTTTATTCTTAGGTTTTTTCGGTAAAGTCACGTAGATAAAAAGTTAAAATTAATAAAAGTAAAATAAAAATAAAATAAAAATCACGACGTTTCGGAGGCAACACAAGCTTCTGTCTTCAGACGTTTCGGAGGCAACACAAGCTTCCGTCTTCAGACGGACGCTTGTGTTGCCTCCAAAACGTCGTGATTTTTATTTTATTTTTATTTACCTTTTATTAATTAACATTTTTTATATCCGTGACTTTACCGCAAAAAACCTAAGATAATGAATCCTTGTAGTCACGAAAGCTTAAAATCTAAACTATTTTTGTATTTCAGCAGGTAAGGCCCGCTGAGCTATGGAGCTATTTTTGCAGAAGTGACCTGGCCGTCACAAACGATGGCTCAGCAAAGTGGCTGATCACGTGGGAATGTACAGCAGCCAAATACTCTGAAACGCACGTCGATGAGAAATTTGTAGGGGAAAAAAATCGGAGGACCCCGAGAAAAATCCACACGGGCACGGTGAGAGAGAGAGATACGCACACGCACGCACGCAAGCTCCAAATATACAGCAGCAGCAGGCGTCAGGCTCAGGATCGAGCCCACGACCTCCTGCATAGCAGGCGAGGGAGATAACATCTCACAGCCACCGAGTCGCCCCAAAACGCACGACCCCTCCACGCAGCGGTGAGTCAGTCGCCCTCATCTGGCCAGACGTTCTTCTCACCTCTTCGCATTCGTACGCGAGTCACCTCGTCACGGACGCGCTTCACGTCGTGATTCATGAGCGATTGCCGGGACGAAACGGGAGCCTCCTCAAGGCCACCGCCGCCACCGCCCACGTGGGTAATTCTCTTCCCTCTTTCTTTCTTTCTTTAAAAACAATTTTCATGCTGCGAACGTGGGAACGGCGCACGAAGGTGCGACTAACAGAGAGCTCCAAAACCCTCACCGGCCCCTAAGGACCCCGCTTTGACATTCCCAATATTCTAAAAAAAAAAGTTGAGTTTCCTCGTAAATTATTAATTTATCTCGCAAATCCTGACAAGGCGAAACGGAGCGGCAATTGACCGAATTAACAGCAGGGCTTGCCCCCACCTCCTCTCCCCCTTCTCTCCTGCCCCCCCCCTCTGGGAGCGCTGAGTGGATAGCGGAGATAGAGAAGGGCACTCCAGAGTGGGGGTAATGTTGTCCGCCACCCTCTCCCCCTCCACCCCCGCTGATGCTCGCGACGAACAAAGCCGTTGTCCGCCGAGGAATTGTGGTGGTCAAGAGGACGTCACCGCAGCGCCCCGATGCCCGCTGCGTGCTCTCACACCTCGCCGTCGCTTCCTTCCCTCTGCCAGATAATCGCGGCTCTCTGTCCCATCAGCGCCACCACCACCACCAACGCCACCACCGCCACCACCGTCACCATCTGCCATCTTCCGTCAGTCAGGCGGTTGGCGCGTCCTTCAAGAACAGCACTTACAGTCCCATTATCGCCACCGCCACCATCTGGCATGTTCTGTCAGTCAGACGGCCCGCGAGCTGCTCGCTCTTTTTTAGAAGTGACCTGGCCACAAATGATCGCTCAACGAAGTCGCTGATCNCGTGGAAATGTATAGCAGCCAAATACTCTGAACGGATACCGGAAAAAACGAGAAAAATCCACGCGACTATGGGTAGAATGTAAGCACGTGTAGTGTAGCACAAGTCGGAGATAAGGTAGTTGCAGGAGGCACCTTCTTTATTATAACACTTTTGGGGCAGTCCACGCACACGCACACACAGCGCTCGCCTCCTGCCCTCCCGTTGCCGTACGGCCCGGCCTAAACACGACTCTAAACGCGTTGCACCGACGGCGTCGACCGAGACAGCTAACCGCTGTCCGGCGGCGCAACGATCGGACGAAGGCAGCGGCGACGAGACGACTCCACTCCCGGCAACGGCAGCCCGGAGCTCCCCGCTCTCCACTGCTTTTATTCCCCTCGGCGCGGCCTGGCTCCGCCCTTGGCTCCGCCCTAGCCACGCTTGGCTCCGCCCTGGCCACGCTTGGCTCCGCCCTAGCCCCACTTGGCTCCGCCCTCGCCACGCTTGGCTCCGCCCTGGCCCCACTTGGCTCCGCCCTGGCCACGCTAGGCTCGCCCTAGCCACGCTTGGCTCTGCCCTCGCCGCGCCTCCCTTCTCGAACCCACTAGAGGGTCCCAGGGGCCTCCGACGAGATCTTCCGTGACCCTTGCCCCAGTTCCTCCGCCCTGCCGGCACACACACAGCCGTGTATATGCTCAACGGCGTGTGCGCCAACTGTCCACCGCAGTTGCCGCTGCTGGGCGACAGCAGTCGGCGCTATTTCACTGCACAAGTACGTTGAACTTATTTCACACCGTACGTAGCCAACCGCGTTAATCGGGGGTGCGAATGTGCAAACTACAAATATACAGGTGTCAGGGTCAGGATCGAACCCGCGAACCTCGCGGCCACCTGCTGTGCACCAGGCGAGGTAGTTAACATCTCGCTACCGCCGCCACCGCCGCCACCCGCGGTGGTTTGCGATGGGTTCTGAGCCAAGTGTGGATTCGCCGGAGGGAGGGGCTAAGGGCATCTGCTAAAGATCCGAGGAGTTCGGATTCATTGTGAAGGCATGGGGATGTTAGGTGTTAATTTTGGGACATTTTTTTAATTGTATTTTAAGAGAGAGAGTACAGTTTGTTCCCGATCTATTCAGTTCCGTTCTCAAATGTAAATGCAACGAAAGTAACGCTCTCCCATTCGGTTTCTGTACACTCTGATACCAGGATTCTGACAGTATTGGATGCAAGGGGTTTGGACGAACTCTATTTTTTTATTTTACCATCCACAATACACAAAGAGTGAAAACACCACCACCATCGTTGAAGTACGATCGATGCCCGTCCCCACCACGATGTGGCGATCGTACCACAACGACGACCACCTCGTCACGATTGAGGCGAGCATCGTTCGATCTCAGCGACGGTCGTATCCATCGCGATGGGCCCATCGCAGTTGCTGTGGGACTCTGGGTGACAACAGCCTCGCGTTATCATCATCATCATCACGGGGCTGCTGTCAAACCCCCAATGGTGCAATCTTGATTTGAAGCTTTCGTGACTCCAGGAATTCATACTCTTTCGTTCTTTCGGTAAAGTCACGTAGACTTAGAAATACAATCAAGAGTCGCGACGTTTTGAACACAAGGCAGCAGACATCGTGCTGCACGACGTCGCACCTGTCGCGAATTTCACCTGAAGATGGGCGCTTGTGTTGCGTTCGGAACGTCGTGATTTCTTTTATTTTAACCCCCAACGGTGTTTCAAGTGGTGAGGCGCCACTCACACACACACACTGATGATGATGATGATGTCTGAAGGTGGGCCAGCCCGTCTGATAATTCACTGGTCAATACACTTTTTCTGGCATAAGGTATTCCAACGGTTTTTAAGGTAATTTGGGGGTGTTGATTCCAAATCTGGCATCAGTTTTTGTCTATCACATGAGGTTTTTGAGAAATCAAATATTGTATTTTCAATAAAAACTGCAGAAGAAAAAGATTAAATAAATGTGGATATCTACATAAAATGATATTATAAACACACTATCCTAAAAATACTGCACCATATTTAACACTAAAGCAGTCACTGACTCGCAACAACTTGCAATCATAAGAGTTAATTTCGGGTAAAATCAATGAAAATGGGGTATGCCGATAGCATAAAAATGAGATGTGATAGAGCAAATCTGAGATCAGATTTGGAATCAGCACCCTGAAATTAGTCTAGAACAGCTGCAAAACTCCAGGCCAGAAAAAAGACTATTTTGTTGTTGACCAGTGTTATTAGTGAACACGCTGAACTAGACGGTGATTACGATTTTTGTTCCTCGAAATTAACTTCACGCGGTAGTAAAATAAAAATCAACGTAAAAAATAACCACGTGAAATGCGATAATGTCGTTCTTTGAAATTGCAACCTTCATCCCTTCCTGCCGTGTTGGAAATTGCAAACATTTACGAGGGTGCATAATACAAGATTTTTGTTTGTTTGTTAGATCGCGTAAATATATTAATGTGTCGTTAAACCCAGCCACCACCCGACACAGCTAATTAGTAAGGTTTGTCACGTAAACAGAACGTGTCAATTCGGTCACTGGTACAGTATCCACTGCACAATCCGTCGAGGCAGCTGATGCGAATACCTGATGATGCACGAACGGCAAATTGAAAACTCTCCAGTCGTAGTGGTGTGACTGTGGGTCATCCAGAACAGAGACCGTACAACGCAGAACGACGCAATGCCCCGATCCACAAATACGAAGAAGCGATGCACTGGGCCTGCTCCTGGTGCGGCTGTCCGGCTTGAAAGCACCTGCACGCGAAATTGCAGTTGCTGCTTCTGCATCGACGCCAGCAGCCATGCGAAAGATGAAGCATTACTTATGAAGTGTTGGGCATGCCTCGGGGAATCTTTATTTATGACAAGGCCAGAGTCCAATGAGACTGTAGGTCACCTTTGGAAGGAAATCTGTGGAGCGAAAGCAATGAAATAGAACTATTCTTTGGTTCTTTCGGTTAAGTCACGTGTAAAGATAAAATAATAAATTAAATAATAGCATATTACGACGTTTCGATTGCAACACAAGCAATCATCATCAGGCATAAAAGAAATAGCAACAACAATCTAACTAGAAAACTATAGACAGACATACAAGCAGACAGACATCACAAGGACACACAGAGAGAGGACACATATCGGCACAAAGAATGAAATAGAACGTCGGGTACCAGCTCAGCGCACAAACGGGACAATTGTGCTCGACTCGTGCACGTGATGGCAGTGGTCATCTGTTCAGGAGCTCGATGATCGTCCTGCTGCTGTGCTGCTGAGATTTCACACAGCGAGAGAGATAGAATAGATTAACACGTAACAGGCTTTCGCGACCAATATTATTCATAATCAACGTTTTTGGGTTTAGATCGCGTTATTTATAAATGTGTCGTAACCCTCCACCACCCGACACGGCCAATCAGTAAAAAAGTGTCACGTTGACAAAAGACAAAATAGTTCACTGCTTTAGCCCACCGGTGTGTTGAAGCGTGAAACCACATCATACAAAAAAATTATGCACTCGCAACAGCTGGATTTACCCGAAACGTACAACTTTTAAATGTTGTGGTTTCACGCTTCAACACACCGGTGGGCTAAAGCAGTGAACTATTTGTCTTTTGTCAACGTGACACTTTTTTACTGATTGGCCGTGTCGGGTGGTGGAGGGTTACGACACATTTATAAATAACGCGATCTAAACCCAAAAATGTTGATTATGAAGAGAGAGATAGAGTTCGTGTCGCTTTTTGACGTTTCCTCCTCCTACTCCACTGAATGAGCTCGGTTGGCTACGTCTGGGCGAAATAAGTTCTCAGCGTGCGCGCTGTGGTGTGGGTGGCTGGGCAATGCAAATGCAATGCTGCAGGGATTCATCTTCTTGGTTCTTCGTAAAACGTAGAAGGGAATAATAGAATATAAAAATAAAACATAATAAAATTTCGATTTAAAGCTTTCGTGACTGCAGGGATTCATCTTCTTGGTCTTTCGGTAAAGTCACGTAGAAGGGAAGTAATACAATAATAAAATAAACATAATAAAATAATACGACGTTTCGGCTGCTTGGTGGCCGAAACGTCGTGATTATTTTATTTTTATTTTTATTAATTACTTCCCTACGTGACTTTACCGAAAGAAAAGAGAACAACAACAAAACAAACAGCAAAACACAATAATTACGCCGTAAAACCTGCGTGAAGCAAGGCAACACTACTCGGATAATTAATGCAAACAAGTATAAGGGTGGTGGTGGTGGCGGNGTTTCATCGGAAGGCAGGATTTAAAGACAAGGTGAATTCAGTGTCCGTCGTGCCGTCACGTAGAACAATCAAACATTATCAAATTTAGATTTGAAGCTTTCGTGACTGCAAGGATTCATATTCTTGGTTCTGTCGGTAAAGTCACGTAGGTAAAAATTAAAATAATAAAAGTAAAATAAAATAAAAATCACGACGTTTCGGAGGCAACACAAGCTTCCGTCTTCAGGTGGAACCGTCACAGCCACGACAGCTGTATCAAGTAAATGAGAGATTTCAGAGCTACCACTCCGTTTATTAAATCCTTTATATTAAGTTCGCTTGCTTGCTTGCGTGCTTGCTTGCTTACGACCGTGCAAATCTTTCGGTCGTTTTCTAACCCACTTCCCGTGATCCAATCGAACTGACATTTTGCACACAGACTCGTTATGCCAGACAATTAATTTTCGTGAAAAAAATTCCAAAATTTTACACTGTTTAGGGAAAACAAATTAATTATTTAATTACCAATTGCTTAATACTGGCAGACAATCATCTGACCCATAGGTGGCAGCCATCTCAAGCCAGAGGACGAGAGGACTCTAGCCGCCCCGATGCCACGCATATAAAGGATTTATAGTGAAAAACTTTGTTTTTACGGGTTATACTTGTATAATGGTTGGAGAGGGGGAAGGGCCAAGTACAGCACACTTTTTATTCATATGGTAAGGTGAGGCTTAAGAGGGTGAGCCTTTGTTATGGTTTGTGACAACTAAACATGATAAACATGGTACACCTGTAATAGTTGTCTGTCAAATAATAAATAAGATTGGTCAAATAAGTGTAGTTAAATATTTTTTGCATGGTTAATCACATCTTTCCAATGATTACTCAGTTTGTAACCTACGTGACTTTACCGAAAAAACCTAAGAATATAGAATATAGTGCCCCTTTACCTTATCACAGACAGATTCAGACATTATTGGTCACCCCGTGGTGCCCTCATAAATCTCAACGTTCATCTTACAAAGTCCCATCACGAGGGAGAAACACACAAATAGACACAATTTATTTTATTTTTGCTCGTATTGAAACTGCTGTATGCCGTATGGACCTGAAAACTCAATTTCCCCGTACAAAAATACGGGGTAAACCGTGATGGGTTGACAGCGATGCTACTATACACTACTATACACTACACTATACACTACACTATCATATTTGCCCGTATTGAAACGTCTGTACGCCGTATGGACCTGAAAACTCAATGTCACCTGCACAGGAACACGGGGTATAAACCGTGATGGGTTGACAGCGATGCTACTATACACTACTATACACTACACTATACACTACACTATCACATTTGCCCGTATTGTAACGGCTGTACTCCGTATGGACCTGAAAACTCAATGTCACCTGCACAAGAACACGGGTATAAACCGTGATGGGTTGACAGCTTTGCACTCCTTGATCAGTTTTGTGTCGCTCTGCGTTTCTTTGTGTTGCCAGACCTGGGGGGGGGGTGGTGGGAGAGGTGGAGGAGGGGGTGGATTTAAGCCCCCCCCTCCCCTCCAAAAAAATGTCTGTACAATAATTGTTGTCATTTTCATGATAATTTGTTGAGTAAATACGGGGGGCCCTAAACACAACAGCGTCTCTCTGGGATTGATGCCACCCGCTGAATTTTGGGGGTAAGAAAAACAGAAATTTCGTGAATGACGTAACAACAACAACAAAACGTGTCAACAAGTATAACCCGTAAAAACAAAGTTTTTCACTATAAATCCTTTATATGCGTGGCGGCTAGAGTCCTCTCGTTCTCTGGCTTGAGATGGCTGCCACCTATGGGTCAGATGATTGCATGGCAGCATTAAGAAATTTGTAATTAAATATATTTTTGTCCTAAAAAGTGTAAAATTTTGGAAATTTTTTTTCACAAACATTAATTGTCACGCACAACGAGTCTGTGTGGAAAATGTCAGCTAGATTGGATCACGGGAAGTGGGTTAAAAACGACCGAAAGTTTGCACGGTCCTAAGCAAGCAAGCAAGTGAAGTTAATATAAAGGATTTATAAAATTAACCCGTAAAAACAAAGTTTTTCACTATAAATCCTTTATATGCATGGCGGCTAGAGTCCTCTGTCCTCTGGCTTGAGATGGCTGCCACCTATGGGTCAGATGATTGTCTGCAGTATTAAGCAATTGGTAATTCAATATTTAATTTGTTTTCCCTAAACAGTGTAAAATTTTGGAAAAAATTGTTTCACGAACATTAATTGTCTCGCACAACGAGTCGTGTGCAAAATGTCAGCTCGATTGGATCACGGGAAGTGGGTTAAAAACGACCGAAAGGTTTGCACGGTCGTAAGCAAGCAAGCACGCAAGCACGCAAGCAAGCGAACATAATATAAAGGATTTAAAAAAGCCACGTGATCGCAGCGCACGTTACCGCAGCGGGTACGACTTAGGCCCGATGCTGTCGTGGTGTATCTATCTCCCGGCGCGGCAGTAATGCAAAAAATAGTTAAAAAATGGGGCCAATTTTTCGATTTAAAGCTTTCGTGACTGCAGGGATTCATCTTTTGGTTCTTTCGGTGAAGTCACGTGGGTAAAAAAAACAATAAATCACGACGTTTCGGCCACAACGCAAGCAGCCGTCCTCAGGTGAAGAACAGCTGTGGAAACAGCGCTGAATGACCTGTTCTTCATTNCTTGNGTTGTGGCCGAAACGTCGTGAGAAGATTTTATATGTAAATTATTTATTATCACGTGACTTTACCGAAAGAACAAGAAGTAAATGGGGCCAAGTTACATAAAAACCTCCCCGCCCTTGTCCACCAGCAGTCTAAACACTGTTTAGATTTCGATTTAAAGCTTTCGTGACTGCGGGGATTCATCTTCTTGGTTCTTTCGGTAAAGTCACGTAGAAGGGAAATAATAAAATAATATAAATAAAACATAAAATTCTCACGACGTTTGCGTTGTGGCCGAAACGTCGTGAGAATTGTATTTTATTATGTTTTATTTTTATTATTGTATTATTTCCCTTCTACGTGACTTTACCGAAAGAACCAAGAAGACGGTTCGTCGACTTGATGGACAGACGAAGTCGTGAGCGGTGGGGCAAAGCGTGGGTCACTCCCAAACTCTCCCAAGCTGTCCTGGCATGCGTGAAGAGTAGGCCAAAACTCATTCAAAAAAATAACCGCCTCCGAGTGGAGGCGCTTCTGCCAGCAGTGACGTGAGCATGAAATCTCAGAGCTGCGCCCCTATTCATTCTAGATTTGAAGCTTTCGTGACTGCAAGGATTCATACTGTTAGGTGTTTTCGGTAAAGTCACGTAGGTAAAAAATAAAATTAAAAGTTAAAGTAATAATGGAAATAAAATAAAATAATAAATCACGACGTTTCGGAGGCAACACAAGTCTTCGTCATCAGGTGGGACCGTCACAGCTAAAATTATTTTACATCGGTTTACGAGGCAAGGCTATGCCATGGTTGGGGGGGGAGGCCGAACCGGCGTTTTTTGTATCATTAGGCCCCCAAATTCTCTCCACAGGCCAGCGAGTTTCCACTTTCTCCAAGCAAAGGGCACAACGGGGCCCAATGTTTTTGCTTTTTATAGCCTCCTAACGATCTTCATCCACCGGCAAGCGTTTGAAGCTTCGCCCTTAACGGATGAGTCAAAATAACAGCGTGCGGCGTCTGAAGGTGTCGTTCGTTTACATTGTCTTTTGATTCATAATTGATCGTTGAAACATTTCGTTGTGTTGAAGTCACCGTTGTTGAGTGACCAAATTTGTGTCGTTCAGACCCACCACCACCACCACCGACACTGCCACGTGCGCACGAGCGTTTCAAGATGCTCAACCCAGCGGTTTCATCTCTTCTCTTGGTTCTTTCGGTAAAGTCACGAAAGGGAAGTAATAAAATAATAAAAATAAAACATAATAAAATAATTCTCACGACGTTTCGGCCACAACGCAAGCAGCCGTCCTCAGGTGAAGAATGAAACACCACCAAGCTTGGAGCGTATATTTAAGCTGGGTTGGAGGGGGGATGTGAGAAGAAGAGCGCCTAGACAAAATAATTTGCATATCAAGAGGAATTTAGCATATGGAAAATGCGGTTTAAGTTGGAAAACGATTCCCACAGCAGGGGCTTTCAACCGAGATGTTAACTACATCGCTTGGTATGCAGAAGGTCAGTGCAGGATTATCCTAGTAACAAAAGTAGCTGCATATGCTACGGGCACCGCACTTTCAAGGGCCCGCGCTAAATGCTTCCAAGCTATCAATTCGGTTGGTGATTCTGCACTTGCTCTATTACTATAGTACTATACCGCCTTCAACTTTTACGAACGAAGGTGTTTAGGTTATCGAGTTGACGTATCTGGCTGTATAGAAAATGAAAACATACAATTACTGTACTATGCAAGTAAATGTGTTTAAATATTTATGTTTTATTATTACTTAGGGCCCTTTATAACATCATGCTACAGGCCCCGCACTAGCTTAATCCGGCACTGCAGGAGGTTGTGTGTTCGATCCCGACCCTGACGCCTGCTGCGTGTTTGGAGTTGCGTGTCTCTCTCCGTGGTCGCGTGGATTTTTCTCTGGCTCCTTGGTTGAGCTATCATTTGTGGCCAGGTCGCTTCTGAAAAACGCTCAGTGGGCCTTACCTGGGAATATAAAATGCGTAGTTTTTAGTTTAGTTTTTAAATGTATCACAAATTCAATCAGATCGTTAGATGACGTGCGTCAAAAATCAAATATGAATCATTGTATCGACCGTGAAAACATTCGTGATAAGCTCGCAATCTCTTTAGTTATTTAAACAAAAAATACATATCTGTGCATCTCTCGTACCTACACTGCTCCCCCTAACAAAGACAAAGATTCCCCGTATAGGCTTAACAGACTGTAAGGGCAAGTGCTTTTAGCGAGCACCTATGAAGGCCGGCACGGCACACGAGGGGTAGGTGACCAACACCACGCCCGGCCGCCTTTGTCTCCCCAGTGGCAATGTTTACACACCGCACCAGGTACAAATTTGAGGCTGAGCCGACCTAGGGGAGACCCAGGACAGCTACATCATGGGACCTCCCTTGCCACTATCAAAATATAATAATAGCTTTTACCCTTTTCTGGCATTTAAATATATCTACCGTACTCCTGAATTCCTGATTTCGAATGGCAAATCGTTAAATAGCTTTTGGTGTCAGCCTAACAAAAGCCGCGGTCACCAAAAGATTACAACCGAGACACGGGAGTGCCGAGCAAGTTGTAGATCATAAGATCTCCAGGACCTTGATGGATTCATACATTTGTAGTGCCATGGATGGGCTGCACTTGCAGGCAACGACAGCATACTCTTAGGTTGTTTCGGTAAAGTAATAATAGAAATAAAATAAAAATGTTATAATAATAAATATTTATTATTTTATTTCTATTATTGACATTTATTGATTTTTTATTTTATTTCTATTATTACTTTTACAATTTTTTTTTTTTTTAACCTACGTGACTTGAATGAATCCTTGCAGTCACGAAAGCTTCAAATCTAAAACGACAGACATCCCAGAAGCGGTTGGGGGTTGTCAGGGGTCCTACGATCCCTTGCAAACACTCCCAAACGCCGGAGGGGGAGGTGGGGTGGATGCACTGGCCTGCAACGGGAGACATGCGAACCTCGGTGGGGGACTGGGGTCACCCGCACCCCCACGGAGGCCTGCACCTCGGCTGAGAAACGTATATAAGGCGGACTTTGGAGAGGTCCAGGCAGTTGAAGACGACCAGTTGAAGCAAGAAGACCTGCTAGATTAGGACCCCTAGCTTATTCGCCGTCCTTTTAAGGGCCGGCACCAGAGGTCGCAAAGGGTTTTGATTCCTTACCCGTACCCGGCCACACCAGGGTCGCAACGGGTATCCGTACCCTACCGATACCCGGCTACCCGTACCCGGCCGGGTATCGGGTAGGGTACGGGTACCGATTGCGACCTCTGGGATGAAGCCATGTGCAGGCGCGGGTGGGTTGATTCTAGGAACTTGAATTTGAGAAGAGACAAGACGTTGGGAAATGAGTGACAAACGGTGACTCACCAGTGACTCACTGCCTACCCGTACCCGGCCGCACCAGGGTCGCAAACGGGTACCCGTACCCATACCTAGCCGGGTACGGGTAGCCGGGTATCGGGTGGTACTCTGGGTCTCCCATAGGATATTGTAGCCGGAAGACCTGGAGCGAAGCCGGGTAGGCACGCTACGTAGGAGGCGTATAATATGCCGAGTGGAAGTGATCAACTGTACGAGGAGTTGATGTTTAGTAGTTCGGGCACGTGCTTTTAATAAAAACGCGCCCCTACAAAGTGTATCTGGAGAAAACACGACGCATTTATTAGTTCCTGCAAGTATTGTGGGATGAGCC
Organism: Lethenteron camtschaticum; assembly: GCA_018977245.1. Lineage (NCBI taxonomy): Eukaryota > Metazoa > Chordata > Hyperoartia > Petromyzontiformes > Petromyzontidae > Lethenteron > Lethenteron camtschaticum. Next base: position 1,683,900 of record MU249634.1, on the reverse strand, counting down.
CTAATACCGGTGCGCAGAACAAGGCTGTCGCTGGTGTCGGCCAAACAGTTTCAAGGACAATGCTCAAACTATTATTATCATCATGGGGCCCGTCCATAAATGACGTCACGCGATTTTGGACGATTTTTGACCCCTCCTCTCCCCTCGTCACACGGCGTCACAAATGTCTGACCCCACCCCCCCCCCGGTGCGTGACGTCATTTATGGACGGCCCCTATCATCATCGAAGCATGTTTGTTTGCATATTTTACCACAATCACGCGTGATCGATACGTACGTGATGCCTTGCAATAGGTGTGTGTATGTCGATGTGATGTTGGAAAATCTTAACGCAACTCCCGTGGTATTGCCGGAAAGGATAAACGCCTCTATTGTACGTTTTGTCACACCCCCCCCCCCCCAATGTTCCCCATTTTTTAAGTCCTCACTCTTATCGACGAGTGTGCGTTGAGCATTTTTGAAAACCTTAAATGTGTTTCCCCCTGGGCTTCTTTTTTTTTTAAAGCTTCCGTTGTTTCTATTCGAAAGTAAAAAAAAATCCGTGAGTGTTCCACTAAGTGGCGCTGCTCCCCTAGTTGGCAGTGTTGCACTCTCAGTCTCACTTCGTTCGATGATGTAATGCCCTCTGTTGCACCGTTGTGAAATAAACACATTCCTGCGGAGGGAGCTGGTAGGAACGTTGGGTTGCTCGGTCAATGGCCTGCAGGGTCAACGGCGGCGTGGTGTATTCCGCAAATATGGCCGACTGTGAGGGCGGGCACAAGCCGGCGTGAGTAGGTTAAACGTTGAGTTTTATAAGGGCACCACGGGGTGACCAGCTCCTCACCATCTTTTCTGGGATTTTACACAGCGCTTTTGCAAGAATTATAAATGGGGCATTAGTTGACTTAAGGCTTTCGTGACTGCAGGAACACATATTCTATGGGTCTTTCGGTGAAGCCACGTAGAAAAAAAATATCACGATCATTTTTTTTATCGACGTGGTTTTACCGAAAGACCCATAGAATATGGATTGGTTCGGTTATGAAATTGTGATGGGATTGATGTTGGGGGATTCAAGGAAAGTTGATGTAAGAAAATGGATGGAGTTTGAGTGTTGGGGAGGGTAAGGGATGCCAAGGAAGGGTTGATAGGGAAATGGAGAGGTTTAAAGGACGAAATCAGCAAGTAGTGGGTGATAAAAACTGGTTCCTCCGTGAGAAAGTTAAGATTAAAAAAATGCGTACACGTTCACGTTAGTTGGATTAGTCTACGACGCTGTTGTCTGCGATCTGGAGTCGTTTGTTTTACATTCAACCACCCACTGGACTATTGGTTTTTTCTATCCTTTATATTAAGTTCGCTTGCTTGCTTGCTTACGACCGTGCAAATCTTTCGGTCGTTTTTTAACCCACTTCCCGTGATCCAATCGAGCTGACATTTTGCACACAGACTCGTTGTGCGAGACAATTAATGTTCGTGAAAAAATGTTTCCAAAATTTTACACTGTTTAGGGAAAACAAATTATATTTAATTACCAATTGCTTAATACTGGCAGACAATCATCTGACCCATAGGTGGCAGCCATCTCAAGCCAGAGGACGAGAGGACTCTAGCCGCCACGCATATAAAGGATTTATAGTGAAAAACTTTGTTTTTACGGGTTATACTTATATCGCAGTGGCAAAACACTCAGTAGGGGAAGCTCAAAGAACACGGCACAGCAGCTCACGGCTTGTTACTTCTCTGTTAAAGTACTGGAAGGCATTTAAAAAAAATTGTTGCTGTTGTTGTAATCACTATTCATTTGCCCTTACTATGAATTTAACACCATCGCGTTAAATACAAAGAAGATTCGTGTTTGCCTCTCTTATTTCCCCATTAACTTTTTACACGATTTTATTTAAATATTCTTAGGTTTTTTCGGTAAAGTCACGTAGGTAAAACATTAAAATTAATGAAAGTAAAATGAAATAAAAATCACGACGTTTCGGAGGCAACACAAGTCTCCGTCATCAGGTGGTGATTTTTATTTTATTTTACTTTTATTAGTTGTAATGTTTTACCTACGTGACTTTACCGAAGAAACCTAAGAATATGAATCCTTGCAGTCACGAAAGCTTCAAATCTAGAATTTATTTAACTCACTCTGTCTGTTGTTGTTGTTGTCGTTGTCGTATCCTCAAATCTTGTAACTCAATTTTAACCCACTTCCCAATGCGGTATCGACTGCAAACTTTGTATACTTACGTCATACTGATGACAATACCATA
>MU249634.1:1506648-1676648 GCA_018977245.1 Lethenteron camtschaticum | reverse complement strand
TAGCAACAAAAATCTAACCAGAAAACTATAGACAGACATATAGCAGACAGATATCACCAAGATACACAGAGAGAGAGCAACACAGGTACAGAGAGGGGATCGTCTCTGTGGGGTGGCCTTAAATAGACAGAGGGGGGGCGGAGGCAGAGAGAGGGAGGGGTTAGAGAAAATGTACATGTCAATGAGTACGAAGAGACGCGTAGTAAAGTACGCAGGCTAAAATAACAATTCCTGCAGTCACGAAAGCTCCAAAATTAAGATTGTATATTTCTGTTGTTTTATTTTACCAGTTAGGCGCCACTGAGCTGTTAGCTTCTTTTCTCAGAAGCGACCTGGCCGCACACGATAGCCCAACGAAGTGGCTTTCCATGTGGACATTGAGGGCAGCCAAATGCTCCCAACGCACGTCGATTGTAAATGTGGAGGGAAAAAGCGGAAGACCCAGAGAAAATCCACGCGACCACGGGGAGAAAGAAACGGACTCCAAATATACAGCAGCAGGCATCAGGGTCGGGATCGAACCCACGACCTCCTGTACAGCAGGCGAGGTAGTTAACATCTCATAGCCACCGTGATGATGATGAGAGAGACACAAACTCCAAATATACAGCAGGCGTCAGGGTCGGGATCGAACCCACGACCTCCTGCACACCAGGCGAGGTAGTTAACATCTCCTAGCCACCGTGATGATGAGATGAGAGAGAGACACAAACTCCAAATATACAGCAGCANGCGTCAGGGTCGGATCGAACCCACGACCTCCTGTACACCAGGCGAGGTAGTTAACATCTCCTAGCCACAGTGATGATGAGATGAGAGAGACGCAAACGCCAAATATACAGCAGCAGGCATCAGGGTCGGATCGAACCACGACCTCCTGTACACCAGCGAGGCAGTTAACATCTAGCCACCGTGAGAGAGAGAGACACGCAAACTCCAAATATACAGCAGCAGGCGTCAGGGTCAGGATCGAACCCACGACCTCCTGTGTACCAGGCGAGGTAGTTAACATCTCCTAGTCACCGTGATGATGATGAGGAGAGACACAACTCCAAATATACAGCAGGCGTCAGGGTCGGGATCGAACCCACGACCTCCTGTACANCAGGCGAGGTAGTTAAGATCTCACCACAGTGAGAAAGAGAGACACAGACTCCAAATATACAGTANCAGCGTTAGGGTCGGATCGAACCCACGACCTCTGTACCAGGCGAGGTAGTTAACATCTCCTAGCCACCGTGATGACGAGAGAGAGAGACACGAAAACTCCAAATATACAGCAGCAGCGTCAGGGTCGGGATCGAACCCACGACCTCCTGTACACAGGCGAGGTAGTTAACATCTCATAGCCACAGTGATGATGATGAGAGAGACACAGACTCCAAATATACAGTANCAGCGTTAGGGTCAGGATCGAACCCACGACCTCCTGCACCAGGCGAGGTAGTTAACATCTCCTAGCCACCGTGATGATGAGAGAGAGNCACGAAACTCCAAATATACAGCAGCAGCGTCAGGGTCGGATCGAACCCACGACCTCCTGTACACCAGGCGAGGTAGTTAACATCTCCTAGCCACCGTGATGATGATGAGAGAGAGACAGACTCCAAATATACAGCAGCAGCAGCGTCAGGGTCAGGATCGAACCCACGACCTCCTGTACACCAGGCGAGGTAGTTAACATCTCCTAGCCACCGTGAGATGATGAGACACAAACTCCAAATATACAGCAGCAGCGTCAGGTCGGATCGAACCACGACCTCCTGTACACCAGGCGAGGCAGTTAACATCTCCTAGCCACCGTGATGATGAGAGATGAGACACGCAAACTCTAAATATACAGCAGCAGCGTCAGGGTCGGATCGAACCACGACCTCCTGTACCAGGCGAGGTAGTTAACATCTCCTAGTCACCGTGATGATGATGAGAGAGACACGAAAACTCCAAATATACAGCAGCAGCATCGAACCCATGACCTCCTGTACCAGGCGAGGTAGTTAACATCTCCTAGCCACCGTGATGATGAGAGNGAGACACGAAACTCCAAATATACAGCAGCGTCAGGGTCGGGTCGAACCACGACCTCCTGTACACCATGCAAGTAGTTAACATCTCCTAGCCACCGTGATGATGAGGAGAAAGAACACGCAAACTCCAAATATACAGCAGCANCATCAGGGTCGGATCGAACCCACGACCTCCTGCACACCAGGCGAGGTAGTTAACATCTCCAGCCACCGTGATGATGANGAGAAGAGAGACACACAAACTCCAAATAACAGCAGCAGCGTCAGGGTCGGATCGAACCCACGACCTCCTGTACACCAGGCGAGGTAGTTAACATCTCCTAGCCACCGTGATGATGATAGAGAGAGACACGCGAACTCCAAATATACACAGCGTCAGGGTCGGTCGAACCACGACCTCCTGTACACCAGGCGAGGTAGTTAACATCTCCTAGCCACCGTGATGATGAGAGAGAGACACGCAAATTCCAAATATACAGCAGCAGNCATCAGGNTCGGGATTGAACCACGACCTCCTGCACACCAGGCGAGGTAGTTACATCTCATCGCCACCGTGATGATGAGAGAGAGAGACACGCAAACTCCAAATATACAGCAGCAGCGTCAGGGTCGGGTCGAACCACGACCTCCTGTGTACAGGCGAGGTAGTTAACATCTCCTAGCCACCGTGATGATGATAGAGAGAGAGATACGCAAACTCCAAATATACAGCAGCAGCAGGCGTCAGGGTCGGGGTCGAACCACGACCTCCTGTACACCAGGCGAGGTAGTTAACATCTCCTCGCCACCGTGATGATGATGAGAGAGACACAGACTCCAAATATACAGTGGGGAAGTCATGGTCAAACGACTCCGACGACCCGCACAGCAGGGGAGGCCCCATCCAGCAGTGGATTGACTAAAGGGCTGTCGCGTCGCGTGCAATAGCAGCTGACGGACTGCTGCTGTTGCCCATCGAGGCCTGGTCAGACTGAAGGAGAGGAATGTGTGTGAGTTGGTGTATGTTAAAAGAAAGGAATGTCTGCGTGTGAGTGTGTGCGTGCGTGTGTGCGGAGCGGTGGTGTAGCATTAGCGCTACACGCTGCGCATGAACCCGGCGACCCGAGTTCGATTCCCGCTCACGGCCAACACCCGGTGTAAACATTTGAACCGGTCCTGGGCCCCCCCTAGGTCGACTCGGCCTCAAATGAGTACCTGGAGCGGTGTGCAAACGAACAAAGCTGGGCGTGGTGCTGGCGTGTGCCGTGCCGGCCTTCATAGGTGCTGCTCCAAAGCACTTGCCCCAACAGTCTGTGACAGGCTATACGGGGGATCTTTGTTTGTGTGTGCGCGTGTGTGTGTAGGTGTTATTGTAAACATTGTGGAGGCTGGGCCCCCCTGTGAGTTCTTCACGGAGCCAAATTATTCCCAGCGCGCCCCGATACTGACCGAAAGTGGTGAAGTATGGTCAGACGGCCACGCTCACGTGTTCCGTGCTTCTATCGAGCCGACGCGACTCGTAAAAGCCGTGGCGGCCAGAAGGATGACATTTNCCGAGAATTCCACGTTTCCACGGCGGCGCCGAGTACGTCCGTAAGAAAGACCGACGCGCCGTGCTCGCAGACAAAGATAAAAAGACAAAGATCCATCTTAACAGACTGTAGGGGCAAGTGCTGTTAGCGAGCACCTATGAAGGCCGGCACGGCACACGAGGGGGTGGGTGGCCAACACCACGCCCGGCCGCCTTTGTTTCCCTAGCGGCGATGTTTACACATTGCACTAGGTACTCATTTAGGCCGAGTCTACCTAGGGGAAGCCCGGGACCGGTTCAGATAATCGTCACTGGTGTTGGCCGTGAGCGGGAATCGAACTCGGGTCGTAGGGTTCATAGCGCAGCGCGCTAACCGCTACACTATCGCTCCCACTAGGTCGACTCAGCCTTCAAACGAGTACCTGGTGTAGCGGTGTGTAGTAAACATCGCCACTGGTGGAGACAAAGGCGGTCGGGCGTGGTCCTGGCCACCTAAACCCCTCGTGTGCCGTGTCGGCCTTCATAGGTGCTGCTCGCTCACAGCACTTGCCCCAACAGTCTGTCGAGGCTACACGGGGGACCTTTATCTTTGTGCGCGCGTCGATGGAGCGGCGGCGCCACGAACCTGACGAACTGAGTTCGATTCCGCTCAAGAGGCCCAACACCAGCGAAGACCGACGATTTAGACCGGTCCCGGGCATCCCCTAGGTCGACTCGGCCTTTACACGAGCCACCTGGCTGACAAAGGCGGCGGCGGCGGCCTGTCTGTCACAGGTGTCACTCGCTTCACGCCCCCCCCCGGCCCCCCAAAAACAAACAGTCCGTGAAGGCGACGCGATGGGGCTTTTCGTCTGGAGGGTTCCGCGCAGCGAACCGACTCATTGACTGCCTCGTTGCGCAACGACCCCGGCGCGCACGCGAACATCCCAAGCCGCGCCGCGTGGAGGCGGCGAGGCGAGAGGCGGCGAATTCTCGCAACGTCACCACCGTTTCTACCACCAGCAGCACCATCACCGCTTCCACAACCACCAACACCACCACCATCACCGCTCCACAACCACAACACCACCACCAGCAGCACCACCAGCACCACCACCAGCAGCACCACCATCATCACCGCTCCAACACCACCACCACCAGCACCACCACCAGCAGCACCACCACCAGCACCACCAGCAGCACCATCATCACCGCTTCCACAACCACCAACATCACCACCATCACCGCTTCCACAACCACCATCACCACCAGGACCACCACCACTACCACCAGCACCACCACCACACCATCATCACCGCTTCCACAACCACCACCAGCACCACCAGCATCACCACCACCAGCACCATCATCATCACCGCTTCCAACACCACCACCAGCAGCACCACCACCACCAGCNGCAGCAGCACCACCACCACCACCATCATCACCGCTTCCACCATCATCATCATCATCATCACCGCTTCCACAACCACCATCACCACCAGCACCACCACCACCTTCATCACCGCTCCACCACCACCATCACCACCAGCACCACCACCACCGTCATCGCCGCTACCACCTTCAGCACCACCACCTTCAGCACCACCACCGCGTGCCTCATCATTGCCGCTGCTGCCGCCACCACCACTACGAAACAAAACATTTTTGTTAAACTAGAAAGGCCCGAACAACAACAACAATAATAACAACAACAAAAGTCATCGCAACAAAGACGCGAGTCCGTGATGTCTACGACACATCCCAGAGCAACGAGTCGGGCAGGAAACCTTCAGGGGAGGAGGCGGCGGCGGTGTTTAGATTGGGGTAGGGGTTGGGGTGGAGGGGTAGTGGGGTTAGGGGGTTGGGGGTGGGGATAGGGGGTGGGGGTTGGGGGGTAGGGGGTAGGGGGGGTTGGGGGNTGAGGGGTTGGGGGTGGGGGGGGTGGGGGTGGGGTAGGGGGTTGGGGGTTGGGGGTGGGGGTGGGGGTTGGGGGAGGGGGTGAGGGTTGGGGGGTAGGGGTTGGGGGTGGGGGAATAGGGGGTGGGGGGTTGGGGGGTAGGGGGTTGGGGGGTTAGGGGGTTGGGGGGTTGGGGGTGGGGGTAGGAGGGTGGGGGATAGGCGGTTGGGGGGTGGGTGATAGGGGGTGGGGGAATAGGGGGTAGGGTGTGGGGATTGGGGGGGTAGGCGCGTTAGTGGCCATCCCACAGGCGACTCAAGTCGTCACACAAGACGCTGTCGATCGCACGCGATGGGGGTGACATCGGGGAACCGACGTAACCCGCATCGCGCTGCGTACATCGAGAGCAGACGGCGACACAGAGAGAGAGGTGGTGGGCGGCGGTGGCGGTGGTCGGAAAACAACTTATGGATTAAGTTTTGTCAGTTTAATTTAATTGGTGTATAGCCCTGTGAGCCATTCGGCTCTTGAACCGGGTGCAACCGCAACAAATAAAAACATGAACAAGAGTACATCTTCAAGTGACTACGCGCAAACAGAAGTGAAGAGTGAGCGGGCAAATCAAAGTGGGCCATGTGTAACACGTGGCGGGCAGGAGGAGGCTTTCGCGAGCGATATCAAGCACGAAATGGAAGTTTTCTTTTGGGGGTTAGATGGCGTCAATATTCGGCGCGTCGTTAAAAACCCGCCACCACCCGACGCAGCCAATTCGCTTACAAGTTACAGCACCGCCGGTGTGTTGCAGAGCAGAGGTCGCAACCGGTACCCGATATCCGTACCCGTACCCGATACTTAGCTACCCGTACCCGGCCGGGTACGGGTACGGGTAGCCGTTTGCGAACCTGGTGCGGCCGGGTACGGGTACGGGTAGGCCGTGAGTCACTGGTGAGTAGTCGTTTGTCACTCATTTCGGGTAGGGTACGGGTAGGGAACGGGTACCTGTACCCGGCCGGTACGGGTACGGGTAGCCGTTTGCGACCCTGGTGCGGCCGGGTACGGGTAAGGAATCAAAACCGTTTGCGACCTCTGTTGCAGAGTAAACCCGCTGCGACATTGACAATTCTGTTCACTCTCCAGCACTTCAGCCGGTGGGATGAACTGGTAACGAATTAGCGCGCTTCGTTTACGCGACAAGCCATCGGCTCATTCGCTGCGGCTGGGTTGGTGGTGGCCGGGTTTCGCGTATTTAGGCGATCTCACCCAAAGGAATAAGAAAAACAATCAACAACGCCCTCTTAGTATGGACTAGCTTTGCTACCCGAGACTTGGATTATTGTCTTGGATTAACACACGGCCTACGCGGGGGTGGGGGGGGGGTATGCGTGACGTCTGCAGGCACACTGTGTGACGCTGCCGCATGCGGGTGACATCACAGATGTGACGTCACCGCTCACTTGCCGTGCAAAAAATATCCATTATTGCGCCCCCCCCCCCCAAAAAAAATACAAAAGTCTATTTTTATACTTTTTGCATTGTGTACCAATTTGGCGGTGGAGATGGAGTGACTAAATCGGATCGTGGTACCAACCTGACCAGCGCGGTGAAGTATGATCGGGCGATCCCCTGTGACCGGCGTGTTCTGTGGATGCCTTGTTGCAGTGGATTTACAAAGTGCTGTAATTATTATCATCATCACTACTGCTGCTACGACCATATCCTCTGGATGATAAGACTGGTGTCAATGAAGTTAAACGCATCTGGCCTCGAACGCGAAACAAAGATCCCCCTTATAGCCTCCACAGATTTTCTGGGGGCAAATGCACACCGCACACAGGTGCTCATTTGACGCTGAGTCGACCTAGGGGAGGCCCAGGACCGGTTCAGATAATCGTCACCGGTGTTGGCGGCCATGAGCGGGAATCGACTCGGGTCGCCGGGTTCGTAGCGTGGGGTAGCGCAAATCGCTGAACTACCGCTCAGCACCACGCAGCGACGGTAACGTCACCACGGCGCTTGTACCAGGCTATGTGCACGTTAAATATTACCTGGGGAACTCGGCACGTGTGCGACGGAGCGGCAGGGTGGTGGCGAGGCGAGGCGAGGCTCGTTTGTGCCATGTCGCAACAAAGCACCTGGGTTCAAGTCCCAGATCCGAGGGTCAGTTGCCACGCGGACGTTGTATTTGCCTGCTCTCTCCCGTGCTCTGCGTGTTGTTTTCTCCGGTTTCATCCCACAGCGAACGAACTCCTCCTCTGTTATCCGCTGTGATGCCTGGGAATCAATTTCGCAGAGCATCCAGGATTTCACTCATAGTATCCACGGGGTAAGGGGCCGTCTATAGATTACGTCACGTACCTGGGGGGGCGGGGTGGTCAGACATTTGTGACGATGTGTCACGTGGTGGTGGGGGGGTTGAGAAATGTGACGTCACGTAAAAATGCGCAACTTTAAATAAATATAGAATTGTTGTAACAACACTCCTACAACATCAGAGTGCAGCGCCACATTAAATACGCGCTACAATGACAATCGTTAGAAGCGATTTGAAGCATGTTTTATTTTCAAAATGGAAATATGGTTTTGGGGTGGGGGGGTGCAGAGCTTTGTGGCGTCATATTTGAGGGGGGGGGTCTGACTTTTTGTGACGCCGTGTGACAAGGAGGGGGAGGGGGTAAAAATTGTCCAAAATCGCGTGACGTCATTTATGGACGGCCCCTAAAACAAAAAGAAAACAAAATCACGTTTAATAGGACGATTGGTGGGCCCGCGGATAATAGGATTTTTTTCACGGAACCACGCAGCCGTCTCGGTCAATAGCAGTCGTGAATCATTGCAGGGCATAGTCTTAGGTTTTTTCGGTAAAGTCACGTGGGTAAAATAATAATAATAGCAGCTAAATTCGGCTGTGACGGTGCCACCTGATGACGGAGACTTGTGTTACCTCCGAAACGTCGTGATTTATTATTTTATTTCTATTATTTCTTATTTTTATTTTTACCCACGTGACTTTACCGTAAAAAACCTAAGAGTATGAATCCTTGCAGTCACGAAAGCTTCTAATCTAGAATTGAAGGGCCTGTAGATCAAAAAACGCATTCTCTCATGTGTCATCAACGTGGGGCCAAACATCGCAAGGCACAACAACAGCAGTCCCATGTACCTCTCAACCCCCCATCCCCCCATTTCGTGCTACGCCGTTTGGCTAAAGAGGTCGTCGCGTCGCTGTTAACACCGTCGACCGATTAGCGTCGCCGCCCAAAGCCCCCGCCGCGTTCACTTCCCTGACCGGCAGCGTCTTTGTCGTCCCGTTCCTCTAACTCAGCGGTCGGGAACCTATGGCTCGCGAGCCATATATGGCTCTTCCAGTGACGCATATGGCTCCCAGACAATTTTGAGTTGAAAAAATAATATAAAAAAAAGAAAAANTAATAAATCAGTTTGGAAGTGATTTAATAATACTGTGTAATTTTAAAGTAAACAGAAATTAGTTTTGAAGATAATTTCACGGGCCTCAACGCCTGCACGAAGCTCAACTCACCACGTATGAACCAGACTACAAGGCCATCAGCAAAACCACGCAGCGCCAGAAGTAGCATTAAAAGTAAGACATATTTAATTTATTATACGTTAAAAATACTATATGGCTCTCAATGCAATATATTTAGAAATATTTGGCTTTTATGGCTCTCCCAGTCAAAAAGGTTTCCGACCCCTGGTTTAACTCCTCCTCCCTGCCTCCTTCTCCCCTGCTTTCTACCGCGTAAAACGCTTCGATAGGTCATATCGACGCGCTATATCACATCGATATATCATATCGCGTAAACCGCTTCGATGCATCGTAACGTCGTCTGCACATTCGTCAGTGCGCCTTTCAGGAACGCATTCCTCCCTCTCTCCATCCCTCCCTCCCAACTTCACCAACAAAAAACCAGCGATGGAGGGGGGTATTGCTGTAGCAAGAAATTGATTCGTGGGTCCCTGGTAAATAAAAAAAACAATGATAACAATAATGCTTTTCATAATGTTGTTGTTGTTGTTGAGAGAGCAGCATACAACGTCTGTTATACGGTCAGTCACTCCGCGTTCTATAAACCGCCCGCGCGCTGTCTGGCACTTTGCCGAGAATTCATTTGAGTAGTTGGAGAGAGAAGAAACTTAAAGATTTCATCATGGGACCTCCTCTCAAACTTAAAGATTGTTTTCCCTCTTCTCTCTCCAGACACTGGGAGGGGGGGGGGGGCAGGCAAACTTGGCGGTGTGCCGTCTGGGCCGCCGTGGAAACCATAACGATGACCCCCGCGAAAGGAAAGAAACTAGCTTGGAAAATAACTTAGTTCTTTACACAATTGGTACCTCATTTGCCAGTAAAAAAATATGATAATAGTTTTTTTACCCTTTTATCTGGCAACAAAGCTGACACCTTTTTTACGAGGAGTCATGTTTGCATAGACCACAATACCTGCAGTAATAATGTCAAACAAAAAACATAACTCTGATCATGTATGCATTGTCCTTGGAGTTGATTGGTCCACACCCGAGACAGCTTTCCTTAGAGCCTAGTCTCACATGGGCGTCATCTGGTCCAACCCTGCTGCTGTATTTTTGGAGTTTGCGTGTCTCTCTCTCTCTCATCATCATCACGGTGGCTAGGAGATGTTAACTACCTCACCTGGTGTACATGACGGAGACTTGTGTTGCCTCCGAAACGTCGTGATCTTTATTTTATTTTATTATTTTTNATTAATTTTGATGTTTTACCTACGTGACTTTACCGAAAACACCTAAGAATATGGTGTACAGGAGGTTGTGGGTTCGATCCCGACCCTGACGCCTGCTGCTGCTGTATATTTGAAGTTTGCGTGTCTCTCTCTCTCTCTCCCTGTGGTCACGTGGATTTTTCTCCGGGTCCTCCGGGATTTTCCCTCCACCTTTAGAATGAACGTTACGCGTTTGGAGTATTTGGCCGATATGTATTTCCACGTAAGGTCTAGCTATAATTTGTGATAGCTGATGTCGCTTCTGAAAAACATGAACGACACAGCTCAGTGAGCCTTAGCTGGTAAGATAAAAAAGAGTTTAGTTTGTTTTTAAAGTTTACATTGCATTGTTGGCCATCCTCTTCCACGCTGGCTGGGTTACGTCCTTGGGATCGAACTGGTGGGAAAATAACAAAACGAATTACTAATATAATGAGCCAAGAATGTCTGTGTGTAACGCGCGTGACGTCACTCCACGTCGACCAGCCCCCGTCATTAATAATCATGACCGGGTGACGTCACTCCGCATGAAGAAGGTGGAGCGGAAACGAAAATTTGTTGACGCAAATTATCTTTCATTTCGACCTTTCTTTATGAAAAGTAAAGCTAGTAAAAAAATCAATGCAGCAAACTAATATAACGAGCCAAAAAAGGATGTGTGTGTGTGCTTCCCGCACGTGACGTCATTCCACATGCCCCCCCCCNTCATTATTATTCACGTGTGCCTGCATTTTAAATCCTTTATATTAAGTTCACTTGCTTGCTTGCTTGCGTGCTTACGACCGTGCAAATCTTTCAGTCGTTTTTAACCCACTTCCCGTGATCCAATCGAGCTGACATTTTGCACACAGACTCGTTGTGCGTGACAATTAATTTTCGTGAAATTTTTTTTTCAAAAATTTTCCATTTTTAAAAAAAAAAAAATTCATATTTAATTTCAAATACCAATGTGATAAAAATGAAACTCTTAATCAAGAAAAGCAGAAATGAATAATAAAATAAAACGCATATAAAGGATTTATAGTAAAAACTTTGTTTTTACGGGTTAATTTTTTAGACTAACGCAGAAGAAGGTCGAGCGGCTATGATAAAAAATGTAACGCAAATTCGCTTTCGATTTTTCGTATCTTTGTAGAAAGTGACGGCGGTAAATAATTCTACGCCGCATCGCACTGCGTTTGGTGCCTTTATTTTTTCGGCACGTCCAACAAAAAGTAAGCCTACTTACGCTTCCAAATCACGCTACAATGAACATTTCTCTGCCACTTTGCAGACGTTGTATCGAACTCCAGTTGTTTTCAACCCCGACGAGCAAAAGCGGAAGATCAGTCAGGATCAGAGCAGTGAATTGCAAGTAAATTGAACGTCCGTTAAATGCAGTGCTACTGTGACATTACGTCACGTGTTAGACGACTTAGTTGCGTGGTGCCACGGACTCGAAGCAACTCTGCAAGCGCCGCGACTCCCCCCTGGCCACCCACACTGAGCACGCACCCTGAGCACCCACACGCAGCACACACACATACACGTAGCACACACACACAGCACACACACACNGCACACACACAGCACACACACAGCGCAGCGCACACACACACAGCGCACACAGCGCACACCAGCACACACACACAGCACACACACGCAGCGCACACACACACNGCAGCANCACCACACGCAGCGCACACACACAGCACACACACGCAGCACACACACACCACACACACACNGCGCACACACATACCANCACACACACACAGCGCACACACACAGTGTAGCGCGCACACACAGCACACACACAGCGCACACACGTAGCACAGCACACACACACATAGCGCACACACACAGCGCACACACAGGCGCACACACACACACACACACACATAGCGCACACACACAGCGCACACACACAGCGCACACACCCAGCATACACACACAGCGCACACACGCAGTGCACACACGCACCTGCGGGGATTGCGCACGACGGGTTTTAATCCGAAGGCCCCTAGGAGTGCACATGGGTGCACGCATACACGGGGGGGGGTTGCTCAAAAAAATGTAACACAGGACTTTCGTTTAGGAAAAAAAGAAACGGACAATAGGCTGTAAACACATAACAAATGTAGTTAATACTCAAAAGCAGAGTTTTTTTCGGTAAAGCACGTAGAAACTAAATACAGAAAACAACACAGTTTTCACCTACGTGCACACAAAAACAAAGAGTGGACCCTTGCAGTCAGGAATAAGTATCCCAAAACAAAGTTTCCTATAAANCCTTTATTGCGTGGCACGAACTTAATATAAAGGATTTAAAAATATATTTGTGGAGGACGCGGGAGATCCCGCGACCTTTGGCATGGGAAGCGAGGGCGCTACCAACTGCGCTATCCTGTGGAGGGGTTACGCCTGGGCTCCTACACTCTACGTTCAGCCAAAGNCATGAATGCGTTCTATTTGAATATATGTAAATAATTTTTTTTAAAAAAGTTAAAATTTTGATTTTTTTACGAACAAAAGTCAAAGAGTCTGTGTGGAAAAGTCAGCTCGATTGGATACGGAAGTGGGTTAAAAACGACCGAAAGATTTGCACGGTCCTAAGCAAGCAAGAACAAAGAGCAAGGAACTTTAAAGGAAANAAAAAACTTCAAATCTAGAATTCGTCTCCCACTCGTTTCGCCATCGTTGTCAACGCGTACCTGGAATATTCTCCACGTGGTCTCCAGAGCTCGGAGGGCGACGCACCTCTCGTGTTTCTTGTTGCAAATTCTCAGAAGTGTTAAACAATTCTTATTTTTAAAGCACCCTGCATTCCGCCCCGCGTCTCTTGAGAGCCGGTGGGAAGAGAAGATGAGTATAACCCGTAAAAACAAAGTTTTTCACTATAAATCCTTTATATGCGTGGCGGCTAGAGTCCTCTCGTCCTCTGGCTTGAGATGGCTGCCACCTATGGTCAGATGATTGTCTGCCAGTATTAAGCAATTGGTAATTAAATATTTAATTTGTTTCCCTAAACAGTGTAAAATTTTTGAATTTTTTTCACGAACATTAATTGTCTCGCACAACGAGTCTGTGTGCAAAATGTCAGCTGATTGGATCACGGGAAGTGGGTTAAAAAACGACCGAAAGATTTGCACGGTCGTAAGCAAGCAAGCAAGCGAACTTAATATGAAGGATTTAAAAATAAAACTTCCACGGCGCCGATAGCGTAGCCGACCGAGCAACTTAACCACCCGGTTTTTTGTTGTTGTCGTTTTTGTTGTTGTCGTTGTTGTTGTCTTCTCTCAATAGCGGGGGGGTCTCTTCTTTTTGCGAGTTTGGGGAATCCCAATGGCAGAGAGGCGAGCCCCGTTGCTTGCGTGCGTGCCGAACACTCGCCCATCATGAACTCCACTCTGCATCACTCTGTCGCCTCTCCGTCTCTCTCGCTTTCTCTTCTCATTTTGCACTCTCACCCTACCCACCCACCCCCCCATCTCAGCTGCCCACCCATCTCTCTCCGTCTCGCTCACGCTCGCTTGCTTGCTGCTTCTGGCGTTTTCTTGCCTCCCATTACCCGCGTGTCCTTTTACCCCCCCCNTACACCGCTCTCTCCTCGCTCTCCTCTCTCGCCCTTTCCTCTCGACCTGTCGCTCTCCTCTCTCCCTCCCTCCCTCCATCTCCCTCCACTCTCTGCGTCAAGCCTCGCCCCTCTCCCTCCACTCTCCCTCCCTCCGTGCTCTCTCCCTTCGCTCTCCCTCCCTCCACTCTCCTCTCTCTCCCTCCGCTCTCTCTCCCTCCGCTNCTCTCCCTCCGTGCTCTCCTCCATGCTCTCTCCCTCCACTCTCTCTCCCTCCACTCTCTCTCCCTCCACTCTCTCTCCTCCACTCTCCACTCTCTCTCCTCCACTCTCCTCTCTCTCCATCCACTCTCTCTNCTCCCTCCCTCTCTCTCCGCTCTCCGCTCTCTCCCTCCGTTCCCCCCCCTCCTCCTCTCTCTCTCGCTCCGCTCATGCTGCTTTCGGCCGCTCCTGCAGCGAGCGGCGGGGGAAGGTTGCCGAGGGTTTGTTGATGGGAATCGGAGAGAGAAATGAAACGGAGGCCGAAGACGTCGTCATGCCTGTGCATGGTACGTTGACCACCCTTTTACCGGGTACTACCGCGTGCGCGATGTCACCG
This sequence comes from Lethenteron camtschaticum, assembly GCA_018977245.1. Lineage (NCBI taxonomy): Eukaryota > Metazoa > Chordata > Hyperoartia > Petromyzontiformes > Petromyzontidae > Lethenteron > Lethenteron camtschaticum. Next base: position 1,662,324 of record MU249634.1, on the reverse strand, counting down.
TGCGTAGTTTCCCCGCACGCCCGCGACCTATCGTTGTCTTGCCCGTTCTGTTCCTCGCCGTCGTTCGGATCGAAGCGTCGTTTTGCCGCAAGCCAAAAATCTGTCGCGGGTTCGCGATACAACTTGGGTCGTCTTGTTGGAAGCACTGCACTTCCCCCCAAATCTCCCCCCTCCCTCCCTCCCTCCCTCCAACGCGGCTCATCAATAACAGGGACGCACGTGTACCCGGCGGGGCGACGTTTCGGGCAACGGACCCTTGTGCATGACCGCCGCCGCTAGCGCCAGCGCAGTGTTGCCAACTAATTTGGCTCCCGATGGGAAACGCCGTTGCGTGATAAGTGCATCGTGCAGGTTGTTACCCGTCAACAAATCGGAGCTCATGGGAGGAGCTCATCATCTTGCGTGGTGGCTCAAGGCCAGACGTGGAAATTCCACATTACGGTGGCTGGAGGGAGATTGGAGGAGGGGCGGTACCTCTGTAGACTGACCGCAGTTTTAATTTGCCACGAGAGTGACAGCGGGTTTTAAAATGACTCCGGAGGGATGATGGGTATGGCCCGTGTGGAACCCTGGAAGGGATTTGAACTTAACAACCTGTCGGAACGTGTGCTGGACACTGCGTTGGTTATTTCGGTAAAGTCACGTAGAGTAGAAAAATAAAACAAATCACGACGTTTAGATCGATTGGAACTGCTGGATTATTATTTTTTCCGCCTGAGGACGACCGCTTGTGTGTTGCGATCGAAACGTCGTCATTTGTTTTATTATATTCTATTTTATTTTTCTACCTACGTGACTTTACCGAAAGAACCTGCAGTCACGAAAGCTTCAAATCAAGATTGCACGCTTCTTGGCTGGAGAGTAATATGCGCCACCATGAAACAGCAAACAACAACATTGGAATAATAATATTATCGATTGATAGACCGTTCCGTGTTCGCTGGATCGTCAGTAACAAATGATGACGACAGCTCCAAGACACGCTGGGCAAAACAAAGGCAAAGATCCCCCGTGTAGCCTTAACAGACTTCTGGGGCAAGTGCTGTAGCGAGCACCTATGAAGGCAGGCACGGCGCACGAGGGGTGGGTGGCCAACACACGCCCGGCCGCCTTTGTCTCCCCCAGTGGCGATGTTTCTACACACCGCACCAGGTACTCATTTGAGGCTGAGTAGACCTAGGGGAGGCTCAGGACCGTTCAGATAATCGTCACCGGTGTTGGCCGTGAGCGGAATCGAACTCGGGTCTCCGGGTTCGGAGCGCAGCGTAGTGCTAACCGCTGCACCACCTCCCCCCCCCTGCTGTGCCAAACAAAGACAAAGATCCCCGTATAGCCTTAATACTGTGGGGCAAGTGCTGTTAGCGAGCACCTATGAAGGCCGGTAGGCACACGAGAGGTGGGTGGCCAGCACCACGCCCGGCCGCCTTTGTCTCCCCAGTGGCGATGTTCTACACAACAGACGAGGTACTCGTTTGAGGCTGAGTGGACCTAGGGCAGGCCAGATCATCGTCGCCATGTTGGCCGCCGTGAGCGGAATCGAACTCGCGCCGCCAGGGAGGTCGTGGCGCAGCAGCGGCCGCTAACCGCTGCGCCACCGCTCCCCTCCACCCAATCAAAGACAAAGTTCCACCGTGTAGCCTTGACAGACTGTTGGGGCAAGTGCTGTTAGCGAGCGCCTATGCCAGGGCGCCGGGAAAACGATTGAATATATTTATTTGAATCAATCAGAATCAGTATTTATACAGCAGGAGGAATCCGATGAGCTGTGAAGCTCTTTGTCCAGACGGGGCACGGGGTAAGAACGTCAGAACAAGCAAACAACACAACGCAAACAAAAACACGATAGGAGCGCAAAGTACAAGGTTAACACATTCCTGCGGAGGGAGCTGGCAGGAACGTCGGGTTGCTCGGTCAATGGCCAAGGTCAACGGCGGCGTGGTGTATTCCGCAAATATGCCCGACTGTGAGGGCGGGCACAAGCCGGCGTGAGTAGGTTACACGTTGAGTTTTATAAGGGCACCACGGGGTGACCAGCCCCTACCCACCCAGCCCACCCCCCCCCACCCAGCCCTACCTCCCACCCAGCCCCTCCCACCCACCNTCCCACCAGCCCTCCCACCCTCCCTCCCCACCCAGCCCAACCCTCCCCACCCAGCCCTCCCTGCACGACGGACGGACACAATAATCCCCTGTGGGCTGGTGTAACCAGGAGGTTCCAACCAGTATATCTAAGCAATATCTAGGCTCAACCAACTCGGCTTTCAGATCCGACAAAAATGGGGGGCGCTGATGAATCCGGATGATTTTGGTGACAGGTTCGCCTCAGTGCCGGATGAAGTTAGTGCGGGCCTGTAGCATAACGTTATAAAGGGGCTCTAAAGTAAATAAATAAACACGTAAATATTAAAACACAATTTTTTTTAACTTGCATAGTAAAGTAATTGTAGTTTTTCATTGCTATACAGCCAGATATACGACAAATCGCTAACCTTAAACACACAGTCGTTCGTAAAAGTTGAAGGTGTAGTACTATAGTAATAGAGCAAGTGCAGAACACTGAACCGAATTGATAACACTGAAAGCGTTTAGCGCGGGGCCCTTGAAATGCGGGGCCCATAGCTACTACACATGAGCTACACTACTACATATGTAGTAGCTACTACACATTTAGCTACTACACATGTAGCTACTACACATGTAGCTACTACACGTGTGTAGATACATGTGTGTAGTAGCTACTACACATGTAGCTACTACATAGCTACTACAGATGTAGCTACTACATATGTAGCTACTACACGTGTGTAGATAGATAGATGTGTGTAGTAGCTACTACATATGTAGCTACTATACATGTAGCTACTACAGATGTAGCTACTACACAAGTAGCTACTACACACGTAGCTACATATGAAGCTGATGTAGCTGATTCTAGAGCCGAATGGCTCACAGGGCTATACAAATAAATGAAACTGAAACTACTTTTGCTGCTAGGATAATCCGGCACTGCTCAAGACTTGCAACGATGAGCCAGGCAGCAAGGCTTGCCAATCCCCGAGTTCCGACTTCAGGTCGTGGTCGCCGCCATCAAATCGTGTTCTCAGGTGCAGTGAGTCAATGGTCTAAGCTCATGAAGAATCAGAATATTTATTCCGGAGGAATTCGGTGAGCTATAAAGTCTTTATGACTAATGTCCATCTTCTTGGTTCTTTCGGTAAAGTCACGTAGAATGGAAATAATAAAATAATGAAAATAAAATCTAATAAAATAATTCTCACGACGTTTCGGCCACAACGCAAGTAGCCGTCCTCAGGTGGAGAACAGGTCTGTCGAGGAGACAGAGTCTGAATGACAAGCCCCATTCAGACTGTCTCCTCGACAGACCTGTTCTCCACCTGAGGACGGCTACTTGCGTTGTGGCCGAAACGTCGTGAGAATTTTTTTTTATTTTGTATTATTTTTTATTTTATTATTTCCATTCTACGTGACTTTACCGAAAGAACCAAGAAGATGAATCCCTGCAGTCACGAAGCTTTAAATCGAAAAGACTAATGTCCAGTCGGAGCTTAAGGCCCCAGTGGCCATGAGTAAAAAAAACACCCCATCACACTTAACCAGGGTTTCGCACTAAATGTGGCTGAACTTTAACCACCATCACTTGACCCACTGCTATATTTGAAATGCCTTTTTAAAATCCACTTGCTGGATCAAGGCCTCCCACGCCGTGTCGGCCTTGGGGATATCTGATCATACTTAACCACGTTCATCAGTGCGGTGCTATCGTGTTGTTGTTGTTTGTATGTGTAGTGTTGTAAGGACGGACTTCTAAACGTCTTTATGGCACACACTTTATTATCTTAATAACACAGTCCCTATCACACAAAGGGGTATATGGTCCCCTCACCCGTTACCCTGAGGAGACACAGCCTCCGGACCTTGCAGGCTGTCTAATCTCCCTGCTCTCCCAGCGACCTCTGGCTGGACCTAGGGGATCTCTCCCCGACCACTGGTTACTCTGAGCCCGAGCCCTGATAAGGGCTGGAGGGCTTGGTCCAGGGTCCTAGACGTCTTCGGCCGTCTTGGGTCTTCGTGTAGCAGAACTGGCCAAGAGCTCTCAGCGCTCTGGCTTTAATACCTGTTCGTGGCCGGGTTTTCCAATCCCGGCCAACTTGTGGGACCCTCTGATTGGTCCGTCCCAATCTGGGTTTGGATCCTACCTCGCCACATTTGACCCTGACCGTTTGATTGAGCGGGAAACCCTTGTTTACGATCTGCTCTCACAGTTTGCGAACAGCGAGTAGTTAACACCACTACATATGTAACGTTCTGACCAACTCCTACAGCACCAATCGCGCTGCCGTAGGAACTTGACGGGTTGGCAGTGACCAACGCGATACAGATGGACGGCTTCAATTTTTAATCGCGCGCCGTCGTGTCTTGGCGTCGTTGTTGTGTTCGCTGCCTGACTCCGAACTTGATGAAATCGGTGAGACTGATAGAATTTATTCGTTACTTTAAATTTCAGTGACTTGTAATTTTTCTTGACTTGAAGCTTTCGTGACTGCAGGAATTCATATTGTTTGGGTCTTTCGGTAAAGTCACGTAGATAGGTTGAAATAAAATAAAATTTAAAAGGACGGCTGCTTGCGTTGTGGCCGAAACATCGTGAGAATTGTATTTGATTATGTTTTATTTTTATTATTTATTTTAAAAAAATTGTTTTTTGTTGTTATTTTTTGTTACTTTATTTCTTTCACCAAAAAACTACAAGTAGTATTTTTTTCGTATTTTTTGTTATTTTCTTTCAACCTATCTACGTGACTTTACCGAAAGACCCAAAGAATATGACTTGTATTTTCTCTATATTTGCACTCCTATCATCCCTGTTGTATCGTTTACCGTTGTGATAACTCTCGACCCCCGTGCCCCATGCTGGAACACTTGCGAAAAATAGCTTCATAGCTCATCGGATTCCTCCAGTCTAAGTAAACATTCTGATTCTGAAGTACTTGGCCCAGAGCCCTGTTCAGATATCAACTGTGACTGTAATCTGTGCTCCTTGGATGGAGTAATCGCCAAAAACCTGTCACGTGAACCCCGGTCATCCTCACAGCAGCGGTTTTCGGCTAGACATCGAACAAAGGCGGTGGTCACCGCATCGCGCGACGCTTTCAGACGCGCTTCTGCGGCCGTCTGGAACGCTCTCTTCCGAATGATATTTTTAATATTAAAACTCATAAATGTTTAACTTGCATAGTTGCGGTTAGGCGCTTTTCAATCTAGATTGAAAACGAATTTTATTTAGAACTGTTCAGTTTGTTGTCCTTCCAAGCAACCTCCGATAGGCGCGTTTGGCGATGCACGGTGCGAAAGAAGTTAAACATACGTACGTTCAAACCTACACGAACTCTAACTCCCGTCGAGCCTCTCGTGACCACCAGACCTCGACACTGGCATTGAGCCCCTGAATATACACGCCATGCGCAAGAAAACAACTAATGCTTTCCATGGGCCGGCAATTGAACGGAAGATGCCGTATTCAGAGTGCAATGTGGAAAATGCTGTGAAACTAAAACACATTTTTTTTTACACCAGGTAAGGCCCAACGAGTTATATGTTTCAAAAGTGACCGGCTGTCAGAAATAACAGCTCAACAAGTGGCTTATCACGTGGACATTTGATTTAAATGTGGAGGGAAAACCGGATGACCCGAGAAAAATCCACGCGACCACCGAGAGAGAGAAAGACACACAAACTCCAGATTTATAGGAGTCAGGGTCAAGATCGAACCATGACTCCTGCATACCAGGCGAGGTAGTTAACATCTCCTAGCCACCGTGACATCCACCGCTCCACCCCTTACTGCGTTACAGGCGGTGTGCAAACATTCTTGGAAACGTTTTGTTTGTTTTGTTATTCGACTTATTCAAGGAGACAGTCCAAGTTGTCACGGTGGAAAGAGAGCACGTCTCACCATCAGCAAAGTGTGTGATTCGACATGCCTGCGGAGGGAGCTGGTAGGAACGTTGGGTTGCTCGGTCAATGCCAGGGTCAACGGCGGCGTGGTTATTCCGCAAATATGCCCGACTGTGAGGGCGGGCACAAGCCGGCGTGAGTAGGTTAAACGTTGAGTTTATAAGGGCACCACGGGGTGACCAGCCCCTCCCACCAGCCCCACCCCTCCACCCCACCCCACCCAGCCCCACCTCCCACCCAGCCCTCCCACCCTCCCTCTCCACCCAGCCCCACCCTCCCATTTTTGCATGCACGACGGACGGACGGACACAATAATCTCCTGTGGGCTGGTATAACCAGGTGGTTCCTACCAGTAAAATCGGTGAGCAGTGATTTTCTCATGGATGGACTTGTCCCTGCCGTAGGAACGTGGATATTCACAACCAGCATCAAAGAGCAATACTGGTCCACGCATGTTTTTTTTTTTAAGTGTGGCGATGCAATTTTGACTTTGGCGCTCAAGGTCAGATAGAGCGGCTTAAATATTTAAAATCGCGGGGAATTGAAATGAGGCCGGGACAATCTCTGCCTGTGAACGTGAGAATGCTGATGAGCGTCACCCCGAGGTCAACTTGGCGAGAAGTGATTACCAACTGAGAGCCCGTTAATGGCTTACACGGATCAAAATAGCCACACGGCATGTGAAGGTGTCTTCCCCGCGGTCCACTCAGCCTGAAATGAGCACATGGCGAGCGTGGTGTTCCAAGAAGTTTGGAGCTGTGTGTACGTGTGTAGCGTATGCCGCTGGCAAACAAAATGCGGTTGTTCCCGTGACAGCTTTAGAGTAGGCCGCCCCGGTTACAGAGCCTGGCATATTGGGCCGAGCATAGCATTCAGAAGGAGCCTTGCCGAGCCAAGTGAACTCTAACTGGAAGGCACAGCCCAGAAACATCGCCTTGTTGTGAAAGACCCAACGTGGAAGATCCTCTGGGTTTGATCTCCCACGACACTGCTCATGGTCCACCCTAAGCCGCATCATCCACCACACAAACCGTGGCAGCAGCAGATGCCGATGATGCACAAGTGGGAAATTAAAAGCTACTGAGTAGTGTACGACTGTGGTCAACCCAGAACAGAGACAGTGACAACGTGTAGCCTCACCTTACCATATTAATAAAAGTGTGTCGTACTTGGCCCTTCCCCTCTTCAACCATTATATACGGAGTGGTAGCTCTTGCAATCTCTCATTTACTTGATACAGCTGTCGTGGCTGTGACGGTTCCGCCTGAAGACGGAAGCTTGTGTGCCTCCGAAACGTCGTGATTTTTATTTTATTTTATTAATTTAAATTTTTACCTACGTGACTTTACCGAAAAAAACTAAGAATATGAATCCTTGCAGTCACGAAAGCTTCAAATCTAGAACGTGTAGAGAAGTTCTGACGGACTCACTCGGAGACGGAGGTAAGTTAAGGGCTTCCGCCAGGGTTTATTAAAGCTGTTACAATAACACACAGCAGGGTGCACAACTCCCAGGGGTAGGGGTCCTACCTGAGTCCGGGTCCCTGCCGGCTCGCTCCGGTCTCTCTCGTGTCGGATCGTGACTCTGCCGACTCCACCGAGCGGAGAGAGAAGCACCTCTACGGCTACCACCGGCTTCTCCCAGACTCACTACCGATCCTCTCTACCCCTGGTTCCCTCTTCAACCTGCTTACTCTACCCGTTCCCACAGTGACCCCGCTTACGTCACGGGGTCTCCCTTAAGTACCCTAGGAGACGTGACGTCATCGCACTGAACGGCACACCTGACGTCACGTCCCCATTTTACTCCTCTACAAACGTATGACGACTCAATGTCCGATCCGCGAACGCGAAGTAGACATCGCAGCGATCGACTCCGCTGGACTTCTGATGCGGTTATCTGGGCTTGATCAACTGAACGTGAAATCGTGTTTGTTGCACCGCGTTCTGCATCAGTCATACGAAAGAAGAAGGCGGTTTAACGCGAAGGCTTTCGTGGCCAATATTATCCGAGAGTGGGTTTTTTTTTGGGCGGGGGTTAGATCGCGTAAATATAAATGTGTAGTTCAACCCGCCACTGCCCGACACGGCCAATTGTAAATTTGTGGATTTACTCGCCAACGCACAACGGTGTTGCTGAACTCGTAACGAATCGGCACGTTTTGTGTACGCGACAAACCCTTACTAATTGGCTGCGTCGCGTAGGTAGGTGGTGGCGGGTTTCACGACACATTATATATACATGCCATCTTACCCCCCCCCCCCCCCCCAAAAAAAAAAAACTCTATTACGAAGAAGAAGACAGCCTACCTAGCAGACGGGTTTTGATTCCTTACCCATACCCGTACCGGCCGCACCAGGGTCGCAAACGGGTACCGTACCCTACCCGACCCGGTACCCGTAGCCGGGTATCGGGTAGGGTACGGGTACGGGTACCCGATTGCGACCTCTGCTACCTAGCTTGGGCCGCATAGCTGACTTTTCAATGCGGGGGTGGCGGGGGGGGGGGGGGTCTCGTTTGCATTCCACCTTATCCCTCCTTGCCTACCCCTGCGACATCGCATTGGATCATTTCCAGGCCCCTGTCCCTCCGTCCTTCCGTCACCGACAGCCGCTCCACCCCACCCGTCGCTGCCCTTTCGCCCCTTTGTATTCCGCCTTTGGGTCCGCGTTGTAGAGCGCCCTGGAAAGGACGATAGATAAATTCCAACTACGGTAAGAATTGCGTCTCGCGTCGCTTGTTCTGGAACGCGGTGTCCCAGAAGCGGTACGGCACACGCCTTGATTATATTTGAGCGCGCGCGCGTGGAGAATGAGAACGAAAAACCCAGTCGGCTCTCTCGCTCGCGACGAATCCATCGCAATTGTACGTCCGAGGTGAATTTCCGTCACCTCGGTGTCAACGAATGCTCCTGCACCATGCTGCTAAATGTTCCTTTCCCAGCAATCGATCCGTTCGGAACCAGGAAATACGAGACGGGGCAAATGAAAAACAAATCGCGCAAAATCTCGAATCGAAACCTTGGGTCATGGCGAATTAGCGTAAATTCCTTGGATTGTCGGGCTGGTGTATCGTTGCGTTGCTAATGGGTAACGAAACGTTATGGAAGTGGCAAGCCAAGGAACGGAAGAGGCCTCCGCAGAGGCTACTGAGCGTTGAAATCAGCCGGTGCGTGCACGTGCCATGTGGTACTAATTACATCGCGCAGTCGAGCATGGGTTTGCAGTCGCTTGGTTGGGCAGGCGCTGACGCAGCAGTGGATTGACCATGGCTGAGGATGGTTAAACAGCGTCACGTGCCGATTGGTCAACCCTGCAGACACACTGGCACCTGTCAAGGAATGTGGAATTTCCACAACGGTTGCTTGCAAAGTGAGCACGGGCCCGCGCGTTCATTTTGTTGAAATTGCGTGCGGGTTTTTTTTATTTTTTTGGCGACTGTAAGGGCATGCGGTAAGCCAGAATATAACGCGTTATATTTATATATATATTGTCAAGGGACATATATGCAGCTAATGCGTTACGGTAATAAAGTTAAAACAAGGCCGATGCGGAGCGGTCGTGAAACACTGAATGCACTTGCCAGTGGTTTTATGGGGGCCGGAGCTGCGTCAGGGTGTAAAGTTCCCGGCCATTCGCTTCTAGCCAAGTCGAATATACGTGGCGAAACAAAAAAAAATTCCTGTAAAAAAAAATTACACAGCTGGGAGAAAGAGTAAAAAAAATTAACCCTAAAAACCACGTTTTTCACTATAAATCCTTTATATGCGTGGCATCGGTTTTATTTTATTATTCATTTCTGTTTTTCTTGAGTAAGAGTTTCATTTTTATCACATTGGTATTTTAATTAAATATGAAAAAAAAATTTTTCTAAAAAGTGGAAAATTTTGAAAAATTTTCACGAAAATAAATTGTCACGCACAACGAGTCTGTGTGCAAAATGCCAGCTCGATTGGATCACGGAAGTGGGTTAATAACGACCGAAAATTTTGCACGGTCGTAAGCAAGCAAGCAAGCAAGTGAACTTAATATAAAGGATTTAAAAAATAGACTGCTCCAAGTTTGCAAACGGTTCGGCGTTAATTTTATTTCAAGAGGGGTTTTTTTATTTCCCTCCTCCCCCCAAAAATATTTCACGTACAAAACGCTTGAGGCAGACACCGCAGAGGATGCGAAACTGGGTTGGACACTGGCACGAACCACAATTTTACGGAATACACGGTGCAATGAAGCCCCGTCTAAACCCGCACGTTTCAATAAACTCTACAAGCCCCTGGGGTCTTGCTAAGCTCTTATAACCCCTGTAGGAGAATAACATAAATGGAGGAGGTGCCTAAATGCCCTCATGACTGCTCTTAAAATCGATGGCCACTGGAGGAGAGGTAGTGAAGGGGTGCCGTTGTTTTTTTTAATCCTTTATATTGAATTACCAATTGCTTAATGGTGGCAGGCAATCATCTGACCCATAGGTGGCAGCCATCTCAAGCCAGAGGACGAGAGGACTCTAGCCGCCACGCATATAGAGGATTTATAGTGAAAAACTTTGTTTTTACGGGTTAATTTTTAAAGACGTGGTTACTCGCACCGCAGATAACCCTAACGACGCGACCGCCGCCACTCTACGATATCCGTCGGCAAAACTGCCGCATGCCCCTCCCACGTGGCCTTGAGGGAGCCTCGGTGTACCCATGAAGTTGTTTTATTGCAGTTTTTCTGCTGGTTTAGTTTCGATGACGTTACGCACGTGCAACACGCGTGTAATATGCGTGTGTAACGTCATCGAAAAATGGAATTGGAAAGAAAAACCGATGACGTACGTACGTGTACGTCGTCGGAACGGGAAAGTGGTGAATTCAATGTAACTATAAGACAAAAACAAAGGTCCCCCGTACGGCCATGCAATACTTTTGGGGCAAGTGCTGTTGGTGAGCACACGTGAAGGGTGACAAGGCACACGACGGGGTCGGTGGCCAGTACTACGCCCGGCCGCCTTTGTCTCCCGAGTGGCGATGTTAACGCACCTCACCCGGTACTCATTTGAGGTTGAGTCGACCTAGGGGAGGCCCATTGCTGGTTCAGTAGTCGTCACCGGTGTTGGTGGCTGTGAGCGGGAATGGAACTCGGGTGGCCGGGGTTCGTAGCGCAGCGTAGTGCTAACCACTGCGCCACCCGCTCCCCTATCGAACGAAGCCGCACACACACACAACACGCGCGCGTGCACACACACACACGCAACACGCACACACACGCACACACACACACGCACACTCGCAACACACGCAACACACACGCAACACGCACACACACACACGCACACACACACGCAATACGCACACACACACGCAACACGCACACACACACACGCAACACGCACACACGCACACACACACANGCACACACACACACGCACACACACACGCACACACACACAACACGCGCACGCACACACACACACAACACGCGCACGCGTGAACACTGTGTTCATCATTCACGTGCGTGTGCAGTGGCAAATGAAGTCGGCAAACCTGGGGTTCGAAGCGAAAGGCGAGGAGACAAATGACCAATTTCAGTGAAATTAAGAGCTCCGTCACTCACAGACGCAAATGTAAACGGGGGGTTTGCATTACTTGAGAAAAAAAACAACCACGTGGTTTATTTCGTGCCTCGTACACCGAGGACTTTAAAAAATATAACCCGTAAAAACAAAGTTTTTCACTATAAATCCTCTATATGCGTGGCATCGGTTAGAGTCCTCTCGTCCTCTGGCTTGAGATGGCTGCCACCTATGGGTCAGATTGTCTGCCAGCATTAAGCTATTGGTAATTAAATATTTTAAAAAATTTCCCTAAACAGTGTAAAATTTTGGATTTTTTTCACGAAAATGCATTGTCACGCACAACGAGTCTGTGTGCAAAATGTCAGCTCGATTGGATCACGGGAAGTTGGTTAAAAACCGACGAAATATTTGCACGGTCCTAAGCAAGCAAGCAAGCGAACTTAATATAAAGGATTTTAAAAGGTACATTTGTGTGTGCGTGTGTCGGTGGTGTAGTGGTTAGCGCGCCTTGCTGTGCTACGAACCCAGCGACCCGGGTTCGATTCCCGCTCACGGCCACCAACACCCAGTGACAATTATCTGAACTGGTCCCTGGGCCTTTCCTAGGTCGACTCGGCCTCAAATGAGTACCTGGTGTGGTGCGTAAAAACATCGCCAAAGGCGGCCGGGTGTGGTGTTGGCAACCCACCCCTCGTGTGCCGTGCCGGCCTTCACAGGTGCTCGCTACACAGCACTTGCCCCGACAGTCTGGTGAAGGCTACACGGGGGATCTTTGTCTTTTTGTCGGTACGATGCCACAGCCACGCAGAGCCGTCGCTAGCGTGCATGGCGGATCAGGGCGACCGCCCCGGGCCCCGAACTTTGGGGGGTGGGGGTTCACCTGGACAACGACGTCACAGTGTCTGATGTAACACTTCCGGTTTAGTTTGAAGGCATAGGGGCAGGCCCCCCCCCCCCCCCATGGACGGCCCTGCCCCTATCACTGTCGCTATTTCTGCCCCTATTACTGCCCCTATCACTGCCCCTATCACTACCCTACCACTACCCTATCACTACCACTATCACTACCCCTATCACTACCCTATCACTGCCCCTATCACTGCCGCTATCACTGCCCCTATCACTGCCGCTATCACTGCCCCTATCACTACCTCTATCACTGCCCCTATCATTGCCCCTATCACTACCCCTATCACTACCCCCATCACTACCCTGTCACTACCCCTGTCACTACCCCTATCACTGCCACTATCACTGCCCCTATCACTGCCCCTATCACTACCTCTACCACTACCCCTATCTCTACCCCTACCACTCCCCCTATCTCTACCCCTATCACTGCCCCTGTCACTACCCTGTCACTACCCCTACCACTACCCCTATTACTACCCCTACCCCTATCACTACCCTACCCCTATCACTACCCCTATCACTGCCCTATCACTACCCCTATCACTACCCCTATCACTGCCCCTATCACTTATCATCATCATCGTGTGGAAATTTAGAGCAGTAGCTAAAATACTCTAAACGCGTGACGTTGATTCTAAATGTGGAGGGGTACCACGGGAGAGAGAGACACACACACAAACTCCAAATATACAGCAGCAGGCGCCAGGGTCCAGGGATCGAACCCACGACTACCTGCATACCAGGCGAGGTAGTTAACATCTCCTAGCCGCCGGCAAATGCCCAACGCACTCATCCTGCATCGGATTTTAACAAAGATACGAGTTAAATTTCGATTTAAAGCTTTCGTGACTGCAGGGATTCATCTTCTTGGTTCTTTCGGTAAAGTCACGTAGAAGGGAAGTAATAAAATAAAAAAATAAANCATAATAAAATTTCGATTTAAAGCTTTCGTGACTGCAGGGATTCGTCTTCTTGGTTCTTTCGGTAAAGTCACGTAGAAGGGAAATAATAAATAATAAAATAAAACATAATAAAATAATTCTCACGACGTTTCGGCCACAACGCAAGCAGCCGTCCTCAGGTGGAGAACAGGTCTGCCGGTGAAGACAGCGTCTGCAAAAGATATGAGTGTGCCTTCCTGTCTAGTTTCACGTGCACACAACGACGGCGTTGCGACCGCAGGGCGAATTAAACGTGTGAGATTAACCTTTGGGGCCGTCCATAAATGACGTCACGCGATTTTTGGCGATTTTTGACCCTCAAATATGACGTCACAAAGCTCTGCCCCCCCAATTTTTTTAACATGCTTCAAATCGCTTTAAACTATTGTCATTGTAGTGCGTTATTTAATGTGGCGCTGCACTCTGACGTTGTAGGAGAAAACATTTATTAAAAATTCTATTTAATTAAGCAGAACGTGTTGTCTATATTTAGTTAAATTTGCGCATTTTTATGTGACGTCACATTTCTCAAACCCCCCCATCCCCATCGTCACACATCGTCACAAATGTCTGACACCCCCCCCCCAGGTGCGTGACGTCATTTATGGACGGCCCTTCAGTTTTTTTTTAAACCCCAAAAACTGCTTTTAAAACCTCATGGCATGTGCGATGTTAATTCATTCATTCACAGTATTGAGGCGGTGTTTCAGAATACATAGGCGTCAACCCATCACGGTTTATTGTTATTATTTTACACGTTTTTATTTAACTCCCTCTGCCTGTTGTCGTATCCTCAACAATTATTGTAACTCGATTTTAACCCACTTCCCAATATGGTATCGACTGCAAACTTGGTATATTTACGTCACGCTGATGACAATACTATATTCTATCATAATTTTTTTTAAACATTATTTTTTACACGCTTTCTATTAACTCACTCTGTCTGTTGTTGTTTCGTATCCTCAACAATTATTGTAACTCAATTTTAACCCACTTCCCAATGTGGCATCGACTGCAAAACTTGGTGTATTTATGTCACACTGATGACAATATTATATTCTATCATTAAAATTTAAATATAATATTTTTAAACATTATTTTTTACACGCTTTCTATTAACTCACTCTGTTGTTGTTGTCGTATCATCAAATCTTGTAACTCAATTTTAACCCATTCCCAATGTGGTATCGACTGCAAACTTGGTATACTTATGTCATACTGATGACAATACCATCTTCTATCATTAAAAATAAAATGAAATATTTTTAAACCATCTTTTTTTTGTTATGTTTCGACTTGGGTCTAATTGTCCACGCTCAACTGACGTTGGCTAAAAATGACCACGGTCTCTTACGTTATGGCAAGCTTCGGGGCCACTTCCTGGAATCGTGGAGTTCTTCCATTACTAGTACGGTACATTTAATTAAGAGGGGGTCAAATACTTATTTCCCTCATTAAAATGCAAATCAATTTCTAAAATTTTTTACATGCGTTTTTCTGGATTTTGTTGTTGTTATTCTGTCTCTCACTGTTCAAATAAACCTACCATTAAAATTATAGACTGATAATTTCTTTGTCAGTGGGCAAACGTACAAAATCAGCAAGGGATCAAATACTTTTTTCCCTCACTGTACATCTCGTATATATAACAATAATATATTGTACACTAGCTTTACTATCCGGCTTCGCCCGAGACTTGGATTCTTGTCTTGAATACACGGCCTACGCAGAGGGTGGTGGGGGGGATGCGTGACGTCAGCAGACACACTGCGTGACCCTGCCGCATGCGGGTGACATCACAGGTGTGACGTCACCGCTCACTTGCCATGCAAAATATATCCATTATTGCGCCCCCCCCCCCCCCCCCAAAATACAGAAGTCTATTTTTTATACTTTCTGCATTGTGTACAGTCTGGAAGCTACCCACATGCCAAATTTCAAGTCTGTTGCATGTCGGAAAGTATGCTAAACATTTCGAACAGACACACATTCACACATTTCCCTTTATATATGTATATCTACCTATATGAAGAGAACACGTTTCAGGCAAACGATTGGTCGAGTAGAGGTTCTCCCCCAACCGGGTCGCAGTGGTCACTGACGGAGGTGTCTAGTTCATTTGCTCAGGTTTCGAGACTCGTGCTCGCCAAAATCTATCTCTTTTCAGCTGGCATTTTTCCCAGATTAGGTCAACGGTCGTGCCGAAGTGATTTATTCTCGCTCTCAAACGAGCATCGCACGTGCGCCGAACTTCTCTCGCGCCGTACGTAGCCAGCAGTGGCGGCTCCTGCAAAATCTCTCAGGGGGGGGGCAAATGTCTGGATGATTGATAAGGAGAAGGTCCACCCATGCAATGGATAAATTAACAGCTTAAGCATGTAAAGGCAACTTCACTTCTTTAATATTAATGAAAAATAAAGTGACTCTTACAATACATCTTGTTTGTTTCTATACTCACTATTAAAAGAAACCACTCAAGTTTATTTTATTAAAGATTCCACTAGGTGGCGATAAATTATATTGTTGGATGAAACGTGCTTACGTATGATGACGTTAGCACGTATGATGACGTAAGCACGTTAGTGCAAGCCCTCCCGGAAGCCATAGAGAATGCATTGGAGCGCCCGCCGTTCGAAAAAAACATCTTTGAATGTAAGTCTATGGGGCCACTCGGGGCGATTCTCAGCCGGAGTGAAATCGCCCAAAAAGAGGCGGTACTCCACAGAACGTGACATGACGCTGATTGGACTATATCCAGAGGCACAGTGACGGCTAGCGTGACTCTGTGGTTGAATGACATTGGTGGTGCGTCGCCCAATCGCCCTAATGAAGAAACCGCCCCTGGTCCAGGGCTCATCGAGGCACGGTGCTCACCTCCGGTGTGCATCGCTGAGGCCAGGTGGAAGTTCCACATTCTCATGGCGAGGGTGCAAGTCTCATCCGTCGGTTCGGCCACTGTTGCTTCCCCACAAAAGCGGTACTTTTTATTCGGTCAGCATCCAGCGGGATGATGACGACAAACCGAGCCGGATTAAGAGGGAAAAAAAAAAAATATTCAACGGAATGACTTTTTCCTCGTTCGGTTATCGTTGACGGTGCTGTCACCGTAAAAAAATATAAGTGTGTGTCGTTAAAACCGCCACCACCCGACACAGCCAACTAGTAAGGGTTGTCATGTAAACAGAACGTGGCCAATTCGTCGCGAGTACAGCACTAGTGTATAGTGTAGTGTATAGTGTATCGTAGTGTAGTGTATAGTGTGTATGTAGTAGTGTATAGTGTAGTGTATAGTGTGTAGTGTATAGTGTAGTGTATAGTGTAGTGTATAGTGTATTGTATAGTAGTGTAGTGTATAGTGTAGTGTATAGTGAAGTGTATAGTGTAGTGTATATTGTATTATACTAGTACAGCACACCGGTGTGTTGGACAACCAAGCCACAACATTTACAATCTGACTACATTTTTCAGTCAAATGTGCATCATTATCCTAGGGAGTGGGGCGGAGAGGGGTTGACCCAGACAAAACTAAATTACGGTCTACGGTAAGCCGTCAATTATCCGGGTAAACGAGAGAGTTGTTATTTTTTTAAACTGGGTGGCCCAGTTAGAATAAAATAAAACACATATAAAGCAAAGAAAATGTGAGTGAGGCCTTTAAAACATAAATTGTATAAAATATTAAAAATAAAACATAATAAAATACAATTCGCAGGACGTTTCGGCCACAACGCAAGCAGCCGTCCTCAGGTGAAGAACAGATCTGTCGGAAAGACAGCGTCTGAATGAAACAGGGCTGTCGGAAAGACAGCGTCTGAATGAGATGCTGTCATTCAGACGCTGTCTTTCGACAGACCTGTTCTTCACCGAGGACGGCTGCTTGCGTTGTGGCCGAAACGTCGTGAAAATTGTATTTTATTATGTTTTATTTTTAATATCTTATTATTTTCCTTCTACGTGACTTCACCGAAAGAACCAAGAAGATGAATCCCTGCAGTCACGAAAGCTTTAAATCGAAAATTAAAGCCGCAGAATTATTTANTTTTTCTATTTTTATTTACCAGGTAAGGCCCACTGAGCTATATAGATTTTTTTTTTCAAAAGCGACCTGGCCACAAATGATCTCCCAATTAAAGTGCCTTATCACGTGCAAATCTATAGCAGCGGCAAAATACTCTAAACGCAAATTTCTAAATGTTGTGGGAAAAAACCCAGAGGACCCGGAGAAAAATCCACTCGACCACAGAGAGACAGAGAGAGAATGACAGAACATGAAACTCCAAATATACAGCAGCAGCAGGCGTCAGGGTCGGGATTGAACCCACGACCTCCTGTATACCTCGCGAGGTAGTGAATATATCATAGCCACCGTGATGCTGAGAGAGAGAGAGAGACACGTAAACTCCAAATCTACAGCAGCANGCGTCAGGGTCGGGATTGAACCCACGACCTCTGTACACCAGGCGAGGTAGTTAACATCTCCTAGCCACCGTGATGATGATGGAGAGAGACACGCAAACTCCAAATATCCAGCAGGCGTCAGGGTCGGGATTGAACCCACGACCTCCTGTATACCAGGCGAGGTAGTTAACATCTCAGCCACCGTGATGATGATAAGAGAGAGACACGCAAACTCCAAATATACAGCAGGCGTCAGGGTTGGGATCGAACCCACGACCTCCTGTACACCAGGCGAGGTAGTTAACATATCATAGCCACCGTGATGATATGAGAGAGAGACACGTAAACTCCAAATCTACAGCAGCAGCAGGCGTCAGGGTCGGGATTGAACCCACGACCTCCTCTATACCAGGCGAGGTAGTTAACATCTCCTAGCCACCGTGATGATGATGAGAGAGAGAGAGACACGCAAACTCCAAATATACAGCAGCAGGCGTCAGGGTCGGGATTGAACCCACGACCTCCTGTATACCAGGCGAGGTAGTTAACATCTCCTAGCCACCGTGATGATGATGAGAGAGAGAGACACGCAAACTCCAAATATCCATAGCAAGAAAATTTCACACCTGATGACGATTGCTTGTGTTGCAGTCGAAACGTCGTGAGAATTTTTATTTTTTATATTTATATTATTTCATTATTTCCCTTCTACGTGGCTTTACCGAAAGAACCAAGAATACGTTTATTAACATTGTACATTTTTGTAACGATAGAAAACCAAAGGGGTCTAAAGGCTGCAGTGAAGGTTAAGACCCACTGGGCTAGGAGGTCAATTCAGCCTCAAATGAGCACAGCACCTGGTGCGGTGTAGACAAAAAACAACCCATCAGCATTAGGGAGACAAAGGCGGCCGCGCGTGGTTGCTGTGCCGTTGCCGCCTTCATAGCTGCTGCTGCTGCTGCTACCCCTCACAGCACTTGCCCCAACAGTCCGCTAAAGGCTACACGGGTGGGAAGGGATCTTTGTCGTTGCCTTTGGAGCTGCCACTGCCCCTGACATTTGTGCGGTGCGTGGCAAATTGAGAATTGTGTCGCTCCCCGTTCGTGATGGATGGGGGGAGGGGGGGGTAGAGGGGGGTGGAGGGGGGGGNAGGGCCCCCCACCCGCGCTGATGAAAATTCACGAATTGCAAGGTGAGGTCGTGAAATCTTCCCTTCAGACGCGTTTTCCGTGTTTTGTTTAAATTGCGAAGCAAATTCGCACGGAATCTCGCTTTGTCGTTTGTTTTCAGTTGGTTGCTGTTGTTGTTGTTGTTGCTGCTGTTGCGGTTATCATCTCTGACACGTGCTGTGATGGGAGAATCCGTGTTTTTTTTTTTTAAACTAACGATCGGCCTCTTGATTGCACGAAGCAGCGAACGCGAGCAGACGCTACATCAGACGTTCTCTATGAGACACTCTATATCTGACACACTCTATGAGACGCTATCAGACACTGTTACGCACTCTCGCAGACGCTACATCAGACGCTTTCTATCAGACACACTCTGTCAGATGCAATCAGACTGTCACACACGCAAGCAGACACTATACCGGGCACTGTCACACACGCTAGCAGACGCTACATCATACACTCTCTGAGACACTCTATCAGACATTGTCAGACACTTTGTCAGAAACGCTATCGGGCACAATCAGACACTCTACCAGACACACTTTCAGACACTCTATTAGACACATTATGAGACACTCTATCATACACTATTAAACACACTATCAGACACTCCATCAGATATACTATCAGGCACACGATCAGACACTCCATCAGATACACTATCAGGCACACGATCAGACACTCCATCAGATACACTATCAGGCACACGATCAGACACTCAGTACTGAAGACCTTCACATTAGGCGATCTAAAAAGACAAACCCCTGCTACTTCGTGCATATTTATTTTTTCTGGGGCACTCCCAATGCTTTAACCTGGCACCTGAAACGCACGCCAGGGCTGATGTGATCCTAATGTCATTGATATTCCCCGTAACGTCCGCAGGCGAATTCAGGGCCACGGGAAATGCCACGGGTGGGAAGGGAGGGGAGGGGAGGGCTACTGATGCGTCCGTATTATGCAGAGCTCTTTGCGAATGAATTATGAATTATTGAGCGGGCGAAAATGTAACGCCCGCGTCTGACAACAACAAAAAGAATGGAAACGTACGTTCCGAGTCTTTTTTTTATTTCACCTCCCGCATTTTCCCGTGCTAACCGTGCCGGCCTTTCCTTACCAGCCACCCTCCTTCTCCCCAGGGTCTTATTATCTGATGGTCGCAGTGGCCGACCGTGATTCTCATAGGGAGATTAAGCGTGGCGTTGTTTGTGTGTGCACGTGTTAAGTCACAGGTCTACATAAGTGGCTAACTGTGAGTCTCATAGGGAGATTAAGCGTGGTGTTGTTTGAATGTGCACGTGTTCAATCACAGGTCTTCATGAGTTGCCGACTGTGATTCTCATAGGGAGATTAAGCGTGGTGTTGTTGTGTGTGCACGTATTCAGTCATAGGTCTTCATGAGTGACCGACTGTGATTCTCATAGGGAGATTAAGCGTGGTGTTGTTGTGTGTGCACGTGTTCAGTCACAGGTCTTCATGAGTGACCGACTGTGATTCTCATAGGGAGATTAAGCGTGGTGTTGTTTGTGTGTGCACGTGTTAAGTCACAGGTCTTCATGAGTGGCCGACTGTGATTCTCATAGGGAGATTAAGCGTGGTGTTGTTGTGTGTGCACGTGTTCAGTCGTAGGTCTTCATGAGTGGCCGACTGTAATTCTCATAGGAGATTAAGCGTGGTGTTGTTGTGTGTGCACGTGTTCAGCATAGGTCTTCATGAGTGGCGACTGTGATTCTCATAGGAATTAAGCGTGGTGTTGTTTGTGTGTGCACGTGTTCAGTCACAGGTCTTCATGAGTGGCAGGCTGTGATTCTCATAGGGAGATTAAGCGTGGTGTTGTTGTGTGCGCACGTGTTCAGTCGTAGGTGTTCATGAGTGGCCACTGTGATTCTCGTAGGGAGATTAAGCGTGGTGTTGTTGTGTGTGCACGTGTTCAGTCACAGGTCTTCATAAGTGGCGACTGTGATTATCACAGGGAGATTAAGCGTGGTGTTGTTTGTGTGTGCACGTGGTCAGTCACAGGTCTTCATGAGTGGCCGACTGTGATTCTCATAGGGAGATTAAGCGTGGTGTTGTTTGTGTGAGCACGTGTTCAGTCACAGGTCTTCATGAGTGGCCGACTGTGATTCTCATAGGGAGATTAAGCGTGGTGTTGTTGAGTGTGCACGTGTTCAGTCACAGGTCTTCATGAGTGGCCGACTGTGATTCTCATAGGAGATTAAGCGTGGTGTTGTTTGAGTGTGCACGTGTTCAGTCAGGTCTTCATGAGTGGCCGACTGTGATTCTCATAGGGAGATTAAGCGTGGTGTTGTTTGAGTGTGCACGTGTTCAGTCACAGGTCTTCATGAGTGGCAGACTTTGTGACGTCATACTTGAGGGGGGNTCTGACTTTTTGTGACGCCGTGTGACGAGGGGGGGGGGGGTCAAAAATCGTCCAAAATCGCGTGACGTCATTTATGGACGGCCCCATAGTGCGCGTGAGACTGACGGACGGAGAGACGGATGGACTGGATGGGAAGTTCTTACGGAATCGGCGGAAAAAAGCGTTGACCCGAAAGACGGCGGCGTATTGACCTTGGCTGATGGTGATGATCGTGTTCAGGAGGGTAAATATAATCTCACCGCTACATCC
This sequence comes from Lethenteron camtschaticum, assembly GCA_018977245.1. Lineage (NCBI taxonomy): Eukaryota > Metazoa > Chordata > Hyperoartia > Petromyzontiformes > Petromyzontidae > Lethenteron > Lethenteron camtschaticum. The sequence goes on along the minus strand of MU249634.1, from coordinate 1,640,737 downwards.
TCCCACCTCGCCACAACACCAAATCAGATAACGATCGTTTTCAGTTTCATTTATTTGGTATAGCTCCTGTGAGCCATTCGGCTCTTGAATCGGGTGCAACCGCAACAAACAAACAACTAAAACATGAACAAGAAAACATCTTAAAGTGAATATGTGCAAATAGAAAATCCAAGAAAAGACAGCAAAATATTGCAGAAAAAGCACCGTACACCAACGCTGTGTGTTAAAAATCCCAGTGGGATGCAAGTCAAATAACAACACAAGACAACTTAGATTAAGGCCATCAGTCAACTCCGTACTCCAACAAACAACATGACCAAACCAAAAAAGTTTTTAACTGTCAATACCGAATTATCAACGACTCCTGGAAGCTGAAATTGACCTTTCGCTGGAATTTAAACTCAGAGGACCTCCAAAGAAAATCAACACAAAGGGAGAGAAACTAAACAATCTGATGTACATTTCCCTTACCCACTGGGATTTGAATGACATTCGCTGAGGGTCTGTGATCCTTTTTTTGGCATAAAAAAATGTCACGTCAAAATATCAGCTGCGCTGGTCCGTTCGTGTTTTTTGGGGTTAGCAAGTTTGGCAACATCAGATGTCGCACTTTTGAGGAAGTGCCACCAATTGTGCCTTGCCTGCCGCTGTTGTTATATGCTCACGCTACACTTAGAGCAGTGGCTCTTAACCTGAAGTGCACGCCACCCATGTGGGCTGCGAGATGCCCTTTCTGGAGGTGTGCGACACACGGACAGATTTTTTTCTAGACGGTAAATCATCGAAAACACAAATCAAGCACAGGGCACGTAACAACAGCTTACTTTCTTTCATCAATCAAACCTACGTATTTATTAACATTAAAAAAATTTCACGATTGAAAACCAAAAGGGTGCAAGGCTGCAGTAAAGTTTAAGAACCTCTGCTTTAGATCAAACGGAGTGAAAAAACAAATAACAACAACGGACGGACGCACAACAACAAAAACAATCGGCCACGTGATAATTGCTAAGCCGTCACTTACTCCACCCTAGGGTGGAGTAAGTGTCATGCGCCACGGGCTCGCGGTTACTTCCGTTGCTTTTGTCGGCCCGGAGAGCGCGAGGGTGGGTAGCTGTTGTATTAGTGGGGTGCGCTCCAGATGCATGCAGCCATGTGGGGGTCCATCCCTGATTCTTCCCTCCACCCCAACAACGAAACAAAGACGGTGGTCACCGCGTCGCGCGGCTTTCGGATGCGCTTCTTGCGGCCGTCTGGAACGCTCTCTTCCTCCTGATGGCAGGAAGCCACTGGGAGCTTTCACTTTTAAAGTCATATAGAATGACAAAGGGATTTCTAAGAACGACTTTTTTTTAAATCCTTTATATTAAGTTCGCTTGCTTGCTTGCTTACGACCGTGCAAATCTTTCGGTCGTTTTTGAACCCACTTCCGTGATCCAATCGAGCTGACATTTTGCACACAGACTCGTTGTGCGTGACAATTATTTTCGTGAAAATTTTTCAAAATTTTCCACTTTTTAGGAATTTTTTTTCATATTTAATTTAAATACCAATGTGATAAAAATGAAACTCTTACTCAGGAAAAACAGAAATGAATAATAAAATAAAACCGATGCCACGCATATAAAGGATTTATAGTGAAAAACTTTGTTTTTACGGGTTAATTTTTTGTCTTTGAGTTTGTTGTCATTTTCTCCGCACCTCCTGCGATTCGCACGGTCGGCTACGTACGGCGCTGAAGAAGTTCATCGTACATACTCTCTGGTTCTTTCGGTAAAAGTCACTAGATGGAAAAAATATAAAAGAACCTGGTTGTTAAGCTGGGCGAGTGCACTGGCAGTCTATAATGTAGACTGTAGCCTGGTTATTAAGCTGAGTGACTGACAGTCTATAATGTAGACTGTAGCCTGGTCCTTAACCTGAGTGAGCGTACTGGCAGTCTATAACGTAGACTGTAGCCTGGTTATTAAGCTGGGTGAGTGTACTGACAGTTATAATGTAGACTGTAGCCTGGTTGTTAACTTCGGTGAGCGTACTGGCAGTCTATGATGTAGACTGTAGCCTGGTTATTAAGCTGAGTGAACGTACTGGCAGTCTATAATGTAGACTGTAGCCTGGTTATTAATTGGAGTGCGTGTACTGCCAGTCTATAATGTAGACTGTAGCCTGAATATTAAGCTGGATGAGTGTACTGACAGTCTATAATGTAGACTGTAGCCTGGTTGTTAACCTCGGTGAGCGTACTGTCAGTATATAATGTAGACTGTAACCTGGTTGTTAAGCTGGGCGAGTGCACTGTCAGTATATAATGTAGACTGTAACCTGGTTATTAAGCTGAGTGAACGTACTGGCAGTCTATAATGTAGATTGTAGCCTGGTTATTAATTGGAGTAAGTGTACTGCCAGTCTATAATGTAGACTGTAGCCTGGTTATTAAGCTGGGTGAGTGTACTGCCAGTCTATAATGTAGACTGTAGCCTGGTTGTTAACCTCGGTGAGCGTACTAGCAGTCTATGATGTAGACTGTAGCCTGGTTATTAAGCTGGGTGAGTGTACTGACAGTCTATAATGTAGACTGTAGCCTGGTTGTTAACCTCGGTGAGCGTACTGGCAGTCTATGATGTAGACTGTAGCCTGGTTATTAAGCTGGGTGAGTGTACTGACAGTCTATAATGTAGACTGTATCCTGGTTATTAAGCTGGGTGAGTGTACTGGTAGTCTATAATGTAGACTGTTGCCTGGTTATTAAGCTGGGCGAGTGTACTGACAGTCTATAATGTAGACTGTAGCCTGGTTGTTAACCTCGGTGAGCGTACTGGCAGTCTATGATGTAGACTGTAGCCTGGTTATTAAGCTGGGTGAGTGTACTGACAGTCTATAATGCAGACTGTAGCCTGGTTATTAAGCTGGGTGAGTGTACTGGTAGTCTATAATGCAGACTGTAGCTTGGTTATTAAGCTGAGTGAGCGTACTGCCAGTCTATAATGTAGACTGTGGCCTGGTTCTTAATTGGAGTGAGTGTACTGGCAGTCTATAATGTATACTGTAGCCTGGTTTTTAACCTCAGGGAGCGTACTGGCAGTCTTTAATGTAGACTGTAGCCTGGTTATTAAGCTGGGTGAGTGTACTGGCAGTCTATAATGCAGACTGTAGCCTGGTTATTAAGCTGGGTGAGTGTACTGGTAGTCTATAATGCAGACTGTAGCTTGGTTATTAAGCTGAGTGAGTGTACTGCCAGTATATAATGTAGACTGGAGCCTGGTTCTTAATTGGAGTGAGTGTACTGGCAGTCTATAATGTAGCCTGTAGCCTGGTTCTTAATTGGAGTGAGTGTACTGGCAGTCTATAATGTATACTGTAGCCTGGTTTTTAACCTCAGTGAGCGTACTGGCAGTATATAATGTAGACTGTAGCCCGATTGTTATTGTTATTTATGGTTGCTTACGACTGTGCAACGCAGCAGCATCTCAGTTCACGATTGCTTTAACCAATTGTGAAGGCGTTGCTGCTTTAATTGTAGTGCAGTCTTGTTTCATTATTTATGTGCGTGTAACCCGCGACATTCTCTTTAATATTAATTTAAAAAATATATATTTCCCGCGTAACGAATGTCCGCAGTGAAAACAGTGACATTTAGATTCGTGCAGCGATTGACACGCCACCTTGTGGCTCAGTCTGATCTCAGGAAATCTTGCAGAGACACACGGGGGGGGGGGGGGGGGGCTGGGATGAGTTTGGCACCCTGCTGGACTTGTGTGATGATGGGGTATGGTCGGGGTGATTAGAGGCGCAGCGGTTAGCGCTACGCTGCGCGACGAACCGGCGACCCGAGTTCAAAGTTCAAAGTTCAAAGTTTATTTATTTGGTATAGCCCTGTGAGCCATTCGGCTCTTGAATCGGGTGAACCGCAACAAACAAAAACAAAAACATGAACAAGAAAACATCTTAAAGTGACTATGTGCAAACAGAAAATCCAAGAAAAGACAGCAAAATATTGCAGAAAAATCACTACACCAACACTGCAAATATCCCAGTGGGATGCAAGTCAAACAACAACAACAACCACAAGACAACTTAGATTAAGGCCATCAGTCTCACGGCCGATAACAGTGGCGAATATTTGAACCAGTGCGGTGCGTAAAATATCGCCACTGCGGAAACGATTCCAAAGAATATTTGGAAATCGAGGACAGATGGGGGCCACAGTTGTAGCAACAGCAACAGTAGCTGCAGCAGCTGCAGCAGCAGCAGCTGCAGCAGCAGCAGAGTTCAGTACTCTGGTCAGCTCCTATCTCCGTGTCTGTGTGCGTACTTATCTTTGTAGGCACGCCAACATCAGTGACTATTACTGAATCAGCAATGGGCCTCCCTAGGTCTACTCAGCCTCAATGAGTACCTGGTGCGATGTGTAAACATCGCCACTGGGGAGACAAAGGCGGTCGTCGGCGTGGTGCTGGCCACCCCACCCCTCGTGTACCGTTCCGCCCTTCATAGGTGCTCGTTAACAGCACTTGCTCCTGCAGTCTGTTAAGGCTATACGGGGATCTTTGTCTTTATCTTTGTGTGCGATGCGCCGCTGCTCGCTCGCTGGCTGGCTGGTTGCCCCTGCCGTAATTTGGACGGCAGCACCCGCTTTTGCTTTATTGGCAGCTCACGAAAAAGTGAATCACTCATAAACTGATTATAATGGATGAAGACCGCTTCTGTTGCGATCGAAAAGTCGTGGGTTTTTTTGCTTTTATTTTACATTTTTTAAATTTAATTTTTATCTTCTATCTACGTGACTTTAGCGAACGAACCAAAGAATGTGAGTTCCTGCAGTCACGAAAGTTTTAAGTAAAAANTTCGGTGGCATCGCAATGTGGAAGAGGCCCAGGCCGCCCACCGAGCCCAACGCCGTTGCATGTCCACAACGCCTCCACCAGGGGGCGCATTGCAACGGGGCCTGCTGGTTGCCGGTTGGTGGTGGGTGGTGTGGTGGTGGTGGTGGTGGTGGTGTGGTGGTGGTGGTGGGGGTGGTGNTGGGTGGTGGTGGTGGGNGGTGGTGGTGGTGGTGGNTGGTGGTGGTGGTGGTGGTGGTGGGTGGTGGTGGTGGTGGTGGTGGTGGGTGGGTGGGTGGTGGTGGTGGTGGTGGTGGTGGTGGTGGTGGTGGTGGTGGTGGTGGTGGTGGTGGTGGTGGTGGTGGTGGTGGTGGGGTGGTGGTGGTGGTGGTGGTGGTGGTGGTGNTGGTGGTGGTGGGTGGTGGTGTGTGGTGGTGGTGGTGGTGGTGGTGGTGGTGGTGGTGGTGGTGGTGGTGGTGGTGGTGGTGGTGGTGGTGGTGGTGGTGNTGGTGGTGGGTGGTGGTGGGGTGGTGGTGGTGGTGGTGGTGGTGGTGGGTGGTGTGGTGGTGGTGGTGGGGTGGTGGNTGGTGGTGGTGGTGGTGGTGGGGGTGGTGGTGGTGGTGGGGTGGTGGTGGNTGGTGGTAGGGGGTGGTGGTGGTGGTGGTGGTGAGTGGTGGTGGTGGTGGTGGTGGTGGTGGTGGTGGTGGTGGGGGTGGTGTGTGTGGTGGTGGTGGGTGGTGGTGGTGGGGGTGTGGTGGTGGGGTGGTGGGGGGTGGGGTGGTGGTNGTGGTGGTGGTGGGGTGGTGGTGGNGGTGGTGGTGGTGGNTGATGGTGGTGGTGGTGGTGGGTGATGGTGGGTGGGGGTGGTGTGGGTGGTGGTGACTGGTGGTGGGGGTGGTGGTGGTGGTGGTGGTGGGTGGTGGTGGCAACAACAACAACAGCAACAAAATGGTGGTGGGTGGTGGGTGGTGTGTGGTGTGGTGGTGGGTGGTGGTGGGTGATGGTGGTGGGTGGTTGGGGTGGTGNTGGTGGTGGGTGGCTGGTGTGGTGTGGTGGTGTGGTGGTGGTGGGTGGTGTGGTGGTTGGTGGTGGTTGTGGTGGTGGTGGTGGTGGGTGGTGGTGGTGGGTGGTGGTGGTGGGTTGGTGGTGGGTGGTGGTGGTGGTGGGGTGGTGGTGGTGGTGGGTGGTGGTGGTGGTGGTGGTGGTGGGGTGGTGGTGGNTGGTGGTGGGTGTGTGGTGGTGGGTGGTGGTGGGTGGGTGGTGGTGGGTGATGGTGGTGGGTAATGGTGGTGGGTAATGGTGGTGGTGGTGGTGGTGGGTGGGTTGGTGGTGGTGGTGGTGGTGGTGGTGGTGGTGGNTGATGGTGGTGGGTGGCGGTGGGTGGTGGTGGGTGNTGGTGGTGGGTGNTGGTGGTGGTGGTGTGGTGGAGTGGTGGTGGTGGTGGTGGTGGTGGTGGTGGTGGTGGTGGGTGGGTGGTGGTGGTGATGGTGGCTGGGTGGTGGTGGTGGTGGTGGTGGTGTGGTGGTGGGTGGTGGGGGGGGGGGGGCGGTGGCGCAGCGGTTAGCGCGCTTCGCTACGTAACCTGGCGCTACGAACTCCCGCCCCCCCACACGAAGTTCGATTCCCGCTCGTGTCCAACACCGGTCCTGGGTTCGTCCCTGGGTGGACTCGGCCTAAAATTGACTACCCCCGGTGCGGTGCGTGAACACAGAAGCAAATTACGAATCTTGCGCGTTTGGCTGCGGAAGCCCAAGTGTTAGAATCGGTTGCTTGGTGTTCTTTTTAATCTTGATTTGAAGCTTTCGTGACTGCAGGAATCCATACTCTTTGGTTCTTTCGGTAAAGTCACGTAGGTCGAAATAAAATAAAATAAATCACGACGTTTCGAACGCAACACGAGCGCCGTCTTCAGGTGAAAATCGTGACAGCTGCGAAAACAACAAAAACAACAACAAAAACAACAACAAAAACAACAACAAAAACAACAACAACCACATCCTCAGAAACCCATGACCAGATCCCTCCAGCAGTCATATCACGCATAGGATCCCCCTGTACCCAACGGGTGAACAGGGATGGAACCCCCTCTCCTGCCCCCAGCCAATTAAGGGTAAGGGGCCGTCCATAAATGACGTCACGCACCTGGGGGGGGGGGNTCAGACATTTGTGACGATGTGTGACGAGGGGGGGGGTNTGAGAAATGTGACGTCACATCAAATGCGCAACTTTAAATTAATATAGATTATTATAACACATTAAATACGCACTACAATGACAATAGTTTAAAGCGATTTGAAGCGTGTTTTATTTCAAAATGAAATATGGTTTTGGGGGGGGGGCAGAGCTTTGTGACGTCATATTTGAGGGGTCTGATTTTTGTGACGCTGTGTGACGAGGGGGGGGGGGGGGGTCAAAAATCGTCCAAAATCGCGTGACGTCATTTATGGACGGCCCCTAAACATGAAAAATAAGTATAGGTTTTACCCCTTCATGCCAATAAAACAGGAGGTAATTAGACGTTCAAGGCACCAACTGGATACCTTTTTGCAAGGCCTCGCCGCAGGGCTAGACCAGAGAACATCAAAAGGCGACCAGGACAAGGACAATGCCACGCGTATCAGAGCATTGATAGCTCGGGGTGAGCAGCTGTATCATGGGACACATTTTTGGCCAGTGTCGGATTATCCTGGTAGCAAAAGTATCTACATATGTAGTAGTAGCTACATGTGTAGTAGCTACTACTACATGTGTAGTAGTAGCTACTACTACATGTAGTAGCTACTACTACACATGTAGTAGCTGCTACTACTACACATGTAGTAGCTACTACTACACATGTAGTAGCTACTACTACACATGTAATAGTAACTACGCGCCCCGCACTTTCAAGGGCTCGCGCTAAATGCTTTCAAGCTATCAATTCCGGTTGGTGATTCTGCACTTGCTCTATTACTATAGTACTATACCGCCTTCAACTTTTACGAACGGCTGGGTGTTTAAGGTTAGCAAGCTGTATTATCTGGCTGTGTAGCAAATGAAAAAATACAATTACTTTACTATGCAAGTAAAAATGTGTTTTCATATTTACGTTTACATTTTTTAGGGCCCTTCTATAACATATGCTACAGGCCCCGCATTAGCTTAATCCAGCACTGTTTTGGCCAGTTTCAAAAGTATGAAAAATAACAATAGGTGTTTACCCTTTCTGGCAACTAAAAACATCTTCTTATTTTTCACACTTTGATAATGGAAAAAAGTCCCATGGTGTTTATTATTATTAGAATTTTTACTACGTAATATGTTTTTGGGTTAGATCGCGTAAATATATAAATGTGTCGTTAAAACCCGCCACCACCCGACACAGCCAACTAGCAAGATTGTCACGTAAACAGAACGTGGCCAATCGTCACTAGTACAGCACGCCGGTGTGATTATTACTGCGACTACTGCAACAGTGGAAGGAAACCGCGTCTTTGAGTTTCTAAGCGAGAGAGGTCTGCCTGCATGGGGGGTGGGGGGGAGACACAACACAATGAATATACAACTTTCAAACGAGGCGTTTGGCGCTCAAGGGATTTAATGTTTATCGACAAGATCCGCCTTTGTCGTGTGATGTCCCCTCTCCACTCTCTCTCTCTCTCTCACCCCTGGGTTAATGAGAAAGGCTCTTTGCCGATGCCCATCGCTTAATTGAAGTAATATTTGCATTTCGTGCAGCTCCCTCCGGCGGTTGCTCAAAGATGTTGTAGATGTCTGCGCGCGTGTGTATCTTGAATTCTTTCGCACCGTACGTAGACAACCGTGCTAACGGGAGGGGTGCGGGGGAGAGGACGTCAAACAAAACAAACAAACTACAAAAAGCAGTTCTAAAGAAATGAGTTTGTCAATTTAAATATTTAAAAGTGGGAAGGAAGAGAGCGTTCCAGACGGCCGCAGAAGCGCACCTGAAAGCGCCGCCCGATGCGGTGACCACCGTCGTTTTTGTTCGATGGCTCAGCAGCCAAATAAAATAAAATAAATCACGACGTTTCGAACACAACACGAGCGCCCGTCTTCAGGTGAAAATCGTGACAGCTGCGAAAACAATAAAAAAACAACAACCACCATCCTCAGAAACACGCACTTCGTGAGCGTCGTCGCCGTCGCGAAACGCGAGGCCGCTCCCGTACTTCGCACGCGGCGGTGACATTTTGAAATCCTTTATATTAAGTACGCTTGCTTGCCTAGGACCGTGAAGATCTTTCGGTCGTTTTTTAACCCACTTTCTGTGATCCAATCGAGCTGACATTTTGCACACAGACTCGTTGTGCGAGACAATTAATGTTCGTGAATTTTTTTTTAATTTTACACTTTTTAGGCAAAAAAAGATTATTTTACATTTATTTAAATAGAACTCATTCATGGCTTTGGCTGAACGTCACAGTGTAGGAGCCCAGAGCGTAACCCCTCCACAGGCCGTGGCGGAGTAGCGCAGTTGGTAGCGCCCTCGCTTCCCATGCCAAAGGTCGCGGGATCGATCCCCGCGTCCTCCACAGGCGAATATATTTTTAAATCCTTTATATTAAGTTCGCTTGCTTGCGTGCTTGCGTCCTTGCTTGCTTGCTTACGACCGTGCAAATCTTTCGGTCGTTTTTTAACCCACTTCCCGTGATCCAATCGAGCTGACATTTTGCACACAGACTCGTTGTGCGAGACAATTAATGTTCGTGAATTTTTTTTCAAAAATTTTACACTTTTTAGGACAAAAATATTATACTTAATTACCAATTGCTTAATGGTGCAATGCAATCATCTGACCCATAGGTGGCAGCCATCTCAAGCCAGAGGACGAGAGGACTCTAGCCGCCACGCATATAAAGGATTTATAGTGAAAAACTTTGTTTTTACGGGTTATACTTATTTACTCGCTAGCAGCACTTGCCCCAACAGGCTGTTAAGCTACACGGGGGATCTTTGTCTTTTGTGCGCGAGTGTTTGCGTGTACGAGGAGCGTAGCGGTCAGCGCGCTGCGCTACGAACCCAGTGACGATTATCTGGACCGCACCTGGGTATCCCCTAGGTCGACTCAGCCTCAAATGACTACCTGGTGGTGTGTGTAATAAACATCGCCACTAGGGAGACAAAGGCGGCCCGGCGTGATGCTCCTCACCCACCCCCTCGTGTGCCGTGCGGGCCTTCATCGGTGCGCTACTCGCGAACAGCACTTGCCCCAACAGGCTGTGTGAGGCTACACGGGTGATCTTTGTCTGTGTGTTTGTGTGTGTGTGTGTGAGAGAGAGAGAAAGACAGAGTGGCCAGGTCTCGCTTTGAAGCCCCTTAAATCAAACGCGAGCACGTGGGCAGGAGGAGGCAATGACCATTCGACCCCGAACCCCCCGCCGGCATGCGTGCACGCCGCTATGATGTTGAATTTCAATTGCGCCCTCCAGCCAGCCAGCCAAGCCAGCCATGTGCGCTCATTCAGGGCACGCGGTGCGGGGATTCTTCACCACAGAGCCATGATTGGGAGTCACAGTTACACGGCAGCAATTTAGAGGCCGTCCATAAATGACGTCACGCGATTTTGGACGATTTTTGACCACCCCCTCCCCCCTCCCTTCGTCACACGGCGTCACAAAACGTCAGACCCTCCCCCTCTCTCCTCAAATATGACGTCACAAAGCTTTGCCCCCCCCCCCAAAAAAAATAAAACATGCTTCAAATCGCTTTAAGCTATTGTCATAGTAGTGCGTATTCTTAGGTTTTTTCGGTAAAGTCACGTAGGTAAAACATTAAAATTAATAAAAGTTAAATAAAATAATGTTTTACCTACGTCACTTTACCGAAAAAACCTAAGAATATGAATCCTTGCAGTCACGAAAGCTTCAAATCTAGAATTGTAGTGCGTATTTAATGTGGCGCTGCACTCTGATGTTGTAGGAGAAAACATGTATTAAAAAGTATTTAATTAAGTAGAACGTGTTGTCTATATTCATTTAAAGTTGCGCATTTTGATGTGACGTCACATTTCTCAAACCCCTCCCCCTCGTCACACATCGTCACAAATGTCTGACCCCCCCCTAGGTGCGTGACGTCATTTATGGACGGCCCCTTACTACTATAATGGGCCAATAATGTCTGTGTGTCCCGCGCGTGACGTCACTCCACGTCGACCAGCCCCCTAATTAATAATCATGAGCGGGTGACGTCACTCCACATGTAGCACCCCCCCCCCCCCGTTCATAATCATGAGCGGATGACGTCACTCCACATGTAGCACCCCCCCTCGTTAATAATCATGAGCGGATGACGTCACTCCACATGTAGCACCCCCCCCCGAATTCATAATCATGAGCGGATGACGTCACTCCACATGTAGCACCCCCCCCTCATTAATAATCATGAACGTCACTCCACATGTAGCACCCCCCCCTCATTAATAATCATGAGCGGGTGACGTCACTCCACATGTAGCACCCCCCCTCGTTAATAATCATGAGCGAGTGACGTCACTCCACATGTAGCACCCCCCTCATTAATAATCATGAGCGGGTGACGTCACTCCACATGTAGCACCCCCCCCCCCATTAATAATCATGAGCGGGTGACGTCACTCCACATGTAGCACCCCTCCCTCATTAATAATCGTGACGTCACTCCACATCGAACAGCCCTCTCATTAATAATCATGAAGAGGTGACGTCTTCCAAATAGACACCCTGCCCCCCAATTAATAATAATTAGCGGGTGACGTCACTCCACATGGGGGGGGGGGCGAGGTCCCCTCCTCCCCCTCCCAGCGTCAACTCACAACCCTCACTACAAAGGCAGAACCCTCACGTCAAGTGGTCTCCGTAGCACTGCTGTTGAGACATCAAAGTAAAAAGGACGTCATTATGAACAAGGGATTATAACCTTTTAAATGACATAAGTCCGTGTCACCGCGCCCTTGCAAATTGCACACGAATGGACGCAATGAATATCACGTCGCACTCTGCTTCTCGCTTGCAAGTTTCAGATTTACTTAAACACACACGTCCTTGGACGGGCAAAAGGCGAGTGGCAAATAATAATACGAATTCGAGTCCGTCATGACCTCTGCCGTCCGTGAAAAAAGTACCGCTTGCTTTGTGGGAAGCGGCGAGTGGTTATTTAGTTATTTTCCGTGGTTATTTTCGTCCGGTTATTTAGTTATTTTTTGCGGTTATTTATTGGTAATTTTTTGTGGATATTTAATATTTTTTCGTGGTTATTTAGTTATTGGTATTGGTTATTTGGTGGCAAAAAATTTAGTGGTTATTTAGTTATTTTACTAGTTCTTTTTGTGATTATTTAGTGGTTATTCTTGAGAGGTTAATTAATATTTTATTGGGTATTTAGTGTTTATTTAGTTATTTTTCTAGTGGTTATTTAGTGGATATTTTAGTGGTTATTTAGTTATTTAGTGCTTATTTAGTTGTTATTTTTTTTTTGTCAGTGGTTGTTTTTTACGAGGTGGCCACAGGTGGTGGTGTCATGGGCCTCGACTCCCAATCGGCCGTCCAAGACTTCCCTGCGTGACCCGCGGCGTTCGTTTATCTTCGTTTGTGCCTTCAAGCAGCCACCACCTCCACCACCACCACGGCCTGCTCGGCGTGGGGAGGCCTTCATCCAGCAGTAGAGCCACAGGAGGCCTGCGAAATGCGCATTTTGCCTAGTGAGCGCGTGCGGATGGTTTTGTTTAATCCGCTTAATCCGGGGATAGATGTTGTACGAGACTGGTGTGTATAGTGTGTACAGTACTGTTTTACTGGTAGGAACCTCCTGGTTCCACCAGCCCACAGGGGATTATTGTGTCCGTCCGTCGTGCATACAAAAATGGGAGGGGCTGGGGCTGGGTGGAGAGGGAGGGTGGGAGGGTCGGGAGGGGCTGGGTGGGAGGGTGGTGAGGGACTGGGTGGGAGGGTGGGGCTGGGTGGGGGTGGGAGGGGTGGAGCTGGGTGGGGAGGGGCTGGTCACCCCGTGGTGCCCTTATAAAACTCAACGTTTAACCCACTCACGCCGGCTTGTGCCCGCCCTCACAGTCGGGCATATTTGCGGAATACACCACGCCGTCGTTGACCCTGGCCATTGACCGAGCAACCCAACGTTCCTACCAGCTCCCTCCACAGGAACGTGCTCTTAATGTGACACCTCTGTAATGTGTGCACGTTGCTTGTCATCATTGGCAGCCGTGATCACTCCGCTGCTGGATGAAGGCCTCCCGCGAGCTCTGGCCGTCTCTCGTGACGTATGTCTGTATGTATGTCGCACGCACGTTGAACTTCTTTCGCACCGTACGTAGCCAACCGTGCTAATCGGAGGTGCGGGGGTTAAGGACAACAAACTAACGCACACACAGCAGTGCTAAAGAGATGAGTTTGTTAATATAGAAGACTTGAAAAGTGCATAGCCCGAGTGGTTTCCTAACATCGGAAGGAAGAGCGTTCCAGACGGGCACCGATGCGCATCTGAAAGCGCCACGCGACGGCCGCCGCCGTCGTCCGACGGTTATCCAACAGCCGCTGCGAGGATGAACGGAATTTCCCCCGATGGTTTACGCTCCTTGAAGAGATGGGCGAGGTATTGTGCTTCACACGTGCGGCAAGCATCACGCCTTCCATCCATCATGTGTCCTGCCCGAGCCTGCTGACTTTTAATTTTGTTTTTAAAGTGCGTAGCTCCAGCGGCTTCCAATAGCTGAAAGAAGAGTGTTCCAGGCTGGCCGTAGAAGCGCGTCTCAAAGCGCGCGCGAAGCGGCGACCACCACCGCCTTCGTTCGACGGCTGAGCCAAAAGCCGCCGCCGCTGCGGCTGCTGCTGCGGATATCTGTGATACAAGAGCTTTGTGGCTCATCGGATTTCGCCTCCAGCCTCAATAACGATTTACGATTCTGTTCAACAATTGTTGGGTGCGTGCTCGAGTGTGGAACACAAGAGCTTGTGATTGAATGGGGAGGGGGTGCCGTGGTGGCTGGGAGATGTTAACTACCTCGCCTAGTATGCAGGAGGTCGTGGGTTCGATCTCAACCCTGCTGTATATTTGGAGTTTGCGTGTCTCTCTCTCTCTCATCATCATCACGGTGGCGAGGAGATGTTAACTCCCTCGCCTGGTATGCAGGAGGTCGTGGGTTCGATCCCGACCCTGACGCCTGCCGTATATGTGGAGTTTGCGTGTCTCTCTCTCTCATCATTATCACGGTGGCTAAGAGATGTTAACTCCCTCGCCTGGTGTACAGGAGGTCATGGGTCGATCCCGACCCTGACGCCTGCTGCTGTATATTTGGAGTTTGCGTGTCTCTCTTTCTCATCATCATCACGGTGGCTAGGAGATGTTGACTACCTCGCCTGGTGTACAGGAGGTCGTGGGTTCGATTCCAACCCTGACGATGCCTGCTGCTGTATATTTGGAGTTTCGCGCGATGATGGTTGATGCTCCTTGAGAATCGGCGAGGTATCGTGGTTCATTTGTGGCAAGAAAGCGCTTTGTGTGTGTGTGTCTAGCAAATCGGAAGCAACTTAACTGTAGGAAAAGAAAAAAGAAAAAGCGTTTTGTGCAGCGATATGGCTTGCTAGACCATGCTAGCCTTAAAGATGTGCTTGCGAACGGACACAGGGAGAGAAATAAATGAGGACTAACGCACGAAGCAAGGCACGAGAGAGACAAACAGAGACGCAGGTAAATACGGGAAGGGAAACGGGGTCACGTGACGCACCACGCTATCCGCCCATGGACAGGATTCAGATACTCGTCACCGACGCTGACCGCTTGCGGGAATCGTTCTCGGGTCTTCGCGCGCGCGGGATTTATCTGCAGAGAGAGAGAGGGACAAGCGCGTGCGCACACACACGCGCGGACTGTAATGCGCCGTGAGCGTGCCTATTGGATGTGAGACGGGTCTTCGTTTTAATTTTGTGAGAGTGGGTTACCTAAGCCTGCTGCGTTACGGGCAGAGGTCGCGAACGGGTTTTGATTCCTTACCCATACCCGTACCCGGCCGCACCAGGGTCGCAAATGGGTACCAGTTCCCTACCCGTATCCGTACCCTACCCAAAATGAGTGACAAACGGTTACTCACCAGTGACTCACGGCCTACCCGTACCCGGCCGCACCAGGGTCGCAAATGGGTACCCGTACCCGTACCCGGCCGGGTATGGGTAGCCGTTCCCTACCCGTATCCTACCCGAAATGAGTGACAAACGGTTACTCACCAGTGACTCACGGCCTACCCGTACCCGGCCACACCAGGGTCGCAAACGGGTACCCGTACCCGTACCTGGCCGAGTACGGGTAGCTGGGTATCGGGTAGGGTACGGGTATCGGGTACCCGGTTGCGACCTCTGGTTACGGGCGATCTCCCAACCAACGCGGCCGCTCAGCGGCGGGTTGTCATCAGCATGCGCGATGATCTGTCACTCGACGCGTGATGCTGTGCACGTTCGAAGCGCAATGGCCTCTCCGGTTGCCGGGTTGGCGGTGGCTTTTTTTTTTTTTGGAGCGGGTCTGCGGTCGTGTAAATGTCATCCGATCCTCGCGGCGAATGCGAGGCGAGAGATTCATCGCGACGGCACGGTGCAAACTAAACGATTCAACCGCAAACATTTATTTTATCTTGCCAGGTAAGGCCCACTGAGCTGTACAGCTCCTCTTTCAGAAGCGACCTGGCCACAAATCATGGCTCAACGAAGTGGCCCCGTCATTTGTAAATTGATATCAGCTGTTGAGACCTAGAAGGTCAAAAATGGTACAATTTGCTTTCTTAAACGGATGAAACTAGGCAACGAAAGAATGTTTTTATTTCCAGGTAAAGCCTACTGAGCAATACAACTTTTTTTTCAGAAGCGACCCGGCCGTCACAAATGAGAGCTCAACTAAGTGGCTTATCACCTGGAAATGTATAAGCAGCAGCGAAAAATCTGAATAATGTAAATAATCTAAACGCGCGACGTTGATTAGAAATGTGGAGGGGGAAACCAGAGGACCCGGAGAAAATCCACGCGACCACGGGGGCAGATAGAGACACGCAAACTCCAAATATACAGCAGGCATCAGGGTCGGAATCAAACCCACGACCTCCTGTATACCAGGGGAGGTAGTTAACATCTCCTAGCCACCGCAGCGCCAACGTGAAGACAGATTAATTCCTCTTGTTTGGGTAAAAACATACTATGAACTAAACTCTTTTATTTACCAGGCAAAGCCCACTAAGTTTTTATGTATTTTTTTAATAGGCGACCTCTGCCATCGAAGCGGATTATTATCATCACATGTGGTCATTAATAATTTCTAGTCGTAGCCAAATAATCGAAACGCGCGTGTCTGAATGTGGAGGTGCAAAACCACTGGTGGAACCCGGAAAACAATCCACGCGGTGAGGGGAGGGAGAGAACACGCGGGATCGAACCACGACATTCCTGCGTACCGGACGAGGGAGTCAACCCATCGGTACAGCATTTCCACAAAATAGGCCTGGGACCACGCGTTGAAGGGATTTAACAGGAGTTGCTCCGTGACGGGATCTTCCTAGGCGGGCAATGTTTTGGCACGGTGTTGTGCACCACGCCACGTCCAAAAATGTTTTAAAAACTGTGAATCTTGGCGCTATGACTCATCATCGTCCATCTTAAGGGGGGTGTTTTCTTTTTTTTTCTCGAGATTTCCTCTCTCGCTCTCTTCTCGTGTCTCTCCGCCCCCCCCCCAGGGTCATTAATAATTTCAAGACAAAGCTATCGCGTTCAAACGTTGCCCGTCTACACGAAGCCCTCTCGCTCACTCGCTGTCGCGCCCTCCAATCTGCTCCCGCCTGACGTGACCCAGAAGCTGCCGTTTTGGGACGCGGAATGACACGAGCTGAGCGCATCATTATTTCGCAACGCTTCCCCTTCTGTCAGTCCGAGCGGGTTCGAGGTTTTGGCAACGGTGCCCGATAAATCTTCTCCTTAAATCGCGTGAATGTAAACGTGCCGTTAAACCCCTCCGCCACACGCCACGTAGACAAAAAGGTGAGAGTTCTAGATTTGAAGCTTTCGTGACTGCGAGGATTCATATTCTTAGGTTTTTTCGGTAAAGTCACGTAGATAAAAATAAAAATTTTAATTAATGAAAATAATATCAGGGCCTACCTTGGCTCCTCCCACCCTCAACCAGTATATACAAGGACTGTTTTCTTGGAATTTCTCTCACTTGATACAGCTATCGTGCTGTGACGGTTCCACCTGAAGACGGAAGCTGGTGTTGCCTCCGAAACGTCGTGATTTTTATTTTATTTTTATTTTACTTTTATAATTTAATTTTATTTTTTTATCTACGTGACTTTACCGAAAAAACCTAAAAAGTGAGAATCAATTACGACGTGATGACACCGCCTTGCCGTTATTTAAGACCGCGGACAGGAAGACCTCTTGCAATTCTAGATTTGAAGCTTTCGTGACTGCAAGGATTCATACTCTTAGGTTTCTTTCGGTAAGTCACGTAGGTAAAAAATAAAAANTAAAAATAAAAAAAAATATAAATAATTATATAAATTAATAATAATAGAGGACGTTTCGAGGCAACACAAGTCTCCGTCATCAGGTGGGACCGTCACAGCTGAATTTACTGTATAAGTGAGAAAAAATCCAAGAGGCAGCCCTTAAATACAAGCTAATACAAGTCTTGACAATTCCAAAAAAGTTGCGTGATCACCAGCGAAAGCCACCGCGTTCGCCAATCGCCAGCGAATGTGGTGGGTTTACTCAGCAGCACACAACCGGTTGTGCTGAAGTAGCAACGCATTACACGTGACAAACCTTACTAATTGGCTGTGGAGGTCATTAACCGACACGTTCGTATTAACGCGATCTAACCGTGAGAAAAAAAAAAAACCTGAATTCGGATTCTATTAGAATCATCTCTCGCCGGTGGCTTTAAAACCCTCTTTTTTCCCCACGACCGAATTTGACATCCACGCGCGCGCACGCCGTTCCGCTCGGACCGCTTTGACCTTCATCCAGGCGACGAGCGCCGCCGATCGAGCAATGGGCAATCAACCCCACGGCGGCAAAACTTGCGGACGCATTATCAACGCGCATCTCCCTCCGCCGCGCGGATGCATTCTTTCCGCCGACGTCCGCTCGCCCCGGTTTGGCAACTGCGGCGTTCGGCGCTTGCCGAGAGAGGTTTCTGTCCGTGCGCGAGTGAGAGGAATCCAAATTAACCCGCCGCTCGCCCGCCCGTCCGCCCGTGCCCTCCTCCACCTCCGTTAATCCTACGGTGTCAAGGATGGCAAAAAAAATATGCCCGATGGTGCCAATAATGCGACGTCAGGCGACCGGCTCGCGTGTTTTTCCCGGCCCGACCGATTGACCGCCGCTGACCCCGGCGCCGCGTTTTTGGCACGGCATCGCCCCCACCCCCCATCGCTCCGTCAGTGATCGCGGATCCGACGCCAAACGCGTCGGTAATCGCCCGGCGTTCGCTCGCTTCTAAAGCGAGAAATTCCCTCCCACCTCCCACCGCCCCCCCCCCCCCTTCAGCGCTTTAATTTATTTTTTGTCGAGCCACCTGCTTGCGCACGGCAATACTGTCACCTGTCATCTCCCACGGACGTTCGCACGTCGACCTGCCTCGGTTGTCCGACCAGTCGGCAGAGGTCGAAAACGGGTTTTGATTCCTTACCCGTACCCGGCAGCACCAGGGTCGCAAATGGGTACCTGTACCCGTACCCGGCTGGGTACAGGTACCCGTTCCCTACCCGTACCCTACCCGAAATGAGTGACAAACGGTTACTCACCAGTGACTCACGGCCTACCCGTACCCGGCCGCACCAGGGTCGCAAACAGGTACCCGTACCCGGCCGGGTATCGGGTAGGGTACGGGTATCGGGTACCCGGTTGCGACCTCTGCCAGTCGGACACGCTTAACGTCGTGAGGCCCAAATGGCAAAAGCCGCGCCGAGGGGACTGTTCTTTGTACGGCAGGGTCCTGCCACGTTGGGGTGTCTCTTTTAACCCTTTCCCGTCCGATGACGTTTTTCTTCCGATTCCGTGCCGGAGTCGCAAGTGAAGGGCCACGCGGGTGGGCGTGTGCCACGGTTTGCCGNCGGTCGTGTCGCTACGGTTCTCTGCGGCAGAACGGCGTCTTTAAAACGACGGCGCTGCCATTCTGCGCTCGCCGTTACGAAAATTCGGCGGTGAACGGGGGCTCCCACCCGCCCGCCCGCCTGCCCGCCCGCAACCCTGCAACTTCAAGTGTCTCGGGAACGAAAAGTCAGATTTTTCAGCAATTTATGAGCGCTTACACGCGCAGAAAACCCACGCGCCGATGGGGCAACGCTGCCCTCCCCCCGTACAGATGGCAGCAGATGGAAATGATTCCGCACTTTCTGTACCGCGCGCTCCCGGCGAGACGGCTCTAATGCACCTTAATTCTAGATTTGAAGCTTTCGTGATCAAGGATTCATACTTTAGTTCTTTCGGTAAAGTCACGTAGGTAAAAAAATTAATTAATAAAAATAAAATAAAAATAAAAATCACGACCTTGATGCAGCAAATCTAGCTGTGACGGTCCCACCTGATGACGGAGACTTGTGTTGCCTCCGAAATGTCGTGATTTATTTTTTATTTATTTTATTTTTTAATTTATTTTTTACCTACGTGACTTTACCGAAAGAACTAAGAGTATCTAATGGACCTTCTTGGCGGCCGCGGGAAGGAGTTTTGCGGCATCTCTGTGTGATCGCCAACCTGGCTGATGCCTTCCCAGTGCTGGATCACAGGCAGCCGCGTGCAGCGTATCTCCTACCGCCTGTGTGCGTGAGCGGTCCCTTCAAGTGATCAACGTCGAGTTCATCTTCTTGGTTTTTCGGTAAAGTCACGTAGAAGGAAAGTAATAAAATAATAAAAATAAAACATAATAAAATTATTCTCACGACGTGTCGGCCACAACGCAAGCAGCCGTCCTCAGGTGACTTGCGTTGTGGCCGAAACGTCGTGAGAATTATTTTATTATGTTTTATTTTATTATTTTATTACTTCCCTTCTACGTGACTTTACCGAAAGAACCAAGAAGATCAACGTAGAGTTGTTTACCTCTGATTTTGATTTCTCGTGTGCATGTTTATGGTTGTCTTTATGATAAGTTATCGATGGTATTTTAGCATTTTTATCATCACCACCACCACCACCACGATCCATGGGTAGATAGCCCGTAGATGTCCACTACATATTTCGTCATTTTTAGAAAGTAATATAGTGTATTACAGTTCATGTATCTTTTATTATTTTAGTTTATATTTTAAAGATTATATTACGCTTATCTCTCTTTAGAATCCCTCGTTTTTGTTGCGTTTAGATACTCTCTCAAATAGCGTTTTGCTTTTCCAAATATGTATTTTAAAAGAATCTACACCGCAGTAAATGTCATACGCAGAAAGCAAATGCACCAGTCTTGTTTTTTTTACCTAGAATACACACAACGCATATACCCGCACCCAGTGTGTACACGGTGGTATCCAGATATCTTGTGACCCCCCCCCAATTAATTGACCCCAACATTATTTCTCCTTATTTTTTCCACCTGAGGACGACCGCTTGTGTTGCGATCGAAATGTCGTGATATATTATTTTTTGATTTTTATTTTTCTACCTACGTGACTTTACCGAAAGAACCAAGAGTATGGATTCCTGCGGTCACGAAAGCTTCAAATCAAGATCAAATCAAGATTGTTTCTCCTCTTTGCCTCTCCTTTCCGTTTTAAATCAACGGTACTTTAAGAAAATATATATTAAGTTTTAGAGAATTAAAATAGGGGTCACGAGACATCTGGACCAAGCTGTACAGGGACAACTCTACTTACGAACGAGTTAGGTTCCAGAGGTCTGTTCGTAAGTCCAACTTTACTCCTGTCGATTCCAACACGTTGTACAGCATGTACACTAACACGGGAATGGCGTTAACAGTTGTATAATCTCCTGGAGATATCGATGCCACTGGTTCTTCACGTTCTGCAGATGTAGAGTTTTTTGGTGATTGTTGCGGGCAAAAATCGTTGATTATGCACGTTTTCTTAAAAAATGCGATGGAATATGCGGGATATTTATGCAATTTTATGCGATTAAATTGCGGGAACTTCAAAAATTGCGGGAACTTGCAACTCGGTTTGATGAAAAAGAGAAAAAAAAGTGATTCCCCACACCCTATTCACTAGGCTACTACTTTAATGTAAAGGTCATTTCTTATTACTTCCTATGATAAGCAAGCATACTACATCACAGAAAGTGCTGGGTATTTAAGTTCTCATCTGTTTATTTCAGACCTTAACAAACTGGAAACTTACAAAACATTGAGTCGACAAGTTCTGTAGCTTTACATGAATATGCTACAACTTCTGTAAAAATAAATAAATAAAATATTAAAAAATAAAATGTGTGCTTCCTGTTTTACAGAGGTAGATACAAAACAGACATCTTCTGTTAAAATAATGTGTTTTCAGTGCACAGTAACGTAAGCAATACAGTAACAGTACAGTCTTACAGTAATGTAAATTTACATACTACTAACAAAAAAGTGCAATCCTACAACTATAAAGTTGCATAAACTCTTCATCATGGTTTCATTGGCATCGCGGGGTATGCAGCTTTTCAATGATATCGCGTAATGAGTGACGTCACTTCATAACGTTCCCATGGCAACAGGGGAAATGGCTGCGCTTGTGTGAAGTAAACGCAACATTTTTCACTTTCTGCTAAGATATATGTGACTTTTTGCAACGAAAATGCGGGNATTATGAAATCATGCAAGCCCGCATATTTTGCGCGCGGAAATCTGCAATTTATGCGGCGAAAGTGCGGCGTATTTGAAAAAACGCGCCCCCGCATAAAGATGCGGATTTGGCTGATTTTGCGTGGAATCTTGCGATCGCATAATCGCGTTTTTCTGGAGGGACTGTAGTCTATGGTGAACTGTACTCCCATGGTAAACTGGACTTCCATGGTGAACTGGACTTCCATGGTGAACTGGACTTCCATGGTGAACTGGACTACCATGTTTAACTGGACTCCCATGGTAAACTGGNCTTCCATGGTGAACTGGACTTCCATGGTGAACTGGTCTTCTATGGTGAATTGGCTCCATGGTCAACTGGACTACCATGGTGAACTGGACTCCCATGGTTTAAACTGGCCTCCCATGGTGAACTGGACTTCCATGGTGAACTGGACTCCCATGGTAAACTGGACTCCATGATGAACTGGACTTCCATGGTGAACTGGACTTCCATGGTGAACTGGACTNCCATGGTGAACTGGACTTCCATGGTGAACTGGACTACCATGTTTAACTGGACTCAGTAAACTGGACTTCCATGATGAACTGGACTTCCATGGTGAACTGGACTTCCATGGTGAACTGGACTTCCATGGTGAACTGGCCTTCTATGGTGAACTGGACTCCCATGGTCAACTGGACTACCATGGTGAACTGGACTCCCATGGTGAACTGGCCTTCCATGGTGAACTGGACTCCCGCAGTAAACTGGACTTCCATGGTGAACTGGTTTCTATGGTGAATTGGCCTCCCATGGTCAACTGGACTCCCATGGTAAACTGGACTCCATGGTAAACTGGACTCTCATGGTAAACTGGACTCCCATGGTAAACTGGACTTCCATGGTGAACTGGACTTCCATGGTGAACTGGACTCCATGGTGAACTGGACTCCATGGTGAACTGGTTTCTATGGTGAACTGTACTCCATGGTAAACTGTACTCCATGGTAAACTGGACTCCATGGTGAACTGGACTTCCATGGTGAACTGGACTTCCATGGTGAACTGGACTTCCATGGTGAACTGGACTTCCATGGTGANCTGGTCTTCATGGTGAATTGGCCTCCCATACTGGACTACCATGGTGAACTGGACTCCCATGGTAAACTGGACTTCCACGGTAAACTGAACTCCCATGGTCAAAGGCTCAGCAACCAAAAAATAACAATCCCGAGCCGTTTTTGTTGCCGTCGCGAATTCTGCAACAACAACAACAACAAAAAACCCTCTCTCTCAATATTTCAAGAGCCGCGCGACGCACGCGACGGACATACGAAAACAGTGGCCCATCGATGAACAAGTCGCGATGAAGCGGGAGGTGGGTGGGTGGTGGTGGTGGGGGATCCTTAAAAAAATCGCACGTGGCTCCCAAGCGCGCGTCAAATCGAAGGGGACAGAGGGAGAGAGGAGAGAGAATAGAGAGAGAGAAGGGTGAGGAGGGAGAAGAAAATAAAAACCCCGACGTGACCAAATCCGCGCGCCGCGGTTTGTAATTTTTGCGCCGCGCAGAGACAGCGGCCGAGAGAGCGGCGCAGAGGGCGGATCGACGGCACGCGCAGAGCCACCGACACTCTTCCTCCTCTTCCTCCTCTTCGTTAAGAGACAGCCCCCACTCCACCCCCACCTCTTCTTCTCGCCTCGGTTTCTGTCACCGCCTCCTGCTGTTTTACAGCCGCTCTTCCACCACCTCCTCCTCCCGTCTCTACCGCCCTCTCCTCTTCTCATCGTCCTCCACCGCCACCTTCACTCCTCTACTACCACTGCCTCCTCCTCCTCCCACTCACCTCCTCTTCTACCTCATCTTACTCTAGCACCACTGATTTGTCATCTACCACCTCTACATCCTCCTGTTCCCTCCTCTATCGCCTCCTCCTCTACCACCTGCTCCTCTACCACCACCTCCTCTACCGCCTCCTCCTCTACCGCCACTCCTCTACCGCCTCCTCCTCTACCGTCTCCTCCTCTACCACCTCCTCCTCTACCACCTCCTCCTCTACCACCACCTCCTCTACCACCTCCTCCTCTACCACCTCCTCCTCTACCACCTCCTCCTCTACCGCCACCTCCTCTACCGCCCCTCCTCTACCGCCACCTCCTCTACCGCCTCCTCCTCTACCGCCACCTCCTCTACCACCACCTCCTCTACCACCTCCTCCTCTACCACCACCTCCTCTACCACCACCTCCTCTACCACCTCCTCCTCTACCACCACCTCCTCTACCACCACCTCCTCTACCACTCCTCCTCTACCACCACCTCCTCTACCACCTCCTCCTCTACNACCACCTCCTCTACCACTCCTCCTCTACCACCACCCCTCTACCACCTCCTCCTCTACCACCCCTCCTCTACCACCTCCTCCTCTACCACCACCTCCTCTACCACCTCCTCCTCTACCACCTCCTCCTCTACCACCTCCTCCTCTACCACCACCTCCTCTACCACCACCTCCTCCCCCTCTTATCTCTCTCCACTGCCGCCGGAATTAAACTTCTCGTTTGGACCCGGATCGCCCGCCCGCGAATTCCACCTGGCGACAGCGCTCAGCGCGATTTCCACTGTGATTCATTCCCAGGCTTTTTGGTTCGCTTTTGCAAACAACAACAACAACAATTATAATAATAGATATTCATCGTTTTAGCGTCACCATCGGTTTTATCGTACAGTGTGACGGTCGTGACAAATCGGTTTTATATTTTTGTTCGTTTATCCGCAAGCATTTAAAACCAAAGCCACGGCGCAATTATTCGTTGGATTATTAATATCTGGGAGCGTGGAGCGGTGGTCGAATTTGCGACGTCCGGGTGCTGCGAGGATCTTTCTCGCTGCGGCGGAGTGGAGGTGCGGGGAGCCCTGCCTCCATCGCCTCCGCCGTCATCATCATCAGCAGCAGCAGCAGCATCGACGACGATGATTTTCATCCGTGAGACCTCCGGTTGCTGTCGCCGTATGACGCTCTGAGCTGATCAAGCGCAGCGAAGTCACTCGGGGTGGCGGCGATCGCTCCGAGGGAGACGGACAAAGCGTTGCCTGTTCGAGACGCGGCACCGCCCGAGACCCAGCGGCGGCAGCGCTCGGCCAGCGGATCCTCCTCCGAAACGTCGGCGGGATGTGCGTGCGCGCGCTTGCGTGCGCGTTTAAATTTATTTCTCGCCGTACGTAGCCAACGGCGCTAACCGGAGGTGCGCGGGGGGTGGGGTGGGTGGGGNCAACAGATGCTCCGGTCGGTGGGACCGAGCGTGCCAAGATCATCGACTCGGATCGCTCGTCTCTCCGCCGCCCGCCACGACCAAAAACGTCTCCCTCCTGCTCCCTCTCGACTCGTGATCTCAGCTCTCCCACCCACCTCCCGAGTTCGAACCGCCGATTCGAACTCGGATTGATGGTCACGGACCCGAGTGCGCCCGAGTCCCGCAACTGGAAGCGCCGTTGGGCCGCGTCCGGAAAAGTCCGGCGGAGTGGATGCCGTGAGACCGGCCGGAACGGAGCGGAGCGGCATCGATCGATCAACCTCCGCCGGACTCGAACCCTGAGATATCGAGAGGCTCGGCAAACTGCCCGATCTCAACTGCGCAGACTCGAGCAAACTCTGCCCTGGCTTCAGCCACTCGTCCGTCATCGAGTCACTTGATTGGACTTTGAGCGGACGACTCGATCCGACTTTGGCGACACGGAGCAGGCCTGCTTGCTCTTCTCAATCTGGCTTTGCCGGACTCAAGCTACGTGGACTTGAGTCAACTCGACCCTTGCCCGAGCTGCACAGGCCCGGAGCTACTCAACCAGACTTGGTAATTCGGCCGACGCGGATTCGACTTGAGCCCGGCGCATCCTCGTCCACATTGCTCAAATTGGACTTTCCCTACGCAGCACTCGGAGCTTCCCTCGATTTGACCTGAGCGTGGACCCACCCTGACTTATCCGCGCGTTGCCTCCACCTCCACCACCACTGCCACCTCTCGGCGCATCGTCCAGCGCCAATCTTCATCATAGCCACCGCTGCCGCCACCACCGCGAGCCCATGCCGGTGCCACGCGGCGGACCGGGCGACACCAAGCCGTCGCTGGACTGCTTCTCGCCCATGCTGTGCCACTGCAAACTCGCCTGCACCAACAGCACCATCTCGCTCATGTTCGGCTGCAAGGTGGGACCCAGCCAGATGTCTCCGCGTCTCCCTCTCTGTCCGTCTCGCTCTCTCTCTCTCTCTGCTATCTCTCTCTCTCTCTGCCTCTCCGTCTGGCGAGTGACATGCCGTGCCCTGTAAGGGGACGGGCGGTGGGGATGCGGGGTGGTGGGTTGGAGGAAACTTGTTTTCAAGAGGCGGCACGGAGCGGTCAATTTTATTGCAAACCCTCTCGGCGAATGTCGGACGCTGAACGGAACAGGTGTGACGGTGCGATCTGCCATCTGTACGATGTTACGCTCCGCTCTGGCTATCATCATCCCGTGTGCACACGGGAAAAGCCGTGATGCTCGTTGTATGTATGTTGAACTTCTTTCGTACCGTACGTAGCCAACCGGGCTAATCGGAGGTGAGCCTGGTCTCATGAGTTGTATATATGTTGAACTTCTTTCGTACCGTACGTAGCCAACCGTGCTAATTGGAGACTATCCCGGTCTCATGAGTTGTACACATGTTGAATTCCTTTCGTACCGTACACAGCCAGCCGTGCTAATCGGAGGTGCTTAATTGTACCTTATGTTTTGGCATTCTGGTCACCTCCTTTTCAACATTTTTTTGACTTGGCTTTATAAAAATGTGGCGGGAGGGCTGATATTTTATCTGGGGCGGGGCTTAGCCCCCCCTCCAGCTTCTCCCAACCCCTGTCACGCACACCACTGGGCTGGAGAATGATAAATGGAGCAAATGAATAAACTTATTGCGGAGTCGTTTCGTTTCATCGCCGAAAGCCAACAACGGTTCGAGAGAGGGCCGATACGCCCTCGTCGTTATTCAGCAATGGTTAACAACGTTACGTATTTCAGCGTTTGTTTAAATCCGCTGCCGGATGAAGGCCTCCCCATCGCCGGGCCAGTGCTGCTTCCATCATCCGTCGACCTCAAAGGAACTCTTCTTTTTTTGGTCTATTAACACGTAGCAGGCTTTCGCGACCAATATTATTCATAATCAACGTTTTTGGGTTTAGATCGCGTTATTTATAAATGTGTCGTAACCCTCCACCACCCGACACGGCCAATCAGTAAAAAAGTGTCACGTTGACAAAAGACAAATAGTTCACTGCTTTAGCCCACCGCTGTGTTGAAGCGTGAAACCACAACATTTACAATTTGAGTTGAAATTGTAAATGTTGTGGCTTCACTCTTCAACACACCGGTGGGCTAAAGCAGTGAACTATTTGTCTTTTGTCAACGTGACACTTTTTACTGATTGGCCGTGTCGGGTGGTGGAGGGTTACGACACATTTATAAATAACGCGATCTAAACCCAAAAACGTTTATTGTGAATCTTCTTTTTTTTTTGGGTCAGGCGGTGCCCTGCCAAACTTTTACAGCCGGCGGATAATGCGGCTGCTGCGGCTACTGCAGCTGCATGTCCATCCAAAATGGAACAATGTGCAAGGTATTTTATTCAGTATTAGAAACATGCGTTTAGATTATTTATTCGTCCGCTAGAATTGTCCGATGATAAGCCACGCCGTTGAGCGATCATTCGTGATGGTCAGGTCAGATTTGAAGCTTTCGTGACTGCAAGGATTCATACTCTTAGGTTTTTTCGGTAAAGTCACGTATTTGCTGTGTTGTCCCACCTGATGACGGACGCTTGTGTTGCGCCCGAAACATCGTGATTTATTATTTTATTTCTATGATTATTTATATCATTTTATTATTTATTTTATTATTTATTTTATTATTTATTTTTACCTACGTTACTTTACCGAAAAACCTAAGAGTATGGTCAGGTCACTTTTTAAAAATAAGTGAATACCTCAGTGGGCTTTGCCTGGGAGGATGGGGATGGTTTAGTTTTTTGTGTTTGTGCGATTGTTTACTTTATTGTATTTGCACTCCTATCGTGTGTTTATNGTTTGTTTCGATTAAAGCTTCGTGACTGCGGGATTCATCTTCTTGGTTCTTTCGGTAAAGTCACGTAGAAGGGAAGTAATAAAATAATAAAATAAAACAGAATAAAATAAAAAATTCTCACGACGTTTCGGCCACAACGCAAGCAGCCGTCTCAGGTGAAATGGTGGTGTTTCATTCTTCACCTGAGGACGGCTGCTTGCGTTGTGGCCGAAACGTCGTGAGAATTATTTTATTATGTTTTATTTTATTATTTTATTACTTCCCTTCTACGTGACTTTACCGAAATAACTATTGTTTGTTGTTGTAACGTTCTTAACCACCCCGACTGTACATGCGTGACAAAGAGCTTCATAGCTCATCGGATTTCACCAGTATAAATTCATATTCTGATTCTGATTGATTTTGCATTTGGCTGATGCTGTAAAAAAAATATTTCTTATTTTCATTTCTGAAAAAGAGCTCTGTGGCTCATGGACCTTACACGTGGTAAAATACAAAATATTTCTAGATTTGAAGCTTTCGTGAATGCATGGATTCATACTCTTAGGTTTGCTTTTATGGCTTTATTTTGGTGATTTCGAAAAGTTTTTGGTTTGGCCATGTTTGTTTGTTGTAGTACGGAGTTAGACTGATGGCCTTAATTTAAGTTGGCTCGTGGTTATTGTTGTTTGACTTGCATCGCACTGGGATTTTTGCACACAGCGTTGGTGTACGGTGATTTTTCTGCAATATTTTGCTGCCTTTCTTAGATTTTCTGTTTGCACTAGTCACATATTCACTTTAAGATGTTTTCTTGCTCATATTTTAGTTTTTTGTTTTTGTTTGTTGCGGTTGCACCCGATTCAAGCGCCGAATGGCTCACGGGGCTACACCTAATAATTGAACTTGAACTTGAGAATCGACGCGCGTTTAGAGAGTATTTCGCTACTGCTGGAAACTTCCACGTGATGAAGAAGCCGCTTTAGGTTGGCTATAATTTGTCTCCTCTCTTTAACTTTCCATTCGCGAAGGAGATGTGGGGGCGTGTCGGCCCGTTGATGTCCCAATGCGGCAGTCTTCCGGGGAATATTTAAAGCCAGGAGGTGCTATGCTTTGGGGGGGGGGGGGGGTCTCGAACGAGGCGTTCGATTTGCATTCTGCATCGGTCGCCCAGTCGCCCACCGTTGCATTTCATCGCTAATTGAATTGAGACGAATGGCAGTGCCGGCGTGTGCCCGAGCTGCCGCGTCCTTCAAGGCAATTAGCTATCCCTCTCCTCGTCGTTATTTAGTACACGGGTTGATTTACAAATACCGTGGTGCAAGGGCTTGGGGGGAGGGAACAAAAAAAGTAACGAAAAAAATCCAACTCAGGAACATTCGCATCTCAAGAAATGAACACCGGCATTTAAAGGGCGTGTGACCCCCCTCTTCACCCTCCCGCCCCCCCCCGCCCCCTCCCGTCGGTACATCAACATGACTTCAGAACTGGGCTGCGGGTGCAACGTTCCTAGTTTCTTGACGCTCGTGAATTGGCTGCAAACGTCTTAATCCTTTCCCGTCCCGAGACGTCTGCAAGTTGTAAGGGTGGGAGGGTGGACGGGCGTCCCGTCCACCGCTGAATCTCGGAACGCGCGAGCGGGCTCGGCGTTAATCTTGTTTGGAGAGGCGTAGTAGCGCCGTTGCTTTGTAAAGACGTCGTACTCACCGCAGAGCACCGTAGCGACACGACCGCATTCTACGATAGCCGGCGCCAAACTGTCACATGCCCTCCCCGCATGGCCTTGTGGGAGACTCGATACATCTTCCGACCTGAAGACGTACCGATGGAGTTATTTTATTTTAGATTTTCTTCCGATTCGATGGCGATGACGTACACGCGCGTGCACCTACGTCATCGGAACAGAATCGGGAGAAGAAACTGATGACGCACACGTAAGTCATCGGAATGGGAAAGGGTTAAGGAAGCGTGTCAAGCGATAACGTCAGACGCCGGCGCCCAACGACGCGAGGCTCAACCCAAAAAACACATGACGCAGCACGACCGCGAAAAAANCCTACGCAGGCAATGTTCAAGTTTTACGTTTAGTTTGATTTGTTACACTGATGATGGATGATGATGACGATGCTCTTCAGCCAGTTGCCACGTGGGAGATCTGCGGTGCTGCGTGAGCTGCAGCAGCAGCAGCAAAAACAAAAACGTCGATATCGCAGAGAATGAGTCCAGCAGGGTCCTTAATGAATGTTGCGCAACTAACAAACGAAGCATTCAACGGTCGTGAACTCGACACACGCAAATCACAACAAAACCAGTGCACGTATAACGAGAGGGCGAGAGGCGCCAGAAAAACGTTAGGTAGGGGCGCAAGTAAGCCCAATATTTTAATTCTAGATTTGAAGCTTTCGTGACTGCAAGGATTAGGTTTTTTCGGTAAAGTCACGTAGGTAAAAAATAAAATTAAGTTAATAAAAGTAGTAATAGAAATAAAATAAAATAATAAATCACGACGTTTCGGAGGCAACACAAGTCTCCGTCATCAGGTGGGACCGTCACAGCCAGATTTGCTGCATCAAGTGAGGCAATGATTCCAAGATACAAGTTCTCAAATACAAGTTAAGGGTGAGGAGGGGGGAGGGGCCTATCTGAATGTGGTAGCCAATGAATGTGTAATGGTGTTAACTACTCGCTGTTCGCAAACTGTGAGAGAGCGGATCGTAAACAAGGTTTTCCCGCTCAAACAAACGGTCAGGGTCAAATGGGGTGAAGTAGGATCCAAACGCCAGATTGGGAAGGACCAATCGGAGGGTTCCACAAGGTGGCCGGGGATTGGACAACCCGGCCACGAACAGGTATAAAAGCCGGAGCGCTGAGAGCTCTTGGCCAGTTCTGCTACACGGAGACCCAAGTCGGCCGAAGACATCTAGGACCCTGGACCAAGCCCTCCAGCCCTTATCAGGGCTCGGGCTCAGAGTCACCAGTGGTCGGGGAGAGATCCCTAGGTCCAGCCAGAGGACGCTGGGAGAGCAGGGAGATTAGACAGCCTGCAAGGTCCGGAGGCTGTACCTCCTCAGGGTCACGGGTGAGGGGACCATATACCCCTTAGTGTGATAGGGACTGTGTATTAAGACAATAAACAGTGTGTGCCATAAAGAAGTTTAGTAGTCGTCCTTTACAACACTACAAATTGAACAAATGCTCGCGATTTGAAAGGGACGGCGACGTCAGACGTAGCCCTGTGATCGCATCTTCCGGTTGCCGTTCACTTGGCACAGCATCGCTCGCCCACAGAGTTCCAGGTGGACATTTGTTCGTCTCGCGACGTGACGCCAAAGCACAAATGGAATATGTATCTGGCGGCGCTTCAACAGCAGCGGCATGACAAACACCCTCATCTTGATTTGAAGCTTTCGCGGCTGCAGGAATCCATACACAGCGTCCGTCATCAGGTGACGGACGCTTGTGTTGCGCCCGAAACGTCGTGATTTATTTTATTTTATACCTACGTGACTTTTACGGAAAGGACCAGAGAGTATAAATGCCCTCATCTTCTGGATGTTTTTACTCGTCATCGTGCTTCATGGTCTCAGCCAATCATCTTCATCATCTTCCTAGCGTTGTTCCCGCTGTGGCGCAGGGTCCGCTTTTCGGCATTGTCTTCTCCATTTGGCTCGGTCCAGGGCATCTTCAGGGGATGCGTTGACCGTCTTCACGTCTTCCTTTATCGATCCATCCATCGCTTCTTGGACGTCCGCGTGGACGGCGGCCCTCTGGCTCAATACGCACGGCAGTCTTGGCCACTGATGACTCTTCACTTCGCATCACATGGCCGTACCACCAAGCCTTGCCTCAAGCATCTTGTCCGCAATGTCCTTGTGGTCTCAGCCAATGGCTGCGCTAAAAAAAAAAACTTGTCGCATTTTAGTTTGGGGTTTCACCTCTCACGGCTTGAATTTCAGCTCTGAGATTGAATTTCGATTCGACCGTCGTGCCCACGATCATTTACTCTCAGCAGCAGAGTGTGTGGGCGTAGTGGTGCCCTCGTGTGTGTGTGTGTGTGTGCGTGCGTGCAATTGTCACTTGAAATAATCTCAGAAGCAGCTTTACGATATCTGCTTACGTGTGCCGAACTGGTGCTGGCAAGGATCGCGGTGCTCTTGCGAGAGATGCAAATTCATCCCTTGTCTCACAAAGTGCAACCGATAGCTGGGTCGTGACAAAATTCTCGTTAATATTTCTCAGCATTGCTTTTCAACTTATCCCTCGGAGGTAGCCCTGTGGTGTCCACTTCCACGGGCTATTCACTTAGCACGTAGGGCTGCACCGCTGTGTGGGAGATCCAAATGAATTATTCATCCCATGAGAGGCCACCGATAGGACATCCGGGATAGAGAAAGATAAAAAAGCGGGGGAAGTCACGCAGAGGATGAGGGTGATTGTTAAAAAAAATTAACCCGTAAAAACAAAGTTTTTCACTATAAATCCTTTATATGCGTGGCATCGGTTTTATTTTATTATTCATTTCTGTTTTTCTTGAGTAAGAGTTTCATTTTTATCACATTGGTATTTTAAATTAAATATGAAAAAAATTTTTCCTAAAAAGTGGAAAATTTTGGAAAAACATTTTCACGAACATTAATTGTCACGCACAACGAGTCTGTGTGCAAAATGTCAGCTCGATTGGATCACGGAAAGTGGGTTAAAAAACGACCGAAAGATTTGCACGGTCGAAGCGCGCAAGCAAGCAAGCAAGTGAACTTAATATAAAGGATTTAAAAATGCACAGCACTGCGTCAGCAGTCGCTGCCGGAAAGGTCAGGAAACAACGAGAGAGTGAGAGTTCTTTCTGACAAGCAGAGGAATTCCCTAGATTCGAACAAAAGTGGGTCAATAAAAATTAACCCGTAAAAACAAAGTTTTTCACTCTAAATCCTTTATATGCGTGGCGGCTAGAGTCCTCTCGTCCTCTGGCTTGAGATGGCTGCCACCTATGGGTCAGATGATTGTCTGCCAGCATTAAGCAATTGGTAATTAAATATTTAAAAAATTTCCCTAAACAGTGTAAAATTTTGGAAAAAATGTTTTCACGAACATTAATTGTCTCGCACAACGAGTCTGTGTGCAAAATGTCAGCTCGATTGGATAACGGGAAGTGGGTTAAAAACGACCGAAAGATTTGCACGGTCGTAAGCAAGCAAGCAAGCAAACACGCAAGCACGCATGCGAACTTAATATAAAGGATTTTAAAACCCATTAAACTATTAATATTTTACCAGGTAAGGCCCACTGAGCTATATAGCTCATTTTCAGAAGCGACCTGCCCATCACAAATGATAGGCCAACCAAGTGGCTTGTCACGTGCAAATGTATAGCAGCGAAATACTCTAAACGCGCGTTGTTGATTCTAAATGTGGAGGGAAAAACCGGAGAACCCGGAGAAAAATCCACACTACCACGGAAGAACACGCAAGCTCCAAATACAGCAGCAGGCATCAGCGTCGGATCAAACCCACGACCTCCTGCATACCAGGCGAGGTAGTTAATACGATGGATATCGATATGAATCATATGACAAATTGTAAAATATTTTACATTTCGCGCGGCAGGAAAAAACGCAGCGGCGTACGCGGTACGATGCTGTACGTTGGGACGCTGCCGGGATGTTCCGTACGCAACTCCGCCTTGTGTGTGATGCCTCTCACTCTCACCAGCGGTCGACGGAGTTAAGTTGTCTCGGTGTTCAAAGCAGATAGGATTGTTTTCTGAAAAACTTTCTATGAAATTTCAGTTCATATAGGTAGGCTAAGAATTTACCTTGTTTTTTTACTTTAAATTTTACTGTGCAATACAGTATTGTAATTCATGAATACATACAGTGTGTAGTTTATACAGTACGGTACTGTAAATTGCTCTGTTTTGCTAAATTATCACCATTCTTTAAGACTCCTGGGTAGGCTATAAGCCATTTTCGACTTACGATATTTTCCACTTACGATGGGGTCGTCGTAACGCATCTCCGTCGTAAGTCGGGGACTACCTGTATCTCGCAGCCAAGAAGTGTCTTTATATTCACTGACATGAGCACACGGTACATTTCCTCCAATACGGGAGAGAATTGAACTCAACTGAACCCGCCGTTTCTGCGCTCTGTCAATACGCTGCCGGATGAAGACTTTCCCCATGCCTTGTTGATCCACAGGGTTGATTGACCGTGTATCGATAGTTCAATTTTAATGTGCAATTTTATTGAGGGACTGTGTGCACGTGGTCTGGTCTGGGATTGTTGCTGCTGTTGTTTTGCTGCCTTGCCCAAGCTTGAGAATTGGTGTATTTATGCAATTTTAATGTATCTCTCTTTATTTATTTTAGTGATTTCCTTTCCTTTCCTACACTTTTCACTCCTATAGTTTTTTGCACTGTTTGTTGTAGTAACCTTCTGACCCGGCCCGACTGGACATCTGTAAAAAAAAAGCGTCGTAGCTCATCGGATTTCAACCGGACAAATAAACATTTGATATTTTATTATGTTAAATTTTTATTATTTTATTATTTCCCTTCTACGTGACTTTACCGAAAGAACCAAGAAGATGAATCCCTGCAGTCACGAAAGCTTTAAATCGAAATTCTGATACTGATTCTGACCGCGCCTCGCTCAGAAACTGTGGGTTGTTCAAGGGGAGTTGGGAGTTCCATTAAGTGTCCAGAACGTCACTCGCCCCCTTAACGTTAGCCGTCGCAAGACAATCATTCTCTTTTTTTNCACGAGCTCACAGATGCGGTCGATTATTTTTACACGCTTTCTTTTAACTCACTCTGTCTGTTGTTGTCGTTGTTGTGGTTGTCGTTGTTGTATCCTCAAATCCTGTAACTCAATTTTAACCCACTTCCCAATGTGGTATCGATTGCAAACTTGGTTTACTTACGTCATACTGATGACAATACTATATTCTATCATAAAAATATAAAACATTTTAAACGATTTTTTACACGCTTTCTATTAACTCACTGTCTGTTGTTGTTGTTGTTGTCGTATCCTCAAATCTTGTACTCAATTTTAACCCACTTCCCAATGTGGTATCGACTGCAACTTGGATACTTATGTCATACTGATGACAATAATATATTCTATCATAAAAAAGAAAATATTTTTAAACATTCTTTTTTATGTTATGTTTCGGCTTTGGTCTAATTGGCCACGGTCCCTTACGTTATGGCAAGCTTCGGGGTCACTTCTGGAGTCGTGGAGTTCTGACATTACTAGTACATTTCATAAAAGCGTGTTTTTAAAAGTTAAAAAAATATTACTTATTGTTGTTGCTGCTGCGCTGATTGATCGAGATTTCTTTTTTNCGCGCCACTTAATTCGAGCCGGAGGAAAAAAAGTGTTCAGCGGAGAACAATTTGACGGGGAGGCAAGGCCCTTTGGCCTTTGGCTCTGCCTCGGAGCGTGTGGATGGTTCGAGGGATGTATTCGGGGCCTTGGCTTGGCACTCACAGCTCTTGGAAAGTTTTAGGTGTTTTATTTTTTAGGCTGGACACTGAAGCATTAAGGGCTCGTTAGAGAGTGTGGATTAGAGAACTCTGCCAGGGGTAAAGACGCCATTCAAACTGCTAAGAAAAGCCAGCAGGCTTGGGCAGGGCACATGATGGCGAGAAGTGATGATGCTTGTCACAAATGAACCACAATGCCTTGCTGATTTCGTCAAGGAGCATAAATCAATACGCGAACTCCAGTCATCCTCGCGGTGGATTTGGCGAACCATCAGGCAGTCACCGCATCGCACGCTTTCACATGTGCTTCTGCGGCCGTCTGGAATACTCTACTTTTCGATATTAGGAATCCACTGGAGTTATGCAATTCTACATTTAGATTGAAAACTCATTTCTTTGCAACTGCTTTTTGTGTTTAGTTTGTTGTCCGTCCCCCGCCCCTCCGATTTGCACGGTTGGCTACGTATGGTGCGAAAGAAGTTCCACACACATACACGTATATACGATGGCCCACGACCAAGAGTAATGCCAGGGTGACATCGAACGGAATGCAACACGCACACCGAAGGACGCCCACTGAGGAGATGGAGCGACGAAATCAGCTCGCGTCCAGGTTCTGGGCGGATTGTTGCATCGCGGGATCGCGAGAGATGGCGGCGGCTTGCAGATCCTTCATCCAGCAGTGGATTGCCATGGCTGCTGCTGCTGCTGTTGCTGATGATGTGGGCGTAGAGTGTGAATGATTTAAATGGGTTGTGTGACACGGCTCCCAGCGCTTCCGCTCAATATTTACTGTAAAGACGAACAGACATCGATTTTGACATTAAATATTTCATGAGCTTCAGGGACTTTGGAATTGATAAGATGTTTTTTCTTCACGCATCTATGCCACCGAAGTAAAAGCAACACGACGATGATTGCGACGACGATATGACAGGTGCGGTGATGGGCATGGACATTTTTAATCCGAAGACTTGAAAGAGGGGGTGGGTTAATGGCTCATGCAGAGATGGAGTCACAATGTTTTGAGACACTACCTATAGGCAAATGCATTATTGTTGTAGGAGTCAGTACAGCAAGTAGGTTTCTGCCCAGTAAACATGCTGAGTGACCTGCTATTTGAGTCATCTTCTCTGCCTCAGGTGAGGACCTTGCCTTAAGTTCCCTCCATTATTCAAGGTGACCATCCTGTAAGGTAATCGTGAGGCTAAGTGAGATTTTTCTGAGGTAAAAACTAACTGAGGTAAAATATTTTTCCGAGGTAAAAAAATTCTGAGGTAAAAAATTTCTGAGGTTAACACATTTCCTGAGGTCAGTATTTTACTGAGGTAAACATTGAGATTTTTCTGAGGTAAAACATTTTACTGAGGTAAACACTGAGATTTTTCCGAGGTAAAACATTTTGTTAAAAGTAAAACATTTTTCAGAGGTAAACACTGAGATATTTCTGAGGTAAACATTTGTATATAATTGTACGAAATTATTCGTCAGAGGCTGAAATACGTTATAGTACAGACTGCCAGCCATCATCATTATCACTGCCTCTTAACTGCTATTTGAGTCGTCTTCTTTGAGTTCTGCCTCAGGTGAGGACCTTGCCTTAAGTTTCCCCCATTATTCAAGGTGACCATCCTGTAAGGTAGTCATGAGGCTAAGTGAGATTTTTCTGAGGTAAAAAAAAACTGAGGTTAAATTTTTCCAAGGTAAATTTTTTTTGAGGTAAAAAAATTTCTGAGGTAAACACATTTTCTGAGGTCAGCATTTTACTGAGGTAAACACTGAGATATTTCCGAGGTAAAACATTTTTCTAAAGGTAAAACATTTTTCTGAGGTAAACACTGAGATATTTGACAAAATATTTACAAAACTACAATAATTCAAGTTCCG
Organism: Lethenteron camtschaticum; assembly: GCA_018977245.1. Lineage (NCBI taxonomy): Eukaryota > Metazoa > Chordata > Hyperoartia > Petromyzontiformes > Petromyzontidae > Lethenteron > Lethenteron camtschaticum. The sequence continues at coordinate 1,603,720 of MU249634.1, read as the reverse complement.
ATAGTAATCATAATGCGGGTAAATTAACATCGACGCAGAATATATCTTTTTAGTGCTTTGTAAAATGTTCCAGTGTACAATTCACAGCGTGATGGTTATATGACATCACTTCACGCTGTTCATTCGATGACTCGCTTACATCTTGTGCGTTATAAGTGGTGTAGATTGTAAAGTTTAAATTATTCAGAGACTCATGGGCAGGCTTGCGTTGAGTGAACCGCAATCAAGAACGTTCAAGTTAATATTAATTCCTATTTGATGCACATCAAAGCACAAAAAGCGAGACGATACAAGTATGAAATGCAATTACAAAGTGGCGGGAAACTCGTACCATCGTTAAATTCCCTATCGTATCTTGAAATATTGTACCGCAGTAAGACGACTCCATGCTTCAACTATAATTTGTGAAAGCCAGGTGGCTTCTGAAAAATAAGTTAATACCTCAGTGAGCTTTGCCTGGTAGGATTGGGACGGTTTAGTTTGTATTTGTTTGTGTTTGGGTGATTTTTTACATTTCTTGTACATTGCAACTCCCATCGCGTTTTGTGTCGTTTGTCGTTGTCACGTTCTGACCCCCGTGCCCCACCTGGACATCTGTGAAAAAAAAGCTTCATAGCTCATCGGTTAGCTAAATAAACACATTCCTGCGGAGGGAGCTGGTAGGAACGTTGGGTTGCTCGGTCAATGGCCAGGGTCAACGGCGGCATGGTGTATTCCGCAAATATGGCCGACTGTGAGGGCGGGCACAAGCCGGCGTGAGTAGGTTAAACGTTGAGTTTATAAGGGCACCACGGGGTGACCAGCCCTCCCCACCCAAAGCCCTACCCACCCACCCATCCTCCCCACCCTCCCCCCACCCAGCCCTCCCCACCCAGCCCTCCCCACCCAGCCCCTCCCTGCACGACGGACACAATATCCCTGTGGGCTGGTGTAACCAGGAGGTTCCTACCAATATAAATATTCTGACATGTTTGAGTTATATCCGCATTCGCCGGGGCGGGAACATTGAATTTTTTCACGTACAAAAAGAGCGTGCGTTTTTCAAGCGTTTGCCAATCTTTGCGCAAACAATACGGAGCTGCCAATGTGCGGGAGGGGTAAGTTTCACATTAANTGGTTTTCGCGGGNTGGGGGGGGGGGTGTGTTCAGAAAACACTGTGCTGGATGGATGAGTGGGAGAGTGTGTTTTGCGCTTGCGATAGTACTTTCAGCAACAAAAAACCCTAAAGTCNATTTGCACTGCACCGCCGTTCGGGTTTACCAATTACTTACACCATAAGAAAGTATAAACATTTGTTTAAAGCTTTCGTGACTGCAGGATTTCGTATTCTTGGTTCTTTCGGTAAAGTCACGTAGAATGGAAGTAATAAAATACAAATATAAAACAATAAAATTCTCACGACGTTTCGACTGAAACACAGCAAGCATTTTCTTGTGTGGATTTCACACCTGATGATGATTGCTTGTGTTGCAGTCGAAACGTCGTGAGAATTTTTATTGTTTAATTTTTATATTTTATTATTTCCCTTCTACGTGACTTTACCGAAAGAACCAATACTATAAAGTATAAACAATTTATTTTATTTTACCATGATGTAATGCCCCACTGAGCTATCTAGCTTTATTTTTTCAGAAGCGACCTGGCCACCACAAATGATAGCTGACCGAAGTTTGCTTATCGTGTGGAAATGTATAGCAACCAAACACTCTGAACGCACGTTGATTCTAAGTGTGGAGGGAAAAACCGGAGGACCCGGAGAAAAATCCACGCGGCCACGGGGAGAACACGCGAACTCCAAATATACAGCAGCAGGCGTCAAGGTCGGGATCGATTCCCCTCCCCCACCCCAGCACCTGCACTTTGGTTTGGTTGAAGATTTCAGGGGTTATTTCCACGACGCCCTGCCACGCGCGTTCCGTCACTTGGAAGGCGGATGCCAGTCGCAAGGGCCACGTGTTTTCTTCGCGTGAAATGGCGGCCCTGACATTAATCGATGGATTATAACAGCGCGGGGCGATAAGCAGCAAAACGAAAACCCACCACAAACCTGTCGGTTACAAAAAAAAGCCACGAAACGGAAGGAAAAAAAGAACCAAAAAATTGGCGGATTTATTTCGTGTTCACTGTATTCATTTCTTGAAATGTAACGACGAACCCGGAAAGAAAATAAATACCCCGCCGATGATTTGCAGCCTTGAATTAATTCTGTGTTTGGCAGTGGGAGGGGAAAAAATAGACGCAATGGCTGTTTAGAAGAAGAAGAAGAAAGGAAATATATTGGGAATTTTGCTCTTGGTAATCCGTCACTGTAATTGAATGGACTTTGAAACTGGACTGTTTTATTTCCCATTTTAATCTAGTCCTTCCGTTGGCTTGCACGCTCACTCGCTCCCTCTTCTCTCTGTCCATCTTTTTTGTTTATCTCTCCCTCTATCTATCCATCCTGTTTGTCTCTGTCTCTCTGTCCATCCTGTTTTGTCTCTCTCTCTCTCTCACCCTGTCTCTCACAGCACTCACTTGTTTTGTCTCTCATCTCAATTACGGTGTCGTTCAATGTTTACGCTGATACAGCTGACACGGTATCAGCGGCGTCTTCGAAATACGTAGATATATATATATAATTAAATGTGTGTGTGTGTGTGTGGATGGCACAGTAGGTGACACAGGTGGTGCATCAGCCAGTCATCTCAGTCAGTCAACCCATGGCACCTGCTCGGTCTGTCCCGTGACCTCCTGCCAGCGGGCTTTCGACCTTTCCCTTGGCCTTAAAGTGCACTTAGCTTGGCACATTTGCTGTGGTGACGTCACCGCCACTTAGTGGCAAATGACGGTTGTTGTGGCACTGTAGGTGGCAGCACAGGAGGTGCATCCATCAGCCAGTCATCTCTGTCAGTCAACCAATGGCACCTGCTCGGTCTGTCCCGTGACCTCCTGCCAGCGGGCGTTCGACCTTTCCCATGGCCTTAAAGTGCACTTAGCTTGGCACATTTGCTGTGGTGATGTCACCGCCACTTAGTGGCAAATGACGGCTGTGTGTGGCACAGTAGGTGGCAGCACAGGAGGTGCATCCATCAGCCAGTCATCTCTGTCAGTCAACCCATGGCACCTGCTGGGTCTCTCATGTGAACCTACTGCCAGTGGGCGTTCGACCTTTCCCATTGCCTTAAAGTGCACTTAGCTTGGCACATTTGCTGTGGTGATGTCACCGCCACTTAGTGGCAAATGGTGGTTGTTGTAGCGGTCACCGTGATGCCCTACGAACTTGGTTCCCCAAGTTCAATTCCCACCACGGCCATCAACACCGGTGACGAATATCTGAACTGGTCCTGGGCCTCCCTTAGGTCAACTGACCCTCTGGTGTGGCGGTGTGTAGTAAACATCATCACTGGGGATACAAAGGCGGGTCGGGCGTGGTGCTGGCCACCCAACCGCCCTCGTGTGCCGTGCCGGCCTTCATAGGTAGTGCTACTCGCTTAACAGCGCTTTTCCCCAGCAGTCTGTTGAGGCGACACGGGGGATCTTTGTCTTTGTTATCTCTGGCTGCCTGGCACATATCGTTCGGTCTCACTTATCAAGCTGAAAATTGACAGCGGCTCGGAGGGGGTCGGGATTTCATCTGTGCTGTCGTTGATGGTTCCGGCTTGTTGTAGCCCCACTGTTTCCGTACGTGTTATCGAGTTATTTCCTCCAAAGAAACACTTGAAATTCCCGGCACAGAAGCGACGGGGATTGCCTCCAAGTGATTTTGATTTCGATTTAAAGCTTTCGTGACTGCAGCGATTCATCTTCTTGGTTCTTTCGGTAAAGTCACGTAGAAGGAAGTAATAAATAATAAAAATAAAACATAATAAAATAATTCTCACGACGTTTCGGCCACAACACAAGCAGCGTCGCCTCGACAGACCAGGTCTTCACCTGAGGACGGCTGCTTGCGTTGTGGCCGAAACGCCGTGAGAATTATTTTATTATGTTATATTTTTGTTATTTTATTACTTCCCTTCTACGTGACTTTATCGAAAGAACCAAGAGATGATTTTGATTGTTCACCNGCGGGCTTCCCGTTTTCCATAGTGCCGTGCGAATGGCCCAGCGGCCGCCACTCGTGATTTCCTCGTACTTCCGACGTGAATTACCCACCACCACCACCACCGTACACACCTGCTCCTCCGCACGAGATTCACAGCACCTCGCCGACCTCGTCAAGGAACGTAAACCGTCATCGTGAAAACTCCGCGGTCATCGCAGTAGTAGCAGCAGCGGCTTTTGGCTGCTCAGCCATCGTACGCGCTTCTGCGGCCGTCTGGAACGCTCTCTTCCTTCCGATATTAGGAAGCCGCCGGAGCTGTGCACTTCTAAATCATCTAGGTTGACAAACTAATTTCTTTAGAACTGCTTTTTGTGTTTAGTTCGCTGTCCTTTGCCCCCGCACCTCAGATTATCGCGGTTGGCTACGTACCATACATACGTACACAGTCAGTGGTCTGGATGGTCACCCATCCCAGGGATTAAATTCAGCGAGGTCTTTCCAGATCGGTGATAGTATGTACTTGCTGCTTCTGTGCTCACACAGCACCACCACGGATCTCCCCGTATAAAATAGCCAGGAATCATGATCCGGGTAACAAATCAAAATCAACTCAAACTCACCACATCCAGTATACATCTAACACAAAGCCTGTGGTTATACAGGAGCTACTTACCTACTGCAGTCTCCGATTTCCAGGACAAATTAAGCCCTGCACCCATCCATGTACCGACCAAGCAGAAACTCGCTTAGCTTCTGAGATCTGATCTGATCAGACCGGCAGTGATTTGGCCCCAATGTCCAGATTATCATTGTGCTCTTTGGAGAGGCAACCAAAGCAGCTTCAAGAGGCGATTGCACTGGGTTGGCTTCCCTCAGATATTGAGTTAGAAATCCAGGTTTCAATCGCATTTAATTACACTGGGTTATCTGGTATGTACAGTGAGTTGATTGATGACTGGCCAAAAAACACAATAATGGTCATTCTTTTTTTCCAAATAAGTTTGTTACAGTGGTAGAGATGCTTGCTGCAGATTCTTACAGTGAAAATACTGCTGATGATACTGGTAGGAACCTCTGGTTACACCAGCCCACAGGGGATTATTGTGTCCGTCCGTCGTACAGGGAGGGGCTGGGTGGGGAGAGTGGGGCTGGGTGGGAGGGTGGGGCTGGGTGGGGGGTGGAGATGTAGGACTGGGTGGGGAGGGGCTGGTCACCCCGTGGTGCCCTTATAAAACTCAACGTTTAACCTACTCACGCCGGCTTGTGCCCCCCTCAAAGTCGGGCATATTTGCGGAATACACCACGCCGCCGTTGACCCTGGCCATTGACCGAGCAACCCAACGTTCCTACCAGCTCCCTCCGCAGGAATGTGTTAATAATGGTGGTTGCGATTATGATGATGGTGGTGGTGATGATGATGTTAGTGGTGATAGTGGTAGTAATGGTGGTAGCGATGATGACAATGGCGGCGGTGTTTGTGGTCACGGTAAATGACTTCGATGCCATCGCTAAACTGAGCGCGAAGTACTTAGCCCTGTTGTGGGCTTAAACTCACGTCATCGCAATTCGAAAGGCCTGCCGCGAATTGAGTTAAACCTGGCGTGGAAAATCGATCAATAAAAGAAAACCTTTTAATTTGGAGTGTGCGATATTCTACTCGCGAGTCGGAGGCCAACTTGGCAACGCCCGCGGAAACACCCGAAGCATATTAGTCAGGACGTGGCTCTGCTAATGTAATTGCTGTGCTCTGACTTTCTTGAGAGACACGTTTGGCACTTTCCCCTAACGCCAAAGCGTTGCAGTAACTCCCCCCCCCCAGATTGGGCTAGTTCCAGCAATACTAATAATGATTTATTTTTGTAAAGGCGCATTTCATCCAGGGATCCCAATGCGCCGTTATATGGAAAGCAGGGAAATAAGACCGAACGGACAGCGGTAAACGACCAAAAACTATGGGGAAAGACCATTTTTAAAATCCTTTATATTAAGTTCACTTGCGTGCTTGCTTGCTTGCTTACAACCGTGCAAATCTTTCGGTCGTTTTTTAACCCACTTCCCGTGATCCAATCGAGCTGACATTTTGCACACAGACTCGTTGTGCGAGACAATTAATGTTCATGAAAAATGTTTTCCAAAATTTTACACTGTTTAGGGAAAATAATTAAATATTTAATTACCAATTGCTTAATACTGGCAGACAATCATCTGACCCATAGGTGGCAGCCATCTCAAGCCAGAGGACGAGAGGACTCTAGCCGCCACGCATATAAAGGATTTAGAGTAAAAAACTTTTTTTACAATGGTGGTGTATATAAGTGGATCAGTTCCTGTAATTAATGTGGGGCTAAGCCATTGACAGCCTTGTAAGTCAATAGCAGGGCCTTCATAATCAATTGCATATTTGATTGGTAATGCAAAATGACACCTTGCCATATTAACAACATGTTACCCTGTTTGTATTTTGTATTTTAAGATTGTATATTACGGCTAGTTTACATTTTATATTGTATACTTATTTAAAATTTTACATACTTTAGCCCCTTAGTATTAGTTAGACTTTGTAATTTTAGTATAGTTAGACTGTATACCACTTGATAATTGTTTTTTAACCCTTCCATCTGGCAACAAAACTGACACCTTTTTTACAAGGAGCCATGTTTGCATAGACCACAATACCTGCAGTCATAATGCAAACAAAAAACATAACTCTGATAATGTGCACTGTCCTTGAAGTTGATTGGTCCACACCCGAGACAGCTTTCTTAGAGCATAGTCTCACATGGGTTGGACCAGATTACTGGCAAATGAGGTTCCAATGGTGTATACCACTTATTTAAGTTTTAAGATTCCTACATGTTGAATGTATGCACCTTCCTTCCATAGTAAATTCTCCTTGTCTGTGCAAACTTTCATGGCGAATAAAACCCTTTCTGATTCTGATTCTGAAGGACAAGAGAAACGGGTCGTGATGTGCTCACGAAAATGTCCTTCGTGTAAGGCGTCCCAGCAGCGGCATTCTGAACGAGCTGACGTCTTACCGAGTCGACTTCTCACCCAAAGCTGACGCTCGCGAAACAACAAAATCGGCATGTGCGGTTAGACGACATTCGGCTGTGCGGCGCAAGAGATCGATCCGGCGAGCTGAGTCAGCGCTGCTGAGACCCTTGGCTTTGAATCCTGGCCTGCGATTGAAGCGGTCACCAATTACTGCACGGACAAAAAGTATATAATAGGCGATGTTCCGGGTTCAAGAAAGTATATAATAGGTTTCACACGTAGCAGGCTTTCGCGACCAATATCATCCATATTAGAGGTTTTTTTTTGGGTTAGATCGTGTAAATATAAATGTGTGTTAACCCGCCACCACCGACACAGCGAATTAGTAAGGTTTGTCACGTAAAAGAACATGCCAATTCATTACTAGTACAGCGAACAAATTGTAAATGTTGTGGATTTGCTCTCCAACACACCAGTGTGCTGTACTAGTAATGAATTGGCCACGTTTGTTTACGTGACAAACCTTACTAGTTGGCTGTGTCGGGTGGTGGTGGGTTTAACGACACATTTATATTCATGCGATCTAACCCAACAAAAACCTGTTTTATGTATAATAGGTGACATTCTGGGCAATGGGCCTTTCTTAATGTGCTGTGAAGAAGGGCTCATTCCCCAAAACCTCACCGATTATATGCGTTTAACTTTGAAAAGGCTAGAGCATTATGGATCTTATCTGTGTTAAGTTAAATAAACGCGATCTAATCCCCCTAAAAAATCAAATTTTTATCGCGATATTGACTTTTTTGGGGGTCAAATCCCGTTTATTTAACTCAACACAGATAAGATCCCAAAAAATGTATCGACATTTTTTACCGCGATAATTGCTCGCGAACGGCGACGCGTTATAAAGTGCCGAGTCGTCTGTTAGCCGTGCGACCGCTAGCCAACGCAAGCTGCCGCCAAACAATTTGCGCACACCAACAATATCACAAGGACAAGCCAACATCGTGTTAAGTTCGCTTCTGCGCACGGTGCATTTTGGCAAAATTCGAGCCGCGGTGAGAAATTATACGTCGATAAGCCCTCTTTATACCATATGCTACAGGCCCCGCACTAGCTTAATCCGGCACTGGACCCCCGCCCCTCATCGCTAACCCCCCTCCCCCGCCAACTATAAAGAAGTCGAACTCCGCCTATGGATTCTTCAGCTCATTTGTGATCATTCTGCGGGGGCAAGGCGAGAAAACGACCACGAGCCTATCGAATGTTTCCCGCGCCGCGTTCGATGTAAAACGAACGTGAACCCCGGCAACCTTTGCTTGTGTCCTTTATTTTTTTCCCAGTGTGGCCCTGTGAAAACATTTAAATGTGACGGATTAGCAATTTCCCACCCGTACCCACCCACCATCCTCTCTTTTGGAAATGTTATTTTCGTCATAATTACAGGCGCTGTTTTAAATCCGCCCGCCACCACCCACGCCATCCAGCGTGACCTTACGTTTCTCTCGGGAAATTTAAATTAGTGAAACATTGCAATGTGATTGATCCCATTACAGGCGTCTCTGTTTCGGTTACGATTGCGTGTCGGAATGTACCATCGCGTGCTTAGCGGTGGCGGTCGGGGGGGGNTAGGTCTTTGGTGATCTAAATCCTGAGTTGGCCTATTCAATTCCCTTGCGGGGTGGTGCAATTCAAAGCTGTTTTGAACCAACAGCCTCAAAGAGCATTGTTAGCGATGGTGGAACAGGTGATAAAGCCTTTAGCGTCGCAGTGTCAGGTCGTGGGTTTGATCCTTACCCTGACGCCCATTGGCTCGGGTTAGGGTGGCACGTGCCCCCCCCCCCCCCCCAATGATCCGATCGAAATCCCTAATTTCGATCGGATCATTGGGTTTTTTGCGACCCCCACTGCCACTGTGTAGCATATTATTACGCGCCGGGACTCTGTGAGATGATAGGACAATAGTCTGAGTCCATAATTGGCAATAAGCAACGCAAAGCGGTTATAAATAACTCACAGAATTGTGCGAAGTTGCGTAAACAGCACACGACTTCCCTGAAGGCATTCACCTTCAGCGAGCGCGATGCCGATCACACAACGCGGTTCGAATTCGATCCTCGATCGATGGCTGCGCCATCGCCGCACACGCGTCGAATAAAAGCAAGGGACAAGTCGTTACTTACTAAGAACTCTTATCATTTTTTTTATTTCTGGAGAGATTGCCCCGCTCCTACCTGAAAATCTGGCTCCGCCATTTCTGACGCATGCTGCTGTATATTTGGAGTTTGCGTGTCTCTCTCTCTCTCTGCCCGTGTGGTCGCGTTGATTTTTCTCCGGGTCCTCCCCATTTAGCATCAACATCACGTGCGTCGAGTATTTGGCTGCTATAGATTTCCACGTCATTTGTGATGGTCAGGTCGCTTCTGAAAAAGAGCTATTTTTAAATCCTTTATATTTAGTTCGCTTGCTTGCATACGACCGTGCAAATCTTTCGGTCGTTTTTGAACCCACTTCCGTGATCCAATCGAGCTCACATTTTCCACACAGACTCGTTGTGCGTGACAATTAATGTTCGTGAAAATTTTTTTCCAAAATTTCACACTTTTTAGGACAAAAAAATTATATTTAATTACCAATTGCTTAATGGTGCAATGCAATCATCTGACCCATAGGTGGCAGCCATCTCAAGCCAGAGGACGAGAGGACTCTAGCCGCCACTCATATAAAGGATTTATAGTGGAAAACGTTGTTTTTACGGGTTATACTTGTTCTCAGTGAGACTTACCTGATGAAATAAAAAAAATAGTGTAGTTTTAGTATGGGTCTCTATTGGTTGATGTGGGTCTCTATGAGTATGAGTCTCTGTGGGTCTATGGGTCTCTATAAGTATGGGTCTCTGGGTAAATAGGTCTCTATAAATTTACTCATAAGCCATTTTGTTGAGCTATCATCTATCATTTGTGGCCAGGCCGCTTCTGAAAAGAACCATATAGCTAAGTGGGTCTTACCTGATGAAAACACATCCCTGCGGAGGGAGCTGGTAGGAACGTTGGGTTGCTCGGTCAATGGCCAGGGTCAACGGCGGCGTGGTGTATTCCGCAAATATGGCCGACTGTGAGGGCGGGCACAAGCCGGCGTGAGTAGGTGAAACGTTGAGTTTTATAAGGGCACCACGGGTGACAAGCCCTCCCACCCAGCCCCACCCCTCCCACCCAGCCCCTCCCCACCTTCCGCTCTCCACGCAGCCCTACCACTCCCATTTTTGGATGCACGACGGACGGACACAATAATCCCCTGTGGGCTGGTGCAACCAGGAGGTTCCTACCTGTAAAATAGTTTTACCGTTTATTTATAGCACCAACGTTTTGGAACAACCTTCTTTCCTCCCATAGCATCGTAAATCTTCCCTCAAAAAATATCCTGAGGCAGGAGATTAGCGCTGGATACAGCCGTCACATTTTTGCAAATGTGATTTGTGACTTTGGTCCTCACCAATCTGTTGATAGTTCAATCTTCATGTGCCGTTGTATTGAGGGCTTATGCTGTGTTGTGTTATCTTGTTGTGGTCCGGGAGCGTTTTGTTGTTGTGTTTGCTGCCTTGGCCAAATCTTGATAACGTTAAGAATAAAACGCCACTCCCCACCCAGCCCCTCCCTCCCCACCCAGCCCCTCCCTGCACGACGGACGGACACAATAATCCCCTGTCGGCTGGTGTAACCAGGAGGTTTCTATCAGTATCACTTACTCTTTGGTTGAAACGTCGTGATTTATTTTATTTTCTACCTCCGTGACTTTACCGAAAGAACCAAAGAGTATGGATCCTTGCAGTCACGAAAGCTTCAAATCAATATATATGACTTTGTCTGTATTTAGTGACTTGCTTTTACCTTTTTCTCTGAAAAATAAGCCAATGGCTCAGTGGGCTTTACCTGGTGAAAGAAAAAAATCTATATATATTTAGTGATTGTCTTTCCTATCCGTTGAACTTATATCGTATCTTTATACTGTTTGCTGTTGGAACAATGCTGACTCTGTGCCCATGCTGAACTTCTGACAGACCTGTTCTTCACCTGAGGACGGCTGCTTGCGTTGTGGCCGAAACGTCGTGAGAATTATCTTATTATGTTTTATTTTTATTATTTATTATTTCCATTCTACGTGACTTTACCGAAAGAACCAAGAAGAAGAACTTCATAGCTCATCGGAATCCTCCTCCAGAAGTCTAAACAAAGATTCTGATTCTGATCTCCTGTCGACAGCCCTGAGTCAGTGCCAGAAAATACCAAATCCCTATGGGGGTGGGAGGTGTGGGGGCGAATCACTCCATAAGAAACAACCACTGTGGCACTCACTTTATCGACCCTAGAGAGAGATGATGAAGGCCGAGTCAACCCACCGACCAGGAGTTGAACTCGCATCCTTCCGATTGCGAGCGGCACGCTCACTCGCTCGCTCGAACGCCGAGCAGACAGAAACGTCGCACAGACAGACAGAAACGTCGCTCAGACAGACAGAAACGTCGCGCAGACAGACAGAAACGTCGCTCAGACAGACAGAAAGTCGCTCAGACAGACAGAAACGTCGCTCAGACAGACAGAAANGTCGCACAGACACACAGAAACGTCACTCAGACAGACAGAAACGTCGCACACACAGACAGAAACGTCGCGCAGACAGACAGAAACGTCGCACAGACAGACAGAAACGTCGCTCAGACAGACAGAAACGTCGCACACAGACAGAAACGTCGCACAGACAGACAGAAACTTCGCGCAGACAGATAAAAACGTCGCTCAGACAGACAGAAACGTCGCACAGACAGACAGAAACGTCGCTCAGACAGACAGAAACGTCGCGCAGACAGAAAGAAACGTCGCACAGACAGACAGAAACGTCGCACAGACAGACAGAAACGTCGCACAGACAGACAGAAACGTCGCGCAGACAGACAGAAACGTCGCACAGACAGACAGAAACGTCGCGCAGACAGACAGAAACGTCGCACAGACAGACAGAAACGTCGCTCAGACAGACAGAAACGTCGCACAGACAGACAGAAACGTCGCTCAGACAGACAGAAACGTCGCACACAGACAGAAACGTCGCACAGACAGACAGAAACTTCGCGCAGACAGATAAAAACGTCGCTCAGACAGACAGAAACGTCGCACAGACAGACAGAAACGTCGCTCAGACAGACAGAAACGTCGCACAGACAGACAGAAACGTCACTCAGACAGACAGAAACGTCGCACAGACAGACAGAAAGTCGCTCAGACAGACATAAACGTCGCACAGACAGACAAAAAGTCGCTCAGACAGACAGAAAGTCGCACAGACAGACAGAAACTTCGCTCAGACAGACAGAAACGTCGCACAGACAGACAGAAACGTCGCTCAGACAGACAGAAACGTCGCTCAGACAGACAGAAAGTCGCACAGACAGACAGAAACGTCGCACAGACAGACAGAAACGTCGCTCAGACAGACAGAAACGTCGCTCAGACAGACAGAAACGTCGCACAGACAGAAACGTCGCACAGACAGAAACGTCGCACAGACAGACAGAAACGTCGCTCAGACAGACAGAAACGTCGCACAGACAGACAGAAACGTCACTCAGACAGACAGAAACGTCGCACAGACAGACAAAAACGNCGCNCAGAAGACAGAAACGTCGCACAGACAGACATAAACGTCGCTCAGACAGACAGAAACGTCACACAGGCAGACAGATACGTCGCTCAGACAGACAGAAACGTCGCTCAGACAGACAGAAACGTCACTCAGACNGACAGAATCGCCAGACAGACAGAAACGTCGCGCAGACAGACAGAAACGTCACTCAGACAGACGCAGAAACGCGCCCCCGGTGAGTTTTCACGGCCAGGAGTCCCATGCCGGGCGCAACGAGGATGGATTTGCCACTTGCACGTCCCCTCCGCGGGCGTGCGGTGTATTTTAGGAAGCCGGGAAGGAGCGGGCCCCAGACAATGACCCCGCTTGTCCGTGGGTTCCCTGCGGATTTGACAGATTTCAACGAGAAGAACGGTGGAGAACGGTTAATGGATTAGCGGTTAGTATAGCGGTTAGCGGTTAGTAGAGAGACAGTAGGGGTTGTCAGCTCTGACTGAAGCAATTCTGGAGATGATTTTCGTCGTAATTTTTTTTTAATATCCTCTATATTATCATCTCCCGGGTTCTTTCAAAAGTCACCGGGGGGGAGATCGTTACCAATTCCGGTAGAGACTCCCTGCTAATCCGGGACGGTTGGTAACCTGGGTTTAACACGTAGGCTTTCGCGAACAGTATTATTCGTAATAAAAAGGTTTTTGGGTTCGATCGCGTTATTTATAAATGTGTCGCAACCCTCCACCACCCGACACGGCCAAGCAGCAAATCTGTACATGGAAAACTTTGAACGAGAGCGCTTGCCTCAAGCACATTAAAACCAACTTTTGGTTGAGATATGTCAATGACACTTTGGTTGTCTGGCCACATGGTAAAGATACACTTGATGCATTTTTAAATCATCTCAATGCACAAAACCCGGCCATCCAGTTCACCATGGAAATGGAGGTGAACAACACACTCCGCTTTCTGGATATTTTGCTTGGACGCGGTAAAATGGTAAAAAAATTAACCCGTAAAAACAAAGTTTTTCACTATAAATCCTTTATATGCGTGGCGGCTAGAGTCCTCTCGTCCTCTGGCTTGAGATGGCTGCCACCTATGGGTCAGATGATTGCCTGCCACCATTAAGCAATTGGTAATTAATATAAAAATTTCCTAAAAGTGTAAAAATTTGGAAAAAAATTTCACGAAATTATTGTCACACACAACGAGTCTGTGTGCAAAATGTCAGCTCGATTGGATCACGGGAAGTGGGTTAAAAAACGACCGAAACATTTGCACGGTCGTAAGCAAACAAGCAAGTGAACTTAATATAAAGGTTTAATANCACGCAGCGTTTACCGAAAGGGAACGCACACTGATGCCTATCTGAATGCAGTTCCGCATCATCACCCAGCACAGAAATCCTCTCTCATCAAGACGCTCATACATCGGCAAAAACAGTGTCAGATGGTGAAAGTCTAAGGAGAGAGATTATAAACATGTTAAAATACCATTATCTCGGGAGTTACTGACCAATTAGCCGTGTTTTGCAAAAGCAAAACATTAAATTAAATTTGGTACGGTACACAAAATTATTAATCTAGTGTTTGTACTAAAGATGAATTACCGATGTTATCAACAGAAGAAGGTGTATATCGGATCAATTGCTTATGCGGCAAATGCTATACTGGACAGACGGGACGTAAGATTAGCGTAAGACTAAAAGAACACGAAAGGAGCATTAAATTATCTCAAACACAGCTGTCGGCAGTGGCAGAGCATGCTTGCCAACAAGGACATTCAATTGATTTTGATAACGTTGAAGTGTTATGCAAAACGAATTATTACTGGCCAAGACACTTAGAGAATCATTCGAAATTGAGAAGAATACAAATATTTCAACCGCCGTGATCGCTAAGACTCAGCGCAGCCTGGAAGCGGCTATGAAGTAATACACAATACTATATTCTTAGGTTTTTTCGGTAAAGTCACGTAGGTAAAAAATAAAAATTATAAAAGTAAAATAAATTATTTTTATTTTACTTTTATTAATTTTATTTTTTTACCTACGTGACTTTACCGAAAAAAACTAAGAATATGAATCATTGCAGTCACGAAAGCTTCAAATCTAGAATTAATACACAATACATATTGAAATTCCTTAAGTGGCTGATTACTGATCTTGTACATAATTGCAATACCCCCACTCCCTACCTCCGCCTCTGATCTCGAAACGTGATCGGGGTTTAACAAAATCACGTCGTCCTGCACTATTTGGTTTGGCCATGTTTGTTTGTTGTAGTACAGAGTTAGACTGATGGCTAATCTTGCATAATGCATGGGCATAATGACTTTAAACCCTCGCCAAACCTCCTACGCATTTCACAAGTAGTGCTAATCGCATATCTGCATTTCCCATAGATAGGCTAAATTCCTCTTGATATGCAAATTATTTTGTCAAGACGCTCTTCGCTCCTCCATACCAGCATAAATAGTCGCTCCAAGTCTGGGCGTGCCATTCAGACTCTGTCTTCTTGACGGACCTGTTCTCCACCTGAGGACGGCTGCTTGTGTTGTGGCCGAAACGTCGTGAGAATTATTTTATTGTTTTATTTTTACTATTTTATTACTTCCCTTCTACGTGACTTTACCGAAAGAACCAAGAAGATGAATCCCTGCAGTCACGAAAGCTTTAAATCGAAATTTTATCTAAGTTGTCTTGTGGTTGTTGTTGTTTGACTTGCATCCACTGGGATTTTTGCACACAGCTTGGTGTGCGGTGCTTTTCTGCAATATTTTGCTGTCTTTTCTTGGATTTTCTGTTTGCACTTAGTCACTTTAAGATTGTTCATGTTTTTGTTTTTNTTGTTGCGGTTGCACCCGATTCAAGAGCCGAATGGCTCACAGGGCTATACCTAAAAAATGAACTTGAACTATTTTAGACCGGGAGCAGGTGGATGGCTTCACAATTCAGGCAAATCACCCGACGATGCTGGATGTAATTACCAGCGAAACGTCGAACTCAAATTCGAAATGTTCTGGATTCACTCTTCAAACACACCGGTGGGCTGAAGAAGTAACTTATTGGCGTTTTGGTAACCTCACCGTACAGATTCGTGCTTACCCCCCCCCCGTAATGCAGTGGTACAGCCTAAAGGAGCCCTTGAGAGTGGAACATTCCAGCGCAAATGTTTGGCCCTGGTTTTGTTGGAAATGTGGCAGGAAAAAAAAATGTCCCACTTTTTTTGTCGAATGTAATCTGTCGTTGTCTTTGTTATTGTTACACCTCGCAAGCGCCAAAAACACCGCGGTGCACTGCCATTGAGGGCACAAGGCATTCGCTGTCCGATCTTGAAGAAGGAGCTACAGTATCCCAACACACACGTTGCACACCGCAGTGAGCCATGGTCAAAGTGCCGCTCTAAAAATTTCCTCCCAAGACGCTGACGAACCGACACGATCCTTCCATTGTAACCATCCACCTGGCACACCTTGCACGTGAACTGATTTCATAGCTCCATCTCCTAAGTTGTAAAAAATTAACCCGTAAAAACAAAGTTTTTCACTATAAATCCTTTATATGCGTGGCATCGGTTTATTTTATTATTCATTTCTGTTTTTCTTGAGTAACAGTTTCATTTTGAACACATTGGTATTTTAAATTAAATATGAAAAAAAATTTNCCTAAAAAGTGGAAAATTTGGAACATTTTTCACGAAAATACATTGTCACGTACAACGAGTCTGTGTGCAAATGTCAGCTCGATTGGATCACGGGAAGTGGGTAAAAAACGACCGAAAGATTTGCACGGTCGTAAGCAAGCAGGCGAACTTAATATAAAGGATTTAAAAAGCACGTGCTCTCGGGACGCGTTCCGTTCCTAGAAATGTTTATATTGATATTTTTAAAATTGAAATCGGGCACAATCTGTGTGAGTCATGAGTGACGGCATGAGGCAGAGAGTAAAGTATGTTTCATCCTTTGCCTCTTAGCGCACACACACACCTCGCGATGCAGCGGTTCCCATGATTGCGCCCTGAATCTCTCTGCGCGCGTGTCTACGTTTCGTCGATGTCGTACGTGGCCCCAATTGTGAATTCTCCAGAGTGTTTGCACCGAGCGGATCTGGTTGTGGGCGTGCGAAAGGGGCAGAATGCATTTTGCCGGTTCACGATTGCTGGCGGTGGTTGAGCCATGTTGAGGATTCATCTTCTTGGTTCTTTCGGTAAAGAAGGGAAATAATAAAATAATAAAAATAAAACATAAAATACAATCTCACGACGTTTCGGCCACAACGCAAGCAGCCGTACTCAGGTGAAGAACAGGTCTGTCGGAAAGACAGCGTCTGAATGAACACAGAAGAAGATGAATCCCTACAGTCACGAAAGCTTTAAATCGAAAAAAAAATGTTGAGGATTCAACCTTTAAAAAAATAAAGAAAAAAANTATCCCACCCCACCCCAATCTTACGATTGCATTACTCAGATACATTGCCAGGGTCAGGTCAAACCAACACATGAGAATCGATTTCATTGCTACCCTTACAACACAATCGTTGTCATTCGTCATTGTCATCATCACATTGGTCAGCACAATATCCGTCGTCAACATAGTGACTGCCTTCATCATCAAAGTCGTCGTCCGCATATTGAAACGTCGTATATTGAATAACGTATTACATTAGCACGATGAGGAAGCGTTCCCAGCCTTCGTAACTTAACAAAAGCTTTCGTGACTGCAGGGATTCATCTTCTTGGTTCTTTCGTAAAGTCACGTAGAATGGAAATAATAAAATAATAAAAACATAATACAATAATTCTCACGACGTTTTGGCCACAACGCAAGAGCCGTCCTCAGGTACAGACCTGTTCTTCACCTGAGGACGGCTGCTTGCGTTGTGACCGAAACGTCGTGAGAATTATTTTATTATGTTTTNATTATTTTATTATTTCCATTCTACGTGACTTTACCGAAAGAACCAAGAAGATTTCATACTTTAAACACTTCATAACTTACCATTCATATTGTAGACAAAGACAATTTGGTTGAGTTAATGATATTTTTCCGTACGTATTATAATTCAAAACTTTTGGCATAAATAAATAAACATGTGAAGAAACATGATTTAATTTGTATTTATATAGTACAATATAACGACAAATGTATTATTTATCTTAAATTTCGGTGTATTTATTCATTATTCTTTGGTTCTTTCGTATAAAGATAAAATAATAAATTTAATTAAATACTAGCATACGACGTTTCGATTGCAACACAAGCAATCATCATCAGGTATACATTAAATAGAAACACAAATCTAGTATACTTCGAAATGTAATGTAATACAACAGAGAGTCGGATAACATAACAGTCAACACCCTATCTGGTTGATTACGTTCTTCCTGAGAATGCTAAATTTGAGAGAGAGATTAAACACAGAACCAGAAACATAGACAGACATATAAGCAGACAGATATCACAGAGATACATAGAGAGAGACAACACAGAGACACACAGAGACACACACAGAGAGACACACAACATAAACACACAGACAGACATAAGCAGACAGATATCACAGAGATACATAGAGAGAACAACACAGAGACACACAGAGACACACACAGAGAGAGACACACAACAGACACACAGACAGACATATAAGCAGACAGATATCACAGAGATACATAGAGAGAGACAAACAGAGACACACAGAGACACACAAAGAGAGACACACAACATAGACACACAGACAGACATAAGCAGACAGACATCACAGAGATACACAGAGAGAGACAACACAGAGACACACAGAGACACACACAGAGAGAGACACACATAGACACACAGAGACATACAGAGAGAGACAACACAGAGACACACAGAGACACACACAGAGAGAGACACACAACATAGACACACAGACAGACATATAAGCAGACAGATATCACAGAGATACATAGAGAGAGAGAAAACAGGCACAAAAGAAACTACGCCTCTGTGTCGAGGCCTTAAATAGAGAAAGGGGGGCGGGGAGAGAGGGAGGGGTTAGAGAAATTAGTATGTCCATGAGTGGAAACGGTGAGTGGCAAGGTGTAAAAAATTAACCCGTAAAAACAAAGTTTTTCACTCTAAATCCTTTATATGCGTGGCGGCTAGAGTCCTCTCGTCCTCTGGCTTGAGATGGCTGCCACCTATGGGTCAGATGATTGTCTGCCAGCATTAAGCAATTGGTAATTAAATATTAAATTTTTTCCCTAAACAGTGTAAAATTTTGGAAAAAAAATTTCACGAAAATTAATTGTCACGCACAACGAGTCTGTGTGGAAAATGTCAGCTCGATTGGATCACGGGAAGTGGGTTAAAAAACGACCGAAAGATTTGCAGGGTCGTAAGCAAGCAAGCAAGCAAGCGAACTTTATATAAAGGATTTAAAAAGCTTGAGAGAGGGGGGGCAGGGGCGGAGAGAGGGGGGTTAGAGAAATTAGCATGTCAATGAGTAGCACGATGAGTGGTACGGTACGAAAGCTTATTCATTGTTTGACTTCGTTACGATCTTTATGGGTAAAATAATAGCTTTTGAAACCAAAACTTGCTTTATGCAATATATGGACTCTACTGTCATTGCCACCTATATCAGCACAATCATCGTTACTCATCATCGTCTTACTCACCAAGATCTCCACCAACACCACTCGCACTAAAATCGTAATCACCATTTTTGATTTCAAGCTTTCGTGACTGCAGGGATTCATATTCTTGGTTCTTTCGGTAAAGTCACGTAGAAGGGAAACAATAAAATAATAAAAAATATAAAACAATACAATTCTCACGACGTTTCGACTGCAACACANGCAATCGTCATCAGGTGTGAAAAAACGCAGCAAGAAAATTTGAAAAAAGTGGCGTTTTTTTCGTAACGTTATCAAGATTTGGCCAAGGCAGCAAACGCAACAACAAAACGCTCCCGGACCATACCAAGAAACACAACGCAGCATAAGCCCTCAATAGAACGGCACATTAAGATTGAACTATCAACAGACTGGTAAGGACCAAAGTCACAAATCACATTTGCAAAAATGTGACTGCTGTATCCAGCGCTAATCTCCTGCTCAGGATATTTTTTGAAGGAAGATTTACGATGTTATGGGGAGGAAAGAAGGTTGTTCCAAAACGTCGGTGCTATAAAATAAACTGTTAAACTATTTTACTGGTAGGAACCTCCTGGTTACACCAGCCCACAGGGGATTATTGTGTCCGTCCGTCCGTCGTGCATCCAAAATGGGAGGGTGGGCTGCGTGGAGAGGGGAGGGTGGGAGGGGCTGGGTGGGGGTGGGGCTGGGTGGGGGTGGGAGGGTGGGNCTGGGTGGGAGGGCTGGTCACCCCGTGGTGTCCTTATAAAACTCAACGTTTAACCTACTCACGCCGGCTTGTGCCCGCCCTCACAGTCGGGCATATTTGCGGAATACACCAGGCCGCCGTTGACCCTGGCCATTGACCGAGCAACCCAACGTTCCTACCAGCTCCCTCCGCAGGATGTCTTTTCATCAGGTAAGACCCACTCAGCTATATGGCTCTTTTTCAGAAGCGGCCTGGCCACAAATGATAGATGATAGCTCAACGAAATGGCTTATGAGTAAATTTATAGAGACCTATTTACCCAGAGACCCATACTTATAGAGACCCATAGACCACAGAGACTCATACTCATAGAGACCCACATCAACCAATCGAGACCCATACTAAAACTAATTTTTTTTATTTTATCAGGTAAGCTCACTGAGCAAATAGCTTTTTTCAGAAGCGACCTGACCATCACAAATGACAGATAGCTCAACGGAGCGACTTATCATCACGTGGAAATCTAAAGCAGCCAAATACTCGATACACGTGATGTTGATGCAAATGGTGTGAAATCCACAGCAAGAAAAGAAAAATTGAAAATTCGAAAATTTTCTTGCTGTGGACGTGATCATCACTGTCAACATCATCATCACCGTCATCAACATTACCACAATCATAATCACTGTCATCGCTACCGCCACAAGCACCACCACCACCATCATCTCCATCATCATCATGACCAACAATCATCGTAATCACTGTCACCATCATTACTACCACCACCATCATCATCATCGTATTTCTGGGTTCTGTAAAATGAAGCACACGAGATGAAACTGAACACAGTGTTGGCGAAGCTCACCCGCGCCAATGTGCTCACCATCGGCTCGGGCGTGCGTGGTTACGTGCCATTTACACCGCCGGTGCAGGGCTAGCAACGGAGGAGGAAGCAATTCCCACTCCGCCTATTTGAATAGAGAGACACGGGGGGTGGGGGCAAGCCATGTCCTCTGAGCAATCCCGTCAACTCTCTCGCTCTCTCTGTGCGTGCTGCAGAGGTCGCAAACGGGTTTTGATTCCTTACCCGTACCCGGCCGCACCAGGGTCGCAAACGGGTACCCGTCCCCGCCGTAGCCGTACCCGTACCCGGCCGGTACGGGTATCGGGTACCTGATTGCGACCTCTGGGATGAAGCCATGTTGCAGGCGCGGGTGGGTTGATTCTAGGAACTTGAATTGTGAGAAGAGACAAGACGTTGGGAAATGAGTGACAAACGGTGACTCACCAGTGACGCACGGCCTACCCGTACCCGGGTCGCAAATGGGTACCCGTACCCGGCCGGGTACGGGTAGCCGGGTATCGGGTAGGATACGGGTATCGGGTACCCGGTTGCGACCTCTGGCGTGCTGTTTTCATTCTACCGTTTGCGCAGCCTCACGCAACTACGGATTTATATCTGACGCAGATATCCGTGCGCTCCACGTGAATTATTTTTGGTCGAAAAATAAAAACCCCGGAATTGTCATTTTAAACATCTACGTCTGTGGACGATACAGTCCCGATGTCAATGCACCGCTGGATGAAAGTAAGATTATTATTTTTTACGATTGTAGCTGATGCGATGCTAGCCAACGCGCTGCGTGGCAAGGGAGGGTTTTACTGGTAGGAACCTCCTGGTTACACCAGCCACAGGGGATTATTGTGTCCGTCGTGCAGGGAGGGGCTGGGTGGGGAGGGAGGGAGGGGCTGGGTGGGGAGGGTGGGGAGGGCTGGGTGGGGAGGGTGGGCTGGGTGGGGGTGGGAGGGTGGGGCTGGGTGGGGGGTGGGAGGTCACCCCGTGGTGCCCTTATAAAACTCAACGTTTAACCTACTCACGCCGGCTTGTGCCCGCCCTCACAGTCGGGCATATTTGCGGAATACACCACGCCGCCGTTGACCCTGGCCATTGACCGAGCAACCCAACGTTCCTACCAGCTCCCTCCGCAGGAATGTGTTACAGGGGCTGAAACGGTCGGCTGGTATACGATGGTAGTAGCTACATGGGGGTGGTGACTGACTTGCCTTCTGTGCATGGTCTTGGGAGAGGCATCTTGAATTCCGTGGGGCCGTGGGTTGATGCCATCATCGCCGCGTATCGATCGCTTGACATCAGAGCCCATGTACGGCTGCAAGCCGGCTGATTAGAGGTGACCCCCCGCCTTGTTTTTTTCTTTTCTCCCTTCAAATCATTTTATGACCGCGCACCGAAATGTGTTGAGTGTTTTTTTTTTGTATACGCCCATACCTAAATTGGATTTCTTCTTGAAATCGCTCCCACCGCCCTCCCCCCCCCCCAATTATATTTCATTCGTGCTGTTACCGACTTTGTAGCGTGACCTTGTTTGCACAAAAGAGGGGGCGCTTACAGAAACCCACGGGGGAGGAGGGGAATTACGTAATGTTACTTTGAGACAAAGATCCCCGTGTAGCCTCAACAGCCCTTTAAGGGCAAGTGCGTTAGCGAGCAGCAGCACCTATGAAGGCCGGCACGGTAACACGAGGGGGATGGGTGGCCAGCACACCACGCCCGACCGCCTTTGTCTCCCCCAGTGGCGATGTTTACACACCGCACCAGGTACTCATTTAGGCTGAGTCGACCTAGGGGAGGCCCAGGACCGGTTCAAATAATCGTCACGGGTGTTGGCCTTGAGCGGGAATCGAACTCAGGTTCATGGTGCAGAGCACAAACCGCTACACTACCGCTCCCCAGGGTACAAAGACAAAGACCCCCGTGTAGCCTTAACAGACTGTTGGGGCAAGTGCCGTTAGCGAGCACCTGTGAAGGCCGGCACGGCACACAAGCATGTTCGGTGGACAACACCACTCCCGGCCGCCTTTGTCTCCCCAATGACGATGTTTACGACACACCGCACCAGGTACTCGTTTGAGGCTGAGTCGACCTAGGGGTGGCCCAGGAGCGATTCAGATAATTGTCACTGGCGGGGATCGAAAACTCGGGTCCGCTGGGTTCGTAGCGCAGTGCGCTAACCGCTGACACTACCGCTCCCCAATTAACCAAACTTTAAAACACACATTCATTTAGATTTGAAGCTTTCGTGACTGCAAGGATTCATATTCTTAGGTTTTTNCGGTAAAGTCACGTAGGTAAAACATTAAAATTATAAAAGTAAAATTAAATAAAAATCACGACGTTTCGGAGGCAACACAAGCTTCCATCTTCAGGTGGAACCGTCACAGCCTACGTGACTTTACCGAAAAAACCTAAGAATATGAATATTTAAAACACACACACGTGTTTTACACACGTGTGGTCATGTATGTTTGGGAACTGTTGTGCAACGGTCAGCGCACTCAACTACGAACCGGTGGCTCGAGTTCGATTCCCGCTCACGGCCAACAATCGGCGGCGATGATTCGAACCGGTCCCTGTGCCTCCCTTAAGTAGACTCAGCCTTGGGGAGACAAAGGGGGCCAGGTC
The DNA here is from genome assembly GCA_018977245.1 of Lethenteron camtschaticum. Classification (NCBI taxonomy): domain Eukaryota; kingdom Metazoa; phylum Chordata; class Hyperoartia; order Petromyzontiformes; family Petromyzontidae; genus Lethenteron; species Lethenteron camtschaticum. Next base: position 1,580,257 of record MU249634.1, on the reverse strand, counting down.
GTGGTGCTACCCGCAATCACCGCCTCGTGTGCCGTGTTGGCCGTCATTGATGCTCACCCACGGCACTTGTCCCAACGGTCTGCGAGAGGCTATACTGGGATCTTTGCATTTGTGTTCACGTGTGTAGCAGGTCCCTGCGGGTGGGCTGGTAGGAACGAACAAATACGATACGAAGGAGAGTTTGAGGCCTACTTCTAGGCTTCTAGGCTTTAGGCCTAGCTGTAGGCTTTAGGCCGCTGTGAGTTAATTTTTTTTTAAATGTTTTAATTAAAAACTATCTCAGGGAATGAGTTAATTTTTAATTTAAATGTTTTAATTAAAAACTATCTCAGGGAATGAGTTAATTTTTAATTTAAACGTTTTAATTAATAAACGTTTTAATTAAAAACTATCTCAGGGAATTATAAGGGAATGTACACTTGTGTTTAGCCAGGAAAGCCTCACTGAGTCTAAAGGTTTATCTTCTTGGTTCTTTCGGTAAAGTCACGTAGAAGGGAAGTAATAAAATAATAAAGATAAAACATAATAAAATAATTCTTATGTTTTATTAAGTTTTATTTTATTATTTTTACTTCCCTTCTACGTGACTTTACCGAAAGAACCAAGAAGATGAATCCCTGCAGTCACGAAAGCTTTAATCGAAAACTAAAGGTTTATGTAGGGTCTGCCAAGTGTTTGCAGTAGGGGGATGTTGCTACACCTAATCGGAATGGACGGACACGATAAAGTGTAGGCTGGTTCACTTCGTTCCTACCAGTATAAATTTGCGTCTGTCAGTCAGTAATCTCAGGAATCCGATGAGCTATGAAGCTCTTTGCTCAGCAGCGAGCCCTCCACACTTCATGCGACAACACTCGAAAGTGCACCTAGCCTGGCACGAGCATTGTCGTGACGTCTCCGCCGTATGCGAACACGTGTTTGCCGGTCAACGCTTGTGCCTCCCCCGGCTGTTAATGCATTTATTTATAAAATTCACAACTTAATAACGTTGCATGGATCCTCTGAGATGCGTACATTTAATTTAGAAGGCTGCCCAGCGCCACACAAGGGGAAGATTTCTTCTCTTCACGAATTTAGCCATGCAGGAATAATTACGTTGCCTGGCAAGACATCTTGTTATTGAGCCTCCTCAAGGATGTTAGCTCCGACACTGGAATTAACTGCTCTGCGGTTATTGAGATATGTATGTGTGTGTGCAGTATGTTCATTCGCCCTGCCACAGGGTATGTGGGGAAGGGGGGTATGCTGTGTGTGATCGTACTTCACCATGCATCAGGGCATCACGGCAGCGAGATGTTAACTACCTCGCCTGGTGTACAGGAGGTCGTGGGTTCAATCCCGACCCTGACGCCTGCTGCTGTATATTTGGAGTTTGCGTGTCTCTATCATCATCATCGTCACGGTGGCTAGGAGATGTTAACTACCTCACCTGGTGTACAGGAGGTCGTGGGTTCGATCCCGACCCTGACGCCTGCTGCTGTATATTTGGAGTTTGCGTGTCTCTCTCTCATCATCATCATCACGGTGGCTAGGAGATGTTAACTACCTCGCCTGGAATGCAAGAGGGCGTGGGTCCGATCCCGACCCTGACGCCTGCTGCTGTATATTTGGAGTTTGCGTGTCTCTCTCTCATCATCATCATCGTCACGGTGGCTAGGAGATGTTAACTACCTCACCTGGTGTACAGGAGGTCGTGGGTTCAATCCCGACCCTGACGCCTGCTGCTGTATATTTGGAGTTTGCGTGTCTCTCTCTCATCATCATCATCACGGTGGCTAGGAGATGTTAACTACCTCGCCTGGAATGCAAGAGGGCGTGGGTCCGATCCCGACCCTGACGCCTGCTGCTGTGTATTTGGAGTTTGTGGTGTCTCACTCCGTGTGGTCGCGTGGATTTTTCTCCGGATCCTCCGGTTTTTTTCCCCCCTTCGCATTTAGAATCAACACCACGCATTTGGAGTCATTGGCTGTGATACATTTTCACGCGACAAGCCCTTCGTTGAGCTGTCATTTGTGGCCAGGTAGCTTCTGAAAAAGAGATATATAGGCTCAGTGTGCCGTACCTGGTAAGAAAAAAAGTGTTTAATTCATTCTAGATTTGAAGCTTTCGTGACTGCAAGGATTCATATTCTTAGGTTTTTTCGGTAAAGTCAGCCACGACAGCTGTCGTGGCTGTGACGGTTCCACCTGAAGACGGAAGCTTGTGTTGCCTCCGAAACGTCGTGATTTTTAGTTTACTTTTATAATTTTTTATTTTTTACCTACGTGACTTTACCGAAAAACCTAAGAATATGTTTCATTCATGTAAAGATGGCGATGGCTTTGGGGGATTTCATCCAGCAGTGGATTAATTCTGACTGCTGCTGATGATGATGAAGACGAAGGTCGGCCCGTGTGGCTCTGTGGCAGAGCGTGAGACTCACAAATTGCGGGTTCAAATCCAGGTCAGGGGTCAATTCTGGGGTCAACTCATTCACATGCCCGTGGTTCTTCTCGGAGCCATGTAGTTACTACGACACTGATAATGTAGTCACTACACCACTGATGATGTAGTCACTACGCCACTGATGATGTAGTCACTACGCCACTGATTATGTAGTCACTACGCCACTGATTATGTAGTCACTACGCCACTGATTATGTAGTTACTACACTACTGATAATGTAGTCACTACACCACTGATGATGTAGTTACTACACCACTGATAATGTAGTCACTACACCACTGATGATGTAGTTACTACACCATGATTATTTAGTCACTTCGCCACTGATAATGTAGTTACTACAACACTGATTATGTAGTCACTACGCCACTGATAATGCAGTCACTACACCATGATGATGTAGTTACTACACCACTGATAATGTAGTCACTACACCACTGATGATGTAGTTACTACTCTACTGATAATGTAGTTACTACAACATGATTATGTAGTCACTACGCCACTCGTTCGGGTGGCGCTCAAGTCCATAGCGCGCAGCTCTCGAAGCAGAGCTCCCCGCCGGCCTGCACAGCACGAGTCGACGATGCCTCCAGCCATCGATCAGCTGAACATCGATCAGCTGAGGATTTCACGGCTGCCCGGGTTCAGGTGAGGTTAGCCGTAGGGGGTGTTTGGGTGGGGAATCGCTGGATAAAAGCTTTGCGTGGCACAACAGAGATGCACGTTGTCACATCCACTGACGCTGCTGCTACTGCTGCCCGGGGCTTTGTCTTCGGCAAAATTGAGCCTCAGCGATCCTCAACAGCTTGGAGATATTGCAAATGTACGAGCTGCTCCCCCCCTTGTTTTGTGTGTCAGTAGGAGGGTTGTCTCATGGCGGGGGATATTCGTGGATTGTACTTCACCACGAGGGTCGGTCCATAGCTGTCAACCCATCACGGTTTACGCCGTATTCTTGTACGGGGAAATTGAGTTTTCACATCCGTACGGCGTCAAGCCGTTTCAATACGTGCAAATGTTATAGTGTAGTGTATAGTGTAGTCTGTAGTATTGTATAGTAGCACCGCTGTCAACCCATCACGGTTTACCCGTATTCTTGTATGGGAAATTGAGTTTTCAGGTCCGTACAGCGTACAGCCGTTTCAATACGGCAACAAAAATGTATATTTTTATATTTGTTTGTGTTTCTCCTTGTGATGGGACTTTGTAGGATGAACGTTGAGATTTATAAGGGGCACGGGGTGACCAATACGGTCTGAATTTGTCTGTAATAAGGTAGGGCACTGATAAGGGGTTGCTGACGATGTCGCCACGCAAAGCAGCCGATGGCATCTGTTGTGCAAGAGCGAGCTAGGCCCCGGAAAGAAACACACAATATTATATAATAGTGTGTTTTCCCCTTTTTTCGGACAATAAAACTAAACCTTTTACAAGGAATCATGTGGAGCATTAGCCACGATACTTGTGGTCAAAATGCAAACAAAAAACACACTCTGATAATATCCTAATATATAAACAGCCAGGTCTGTGATTCTGTCATTCTGTGACTAACGCGGCACGGATTGGTTGAAGTGCGTCATGTGACCGGGACCAAGCAGCCAACCAACGCTTGGCAGGGCTATAGAGGGGCGGGTGAAAGTCCGCATCGAACCAAACCCCCAGCAAGGCCATCTACTTAACGACGGGAGGAAATTCAGACGAAATGTCGTTTTCAATTAAGTAGTCAGGATTCTGTAAAATGATATAAGCTTTTAATGAAGAAAAAATCTAATTCAAAACATAATACAATTCAAAATATGTTTCATTTTAAAACTTCAAAACGGAGCATCGGGTGCTTGCGTGAATGTGTCGTTCGTGTGCAATTTTTTTGTGATATTCCTGGCCGATGGCCTAGTATGTATATACTATCAGAGCGTATTTTTGTTTGCACACTCTGATAATATATTATTTTAACTAATAAATTATATTATTAGAGTGTGTTTTTGTTTGAATTTTGACCACAAGTATTGTGGTTAATGCACACATGATTCCTTGTTAAAAAAGGTGTCAGTTTTGTTGCCAGAAAAAAGGGGAAAAACCCTATTATTATTTAATTTTGTACTGGAAAAGGAGGTCGAAAAAACACAAATATTGCTTCGCTTCCGAGTTGCGATGAGAGTGGGTGCGTTCCCAGTGTCACGGCCACAGAAGGCAGCGTGGAAATACCATTCTGCTTGCACAGCCTTTTGTTGTTGTTGTTGTTGATGAACACAAAGGTTAATTTATTAGTTAAAATACATTTTGATTTTAAATTTATAATTTTATTTAACAATTTTATTGTGGGTTTTTGCTTTTATTATTTTCTATGTATTATTTGTCTTTTTATTATTTAAATTAATATTTTAAATTTGTATTTTATTTTTATATGTATATTTTTATTTATTTTTTTTTACGTGACTTTACCGAAAGAACCAAGCATATGAATTCCTGCAGTCACGAAATTTTTAAGTCAAAATGTACAAGGGTTAATGTTACGAAGCAATAAGCTTTAGGTTTACAGACCCTCAAAGCCTAATTCAAACTCCATCACCACTTTAGGGTTCCCTGAAGAAATCCGATTGATGGTTTTGCATCGTAATTATTTTTTTTACGGGGCATATTTTATTGAGTTATTCGATGGGGGTTTTTGTTGTTGTTGTTGATGTTTCGCGAGCGGTGCGAACTGGGCAACTCACTTCAGCTTCAGTTCCTTTGGATACGAAAGAAAAGTTTCCATTAAGATCCGGCCAGCCCCTCGCTATTCACATCACAGATCATAATATCTGGACAGTGTATCATCAATAGCCACGTTCAACATATCTTCAGGCGCCAATACATTTTTGCTCTCACACCGGGTTGGGTTTTTTAAATCTTTTAATAATAAAAATACAAATTAAAAATTAAAGCAAAAAACCCACGACGTTTCGATCGCAACACAAGCGGTTATTTTATTTTATTATCTGTTTTTTATTTTATTATCTGTTTTTTATTATCTGTTTTTTNATTTATTATCTGTTTATTTTATTTTATTATCTGTTTATTTTATTTTATTTTCTATCTACGCGACTTTACCGAAAGAACCAAGAATATGAATTCTTGCAGTCCGAAAGTTGTGTCGTTTTGCTTTAATTGCCTCTCCAACTCCTCCTCTTTCCCATACCCCCATTCTCCCTTGTATGTTAGTTACCTCCCCTCACCTTAAATGCGGTGTTTTTTCTGGAAGACTTTTCTGCTTTTTACGTATTTTTCTGTTGCGTGTAGTCACTTTAAGATGTTTCTCGTTCATGTTTGTGTTTGTTGCGGTTGCACCCGAGTCAAGAGCCGCATGGCTCACAGGGTTATACCTAATCAATGAAAACTGAAACTGAACCTGCCCCCATATCAACTTTCACCTACTCTGTTGTTTTTTTCCGGTAAAGTCACGTAAGCAAAAAAAAAATAAATTAAAAATGAAAACAACTCAATTAAATCACGACGTTTCGGAGGCAACACAAGCTTCCGTCTTCAGGTGGAACCGTTACAGCTAAAATCACTTCTGTACCTCGTGGCCCTTGCCCCCCCCACCCACGTGAGCCCCAATCTGCTACTCGTCACCCAGCCCTGTCACCGGATCGATCTCGGGGTCTTTGCCTTGCGGAATCTCCGCGACTACTCCCCCCCCNACCCNTCTTCTTGTTCTGTGGTCGTTCCCGATGTGCCGAGGCTCCCGTTGAGTTGAACATTTGTTTACATGCAGGAGCCTCTAGATCGTCCGCACGAATGACGGGTGAGGAGGTCCGCGGATTATTCAATATCGCGTGTAATGCAACAATATAACCATGATTTTCCACGCGTGTCCCCGTTCCATTGATTCCACGTGAGCTGATAATTGTTTTTTTACCCTTTTATCTGGCAACAAAACTGGCACCTTTTTTTAACAAGGAGTCATGTTTGCATTGACCACAATACCTGCGGTCGGAATGCAAAAAAAAACATAACTCTGATAATGTATGCACTGTCCTTGAAGTTGATTGGTCCACACCCGAGACAGCTTTTCTTAGAGCCTAGTCTCACATGGTGTTGGACCAGATGACGCCAAAAGGCGCAAGGACAGTGCATACAATTTCGGAGTTGTGTTTTTTGTTTGCATTCCGACAGCAGGTATTGTGGTTAATGCAAACATGACTCCTTGTAAAAAAGGTGTCAGTTTTGTTGCCAGATAAAAGGGTAAAAAAACAATTATCATATTTTGCTACTGGCAAAGGAGGTTCCCATGGTGGTATATAACCATGTTTACATCGCATCTTTACGCAAAAAAAACTAATATATCAAGTTTAAACCACCTCTCTCTTTCTCTGTGTCTCTCATTCATTCGTACCTGATGATGATTGCTTGTGTTGCAATAGAAACGGCGCATTCTATTATTTAATTAATTTGCTTTCTACGTAATATAGGTTTAAATTATGATGTTTGAGTTCAGAAAATTTCGTTTGTTAATGAACAAAATAAATATTTGTATTGAAGAATCGACCTCTACAGTCCACACAAAATATACATTTGTGTATTCGCACACCCGAAAATAATATGTGTATAATTCGAGTTAGAATAATATTAACAGTTTTTTTGTTATTTAACCTCCCCGGTATGATGTACACATGCACTTTGACCCTTTGTCTAATAGGGTTAAGCTGAACAGGGCCCTTTAAATCAAATTCACCCAAAGTAAACCGAGGTGTACGGTAAATTATAACAGCTGATATGAAATGCTTAAAACGGTATAAATTACGCTAGGCTGTTGTTATTTTTTTTTTAATCGAAACCCATTTGTTTAGCACAGCACGGCCCCGCCAATGTTTGAGTTGCAGGTTCAAATCCCCACCCAGGGTCAACGCGTCATTGCGAAGTAAAGAATGGACTGGTACCCGCCATATAAATACCATCAGAATGTCGTGACGATAAACTTCGTGGTCCTAGGGGTGTCAGCCAGTGGTAGATGCTCCACACTCATGTGTGTGTGTCTGTGTGTGTGTCTGTGTGTGTGTCTGTGTGTGTGTCTGTGTGTGTCTGTGTGTGTGTCNGTGTGTGTGTGNCTGTGTGTGTGTCTGTGAGTGTGTGTCTGTGTGTGTGTCTGTGAGTGTGTCTGTAATGTGTATTTGTTTGTGTACATTGTGTGTTGGTATCTTTGCATGCGTGTGTATGTTGTGTTCTATACATTGTGTGTTGTGTGTAGTCTGTGCGTTGTGTGTACATTGTGTGATGATCATGTTGGAGCGGTCAGCGCTGCGCTACGAACCTGGCGAACCGGGTTCGATTCCCGCTCACGGCCAACACCATCAGTGGCGATTATCCAAACCGGTCCTGAGACTCCCTAGGTCGACTCAGCCTAAATGAGTACCTGGTGCGGTGTAAACATCGCCACTGGGGATACAAAGGCGGTCGGGCGTGGTGCTGGCCACCCACCCCTCGTGTACCGTGCCGGCCTTCATAGGTGCTCGCTAACAGCACTTGCCCCAAGTCTGTTAAGGCTACACGGGGGATCTTTGTGTGTGTGTCTGTATGTGTGTGTGTGTGTCTGTGAGTGTGTCTGTGTGTGTGTCTGTGTGTGTGNCTGTGTGTGTGTCTAGTGTGTGGGGAGCGGTGGTGTAGCGGTTAGCGCGCTGCGCTACGAACCCGACGAACCAGAGTTCGATTCCCGCTCACAGCCAACACTGGTGACGATTATCTGAATAGGTCCTGGGCCTCCCCTAGGTCGACTCAGCCTGAAATGAGGACCTGGTGCGATGTGTAAACATCGCTAGCACTGGAGAGACAAAGGCGGTCGGACGGTGTCGGCCACCCACCGCCTCGTGTACCATCCCGACCTTCACAGGTGCTCGCTAACAGCACTTGCCCCTACAATATGTTCTAGGCTATACGGGGGATCTTTGTCTTTGATGTTCCACATTTCTGTGGTAGGAGCAAGTTTAACACATTGTCCTGCGGAGGGAGCTGGTAGGAACGTTGGGTTGCTCGGCCGACTGTGAGGGCGGGCACAAGCCGGCGTGAGTAGGTTAAACGTTGAGTTTTATAAGGGCACCACGGGGTGACCAGCCCCTCCCCACCCAGCCCCACCCCTCCCACCCCCACCCAGCCCCTCCCCACCCTCCCCACCCAGCCCCACCCTCCCATTTTTGGATGCACGACGGACCGACGGACACAATAATCCCCTGTGGGATGGTGGAACCAGGTGGTTCCTACCAGTATTATTCGGAGAGCCATGAGTTAACCTCCCACAAAATGTCTACGCATTCACTCAAACCTGTGGCACGATATGCCGACGATATATCTATGCCGTATGATCGCGGACAGTACGAATGTCTACACATTGCGAGTGCCGTATTCTACATCATCATCGCCATCGTCGCTAAGGCGTGGTGAAGTATGGTCAAATAAGCCCCCCCCACCCACCCAACGACCTGCATGGTGGGGAGAGGTGGGGAGCTCTCATCCAGCAGTGGATTGATGAAAGGGCTGTACGTGTGAACGCGTTTAAATCTTTCCATATTTAAATATTAGCTAAAGATCTTTGTCTGCTATCTCCTACACAACCGTTTAACCCATGTGAACCAACGATATGTCAAGATTTCGATACGTTTTCATTCTGTCTGGCGGGAAGAGGAGGGTGAGTGGGGCTGGTTTACATTTTACCCCGATTGACATTTCCGACTGACGTTTTATGCCTTCATCCAGAAAAGAATAAAACCGCGTAAAAAAAAAATTCGTAATTTATAATATCTTTGCTAAGTCAACAGGTCAACTATATGCGGTACATTGCATTTCGCCGTCCGGTCAGCTTGTGCAAAGGGCTGATGTGAGTATATCTTTGCGCGTGTGTACGTGCGTATGTATGTGAGTATATGGAGAGCGGCAGTGTAGCAGTTATCACGCTGCGCTAAGAGCACACAAACCCCGAGTTTGATTCCCACTCGCCGCCAACTCCAGCGACGATTATCTGAACCGGTCCTGGGCCTCTCCGAGGTCGACTCGGCCTCAAATGAGTGCCCGGTGCGATGCTGTGTGAACATCGACACAAGGGAGACAAAGGGGGTCGAGGTCGCGAGATGACGGCACGCGTATCAAGGGCATTATGGGAGGGGAGGCGAGTGCTTCCTTTTAGAACCGGTTGTTGTGAATCCTTTTAGCACTGGTTGTTGTCTTCAATTTTTTGGGCAGCCCTTTCATCGGTGTGCCCGTTTTTAAATCCTTTATATTAAGTTCGCTTGCGTGCTTGCTTGCTTGCTTACGACCGTGCAAATCTTTCGGTCGTTTTTTAACCCACTTCCCGTGATCCAATCGAGCTGACATTTTCCACACAGACTCGTTGTGCCAGACAATTAATGTTCGTGAAAATAAATTTCCTAAATTTTACACTATTTAGGGAAAATCTTTTTAAATATTTAATTACCAATTGCTTAATGCTGGCAGACAATCATCTGACCCATAGGTGGCAGCCATCTCAAGCCAGAGGACGAGAGGACTCTAGCCGCCACGCATATAAAGGATTTAGAGTGAAAAACTTTGTTTTACGGGTTAATTTTTTTCCAGGACGAGCCCCTAATAGCAACACAACTTTTAGAAGTTTCGTTTCAAGGTTGGATCATCTCTACGATAATTATCGTAACCCTAAATTTCGATTTAAAGCTTTCGTGACTGCAGGGATTCATCTTCTTGGTTCTTTCGGTAAAGTGACTTTACCGAAAGAACCAAGAAGATGATATCGTAACCCTCTTGTTGCAGACAGCTGAACAGGACGAACGAGTCGCGTTTTCAACCTCACGAATTTGGAAAGCGCGAATCAAAAAAAGGAACCTCACATTTGACTCCTTGGCTTCAGGACGACTTATTTATGTGGCTCTTGCTAAATACTTTATCTCCGTTTAAAAAAAAANTTCGATTTTTTTAAAGTAAAAACAGGAAAGAGATTTTGCCAAAATTATACACGGTATTTGGATCGTGTATTTTGTTCCCGATATCCCTGGGGACGTTAATGCCGAGGACGTAAAATGTCAAGAGAGTCCCAACGGCCCTCTTCCTGTTCCATTGTGGAGCGACTGTGCCTCATCAGCGGGGCCGGCTCGTGCGGGAAGAGAGACCCGCGGGGTGGATTTTTTAAAAGCGAAACCGTGTTGCGGGCAATTTGCCGTATTGCCACAATTACGGGTAATTGGCCGGGGCTGCTGAACTCTGGATGTCGAGAAATAAAATGAGAGTTTCTTCGCTGCTTCGACCGTTGGTTGCAGCGAGTACCAATACTTCTACAGTCGTCTGCCCAATGGCGCGTCCTTAGCTTGAGCTTCCTCCAACTTGTCCGACCTTGAGCATTCCTGTTATTCTAACTTCAAAACTAGCACGTGGCCTGCCACTTATAAGTTAGCATGAGGCCTGCTGCTTCTAAACTAGCATGAGGCCTGCCATTTCTAAACTGCCATAATGCCTGCTGCTTATAAACTAGTATGAGGCCTGCCACTTCTAAACTGCCATAAGGCCTCCCATTTCTAAATTGCCACAAGGCCTGCCACTTCTAAACTGCCATAAAATCTGCCACTTTTAAACTGCCATAAGGCCTGCCACTTCTAAACTGCCATGAGGCTTGCCACTTCTAAACTGCCATAAAATCTGCTTTAAACTGCCATGAGGCCAGTGGCGGCTCGTCAATAGAGGGGCGCAGGGCCCGCCCCATCAATATTCCAGAAATATACATATACAAAATTTATATAAAAATACATAAATAAAATATTTTTTCATACGATGTGCCGGCTGGTAGTAAGAAAAGCATCAGCATTTAATAAAAACTGGCTTTAATCGGTCAACTATTTTCTATGTTTTTCAATGTGTTTTATGCGGGGCGCCGGACAAATGGATGTCTATGTGAGACTTTACATTTTCGGACAGCATGTGACCTGAAGCTGGTCTCTAATTGGTTTCTTAAAGATTCTCCTCGGGCGCAAGTCGTTGCGTCCCTGGCCAATCAGAATTGGATACATGTTATTTATCCAATCTGATTGGTTCTCGTCACCTGTCATTCAAATTTACGCTGTAGGCCACTACTGCGAGTGCGAAGGCGACACCACTTTGACACTTGCTAGGCTGATCAAATTTTTGTGTAAACAATGGCAGCAGTTCATCCAAATTCTGTAATTTATTTACAAAAAAACCCTTTCACAAGGCTTTCGCTGGAAGAAATAAAAAAGATAAAGGATCTCGGACCGGACCAACCCGATTTACAAATCCAGCAGCAGGCCAGTGACAGAGGACGAAGCTACACACGAAGCTTCACCCGCGCTTGTTATGAGAAACGGAGGTGGCTGGCTGGATGTGATGTTAGCAATTCTCTTTTTTGTTTTCCCTGTCTTTTATTTCAAAGTGTCGGCACTGAAGTTTTGTGGACAACGACGGGGTAAGAGACCTCAAACATCTCTCTGACAAATGCAAACGTCATGAAAGTAGCCGCAGCCATATTGATAATAGCATGAAACTAACGTTTTTATGTTCAAGTAGGAAACATGCTTTTTGGTACTTTGGTCTGAAATGTATATAAAGAGAAACATTTATGTTCAAGTAGGAAACATGCTTTTTGGTACTTTGGTCTGAAATGTATATAAAGAGAAACATTTATGTTCAAGTAGGAAACATGCTTTTTTGGTACTTCTTTTGGTCTGAAATGTAAATAAAGATCATCAAAATTTATATTCAAGTAGTCAAAATGGCTTTTGGTACTGCTTTATATTTATTTGCCCCCTCAATAAAATTTAAAAAATGCGCCCCCCAAAAATAAATTTCACCAGCCGCCACTGATGGGCCTACCACTTGTAAACTCCCATGTGGCCTGCTGCTTCTAAAATGGCATGGCAAAATCTTAGCAGGACCCTCCTGAAAAATAAACTCGGTGAGGCTTTCCTGGGCAAATTAAAATAATACTAAATATAAGAAATGAATGCTAATTATAAAAAAAAATTACAATCTTCCAATTATTGACATGAATCTCTGTGTGTTTAGCTTCTTTTGCACCGTACGTAGCCAACCGTGCTAATCGGAGGTGTCGGGAAAGGACAACACACTAAACACGAAAAGCAGTTCTCAGGAAATACGTTTTCAATCTAGATTTAAAAGTGTAGAGCTCCAGTGTCATCCTAATATCGGAAGGAAGAGAAGCGCATCTGAAAGCGCGCGATGCAACGACCGTCTTTGTTCGATGGCTAGCGAGAGTGACTATAGTTTGCTTTTATGGTTATAAAATCAACTCCTGTTGCGTTTGGTTCATGGGTAATACAGGAACTCGATAATAATTAAATAATGCAATAGTCGTAGGATCTGGCATAGGGAAGGACATACTATGCGGCTGCGGTGGCATCAACAGCATTAGTTGGGGAACACATTACTGCGGAGGGAGCTGGTAGGAACGTTGGGTTGCTCGGTCAATGGCCAGGGTCAACGGCGGCGTGGTGTATTCCGCAAACATGCCCGACTGTGAGGGCGGGCACAAGCCGGCGTGAGTAGGTTAAACGTTGAGTTTTATAAGGGCACCACGGGGTAAACAGCCCCTCCCCACCCAGCCTCACCCCTCCCACCCCCACCCAGCCCCACCCAGCCCNTCCCACCCTCCCCACCCAGCCCTCCCCACCCAGCCTCTCCCTCCACCCAGCCCCTCCCTGCACGACGGACGGACGGACACAATAATCCCCCGTGGGCTGGTGTCACCAGAGGTTCCTACCAGTATAACCTCTTAATTGCACCCTTGATATTCTCACACGGTACGGTTACACACATGCTTGCATGCAAACTACGCTGGCTCATAAGCACCCTCTCCCACGACATCATTTTAACAACTTTCCGTACCAAAGCCTTCGTGGAATTGTGAGCATTACTTTCCCGGGAATCCGAATCCAATTTGAATTTTACATTATACCCCCACCTATGTCGTTACAGAGGGAGGCATTAAGCAAGAAAATTTTGTTTACAGCAGAGTCGGGAGCGCGCAGATTTAATGGTGTGACGAAATTGACAGGCAGGGAAATATATTTATTTCGACTTCGTATTTGTTATTCCTAACGAAGTAAATTCAAATTGGATAAGCGCGCACGTTAACCAATTTTGTGAAGTTTTGCGTGCTGTTGCATACTCGTTTGTTGTGCGTTTTTATTTCTATTTCCTCGTAATTTTACCCAAATTTAATGGCAATCGTACGACCATCCGCGGTGGAGCAAGCAGTGCAGGGTTTCTAGATTTGAAGCTTTCGTGACTGCAAGGATTCATACTCTTAGGTTTTTTTTTACTTTACCGAAAAAACTAAGAGTAGTGCAGGGTTACAACGTGCACAAACCATGGCCAAGTTGTTCCCGGCCACGGCTAACATCGTTGCGAGTGACATTGCAAGCGATGGTCCTGGCCTCCTCCAATCCAAGCGCAATGCCAACGTGGGGCGGTATGATAACACTGGTCAACAAAAAAAAAATTTCTGGCCTGGACTTTTGCAGCTATTTTAGACTAATTTCAGGGTGCCGATTCCAAATCTGATCTCAGATTTGCTCTATCACATCTCATTTTTAAATCCTTTATATTAAGTTCGCTTGCTTGCTTGCTTGCGTGCTTGCGTGCTTGCTTGTTTACGACCGTGCAAATCTTTTGGTCGTTTTTTAACCCACTTCCCGTGATCCAATCGAGCTGACATTTTGCACACAGACTCGTTGTGCGTGACAATTAAATTTTATACTGTTTAGGGAAAATAAATAAATATTTAATTGCCAATTGCTTTATGGTGGCAGACAATCATCTGACCCATAGGTGGCAGCCATCTCAAGCCAGAGGACGAGAGGACTCTAGCTGCCACGCATATAAAGGATTTATAGTGAAAAACTTTGTTTTTACGGGTTACTTTTTATGCTATTGGCATACCCCATTTCATTGATTTTACCCGCAATTAACTCTGTCACTTATGATTGCAAGTTGTTGCGAGTCAGTGACTGCTTTAGTGTTAAAATATGGTGCTGTATTTTTAGGCTAGTGTGTTTATAATATCATTTTTTGTAGATATCACATTTATTTAATATTTTTCTTCGCAGTTTTATTGAAAATGCAATATTTGATATCTCAAAAACCTGATGTGATAGACAAAAATGATGCCAGATTTGGAATCAGCACCCCAAAATTACCTTAACACCGTTAATAACTTATGCCAGAAAAGTGTGTTGACCAGTGTAATACAACAAAACGGCACGGCTTGGCGAAGGCCATCGGGCATGAGTCTATTGGGAATGCCTCGATTCAACGCTCCATCTCCACACACAGAGTCAATTCTCTCTCAGATACAGATGTTCCGTACTCTCAAATTCCTATCTTCACATTGCCAAAAACACATTCCTGCGGAGGGAGCTGGTAGGAACGTTGGGTTGCTCGGTCAATGGCCAGGGTCAACGGCGGCGTGGTGTATTCCGCAAATATGCCCGACTGTGAGGGGGGCACAAGCCGGCGTGAGTAGGTTAAACGTTGAGTTTTTAAGGGCACCACGGGGTGACCAGCCCTCCCCACCCAGCCCACCCTCCGACCCCCACCTAGCCCCACCCTCCCCATCCAGCCCCTCCCCCCCCATCCAGCCCCCCCCACCCTCCCTCCCTCCCCACCCACCCCTCCCCTCCCCACCCAGCCNCACCCCTCCCCACCCAGCCCTCCCACCCTCCCACCAGCCCCTCCCTGCACGACGGACGGACAGACACAATAATCCCCTATGGGCTAGTGTAACCAGGAGGTTCCTACCAGTATAATTGAACTGTCGTGTAGAGTTAGGAAGCAAGCCGATGAAGCATTCTCTCAATGTTCTTGACCATCATCAGCCATCATCCCTCGTGTCCCAGAAGTCGGTATAAATGGTCCACATTTGTTTTTTGCCTTGAGTCAAAGTCGCTTATATTTTTATATATTTACATACACGTGGCACAATGTCTGGCTCCTTTGTGCCACTCATATCTTGCAACCCGAAGCCGTGCAGTATTATGATTCACCGGATTATTATTTGTACCATATTGCTCGCAACACGTGCCTGGCACCAAAAACAAATATGGATCGGCTCTGAAAACCATATCTTTTCAACTAAACTCAACTATTTTATTTATCACATATAAAAGCCTACTGAGCCGTGAGCTCTCTTTCGCAGTTGACCTTGGCCACACGCGACATCTCGTCACAGTGGCTAATATCATCATTATCATCACACGTGGCAATTCACAGCAGCAACCAAATCACCTAAACGCGTTTTGTTTCTAAACGCGGAGGAGGGCAAAACCGGAGGAACCCGGAGAGCATTCCACGTGACCACCAAGTGGCAGGCCTCATCACTCCAAATATACAACAGGCATGGTCAGGGTCCGGGATCGAACCACGACCTCCTGCGTACGAGGCGAGGGAGAGAACAGCTCCCCACCACCCCGGCGTCCCAACGTGTCTTCGCAAACATTTGTGTTCGTTCTCGACTCTTTTTTAAATCCTTTATATTAAGTTCGCTTGCTTGCTTGCGTGCGTGCTTGCTTGCTTGCTTACGACCGTGTAAATCTTTCGGTCGTTTTTTTAACCCACTTCCCATGATCCAATCGAGTTGACATTTTCCACACAGACTCGTTGTGCGTGACAATTAATGTTCGTGAAAATTTTTTTCCAAAATGTTACACTTTATAGGACAAAATATTATATTTAATTACCAATTGTTTAATACTGCAGACAATCATCTGACCCATAGGTGGCAGCCATCTCAAGCCAGAGGACGAAGGACTCAAGCCGCCACGCATATAAAGGATTTAGAGTGAAAAACTTTGTTTTTACGGGTTTACTTATTTGTCCTGTGCCTCTCAGTGCAATTCCGAGTGTTGCGTTCCTTGACCACCCTCCCCACCGCTCCACCAACTAAGAACCAAAGCACCTGCCCCGTCACTCGCTTGATCGGAGGAGAAACACTCGTGTCGTCGTCTTCCTCTCTGTAGATGCCAATCGACTGACGAGTTGGGAAATCTCCCAGCACTCTGTGCAACACGTGGTGGGGAGGGCGGGCTTTCCAGAGGTGCCCGTTGACATTTAGAAATGGCATCAGGAGATACCGCCATCGCCTCTCTCCATATGTCCGCTGTCACCGGCAGGCGAGTACAGCTCACAGATGGATGCATTTGGCGCAAGAAAGGGGATGGTGGTGGCGGCGGAGTAGGGGTTGGGGAGTAGGGATGGGGTGGCGTGAAGTGGAACGGCGGCTGTGGGTTTAGCCGAGCGGATGGCTGGCGCTTGGCTCGAGGCACTAACGGAGTGCCTGATATTCATTCGGAGTGTTTTAATGCGGACGAGTTCACTTGAAGAGATGTCCATCTCCACGGACCGTTCTCGAACAGATGGGACAGCCGTGCCTGGAGTCAGGGCCCATTCCTATTCTGTGGAATTCCCCTACTGTGCCCTGAACCATCAAAGAAAAAGAAAAACTGCTCACTGTTTAGCCCGGCATTTAGAGATAAAATACATGGTTGTGGATTCACTTAATTATTATTTTAATTGAACCTTTAGAGGAACAACATAACATTTAATTGGTCGATTTGATTTGCGTTCTGAAAGTATTCTTCGTCGCTTAAGACGCGGTGAGTCCGGACGGCATGGTCAGGAAACAATTTGGTGGGGGGGGGTGGGGAACAGAAAGTAAAATATATTATTTTGAATCTTCAAGGTCAATGCAACCTCGATTTGGGCCCTCCAATGAGGCCCTTCCCTTCGGTCACTCGGCTTGCAATTCGCGCTACAAAGCGTGCCGCCGTTTTGTACACCAAAGCGCGAAACGCGCCGCCTCGGCCAGGCTTAATTGCCATGTGCCGGCGTTGTTGCGCTTAATGTTTTTTTAAAACGCTATTTGTACACGGCTTCAATTGATCCACCGTTAAATTTCGATTTAAAGCTTTCGTGACTGCAGGGATTCATCTTCTTGGTTCTTTCGGTAAAGTCACGTAGAAGGGAAATAATAAAATAATAAAATAAAACTTAATAAAATACAATTCTCACGACGTTTCGGCCACAACGCAAGTAGTGAAGAACATGTCTGTCGGAAAGACAGCGTCTGAATGACCTGTTCTTCACCTGAGGACGGCTGCTTGCGTTGTGGCCGAAACGTCGTGAGAATAATTTTATTAAGTTTTATTTTTATCATTTTATTATTTCCCTTCTACGTGACTTTACCGAAAGAACCAAGAAGATAGAAAAGGGAAATAATAAAATGATAAAAATAAAACATAATAAAATACAACAATGTTTTATTTCTATTATTTATTATTTCCCTTTCTACGTGACTTTACCGAAAGAACCAAGAAGATGATCCACTGTTCACCGGGGGTAAGAGCTCGTATTGCAGACGCTTGGGTGCGATGTTTTTTTCCGGGGGAACTTTGCCAATCACCGACAGGATGAAGTGCCTCCCAACGCCGTGTCGGCCCATACTTCACCGCATTGGCAAGTGGCGTGGTGTCGGTGAAGGGCACAAATGACAGCGCCAACGAAGTGGCTTATCATCGCGTGCAAATTTACGACAGCCAAGTAATCTAAAGCACGTTTTTTAAATCCTTTATATTAAGTTCGCTTGCTTGCGTGCTTGCTTGCTTGCTTACGACGTGCAAATCTTTCGGTCGTTTTTTAACCACTTCCCGTGATCCAATCGAGCTGACATTTTGCACACAGACTCGTTGTGCGAGATAATTAATTTTCGTGAAATTTTTTTTCCAAAATTTTACACTGTTTAGGGAAAACAAATTAAATATTTAATTACCAATTGCTTAATACTGGCAGACAATCATCTGACCCATAGGTGGCAGCCATCTCAAGCCAGAGGACGAGAGGACTCTAGCCGCCACGCATATAAAGGATTTATAGTGAAAAACTTTGTTTTTACGGGTTATACTTGTAACCGGTTTAGATTTAGCTTATAATGCCCAAAACTTGTTTATCTTTGTGTTCTTGGTTTTTCGGTAAAGTGACGTAGAATGGAATAATATAATAAAATTATAATTAGATCACGATGGCCAAAGCGTGAGAATTTTTATAATGTTTATTTTTATTATTATTATTTCCATCTACGTGACTTTACCGAAAGAACCAAGAAGATGAATCCCTGCAGTCACGAAAGCTTTAAATCAAAACTTCATTTGTGGTCAGGTAACAAAAATAAATATAATTGCCTGGTCGCATTGAGGCACTACGGTAGCGAGATGTTAACTCTCTCTCCTAGTACGCAGGTCGTCGGTTCGATCCTTACCCTTATGCCTGTGAAGAGGAGTCGGTGCTGATTTAAGCACTTCTTTATTTCTCCAGCGCACAACAACACTCGTTCCAAAACCAACCCGAACACGTGTCCCACAGCCCTTGCACGTTCCTTCGGAGTGGGCAGGTAGGAACTTGGTTGGACAGCGCGGCGTTCAGCGGGGGGGGGGGGGGGGCATTTGGATGAGTGGGCGTGTTACCCTCCCCCCCACCCTCCCGACATCGTCAACCAATCGTGGCGTCGCTCGGTGTTCGGTGGGGAGGGGCATGGGTGGGCGG
The DNA here is from genome assembly GCA_018977245.1 of Lethenteron camtschaticum. Lineage (NCBI taxonomy): Eukaryota > Metazoa > Chordata > Hyperoartia > Petromyzontiformes > Petromyzontidae > Lethenteron > Lethenteron camtschaticum. Next base: position 1,561,227 of record MU249634.1, on the reverse strand, counting down.
AATTCCGGATATGCAAGACAGACAAATAATCCCGATGGGCAGTGTGGAACCTGTTGTTCCTACCTGTATTAACCCCTCCATCTCCACCCTCATTCAAATGGTTTGGTTTGCATGCTAAATGGTGAAGAAAACTCGGAGGAGCCTGAAGAACAATCCACGCGACCACCATGGGAGAGAGACGTGCCAACACCAAATATAAAGCAGGGATTAGGGTCGGTATTGAACCCACGACCTCCTGCACCAGGCGAGGTAGTTAACATCTCCTAGCCACCGTGATGATGATGAGAGAGAGAGACGTGCCAACTCCAAATATACAGCAGCAGGCATTAGGGTCGGTATTGAACCCACGACCTCCTGCACACCAGGCGAGGTCGTTAACATCTCCTAGCCACCGTGATGATGATGAGAGAGAGAGAGAGAGACATGCAACCTCTACATATATAGCAGGCGTCAGGGTCGGGATTGAACCCACGACCTCCTGCACACCAGGCGAGGGAGTTAACATCTCCTAGCCACCACGGCACACACTGCATGCAACAAAGGCGCCTTTCTTTCCTTGAGTGCCTTCCAAAGTGAAGAGGTATCGCCCTCCGCTCCCCGTGTGTAATGCAATCTTACACTAATGCGCACCCAAATCAATGTGTGCCTAGTGGACATTATTTTTCAAGTTCAAATTAAACTTTGCTTGGAGAACAAGATTATATATATTGTTTGCTACGTTGGATATAACTATTTTTTGTATTTACAAATGGCCGCATTTTCAAGCTGTGGTACATTTATTTCATTATTTTCCCATCATCATAGATTGGTTTTATGCCCTCCCATATCTTGTGGCTTTCCTCCCTGGCTTGTCTTTTTTATTTGACAAATTCCTTTTAAAAGTCAGGGGCATCAAGAAACTAATCCGACGGTGAACATCCTGTACCGGATCCAGCGAGTGCATTACAATTTGCGAAAGTCTGACAACTGATCGAAGGAGTATTTCTAACGGCGTCATTCTCTGGAGACGAGATGGTACGGGACTGCGTGGACCTGTCACCCGACCTGATCTGTCAAATTCAAAGTTTCCCGAGGTGTCTTCTTGGTTTTTTCGGTAAAGTCACGTAGAAGGGAAGTAATAAAATAATAAAAATAAAACATAATAAAATAATTCTCACGACGTTTCGGCTACAACGCAAGCAGCCGTCTTCAGGTGAAGAATGAGACACTGCCAAGCTAGGAGCTTATATATAAGCTGAGTTGGGGTGTAAGAAGAGCGCCTTAACAAAATAATGCGCATATCAAGAGGAATTTAGCATATTCATGGGAAATGCGTAGGAGGTGGGCGAAATTTCCAGAGGTGGTTGAGTGCATAGAGGGGACGAGTTGATGAGTCGGCATCACCGAGATCCTGGGGTTCGAATCTGGATCTCAGGCTCTGGAACTAATTCAGTCGAAGGTCTCGGCACGGTCACCAACAAACCCCATCACTTTTGAAGTTTAAAGAGACCCTCTCTCAATGCCTCGCCACCTCTTCTCCGTCGCCCGTTGCCTTCCCCTATCCCTCCCCTCACCCCTCCACTCCCTCCCTCTAGTTCAAAGTTCATTTATTAGGTATAGCCCTGTGAGCCATTCGGCTCTTGAATCGGTGCAACCGCAACAAGCAAAAAACAAAACATGAACAAGAAAACATCTTAAAGTGACTATGTGCAAACAGAAAATCCAAGAAAAGACAGTAAAATATTGCAGAAAAAGCACAGTACACAAAAATGTGCAAAATCCCAGTGGGATGCAAGTCAAACAACAACAACCACAAGACAACTTAGATTTAGGCCATCAGTCTAACTCTGTACTACAACAAACAAACATGGCCAAACCGAAAAACTTTTCGAAAATCACCAAAATAAAGCCATGAAAGCAATGAAACAGTGCAGGTCATAGGAACTGTGACCGAATTTTCACAATAAACGACCTAAACAACATGTACCACCAAACTCTGCAGCCATAGCTGTCTGCCTGAGTCACTCCACAACAGTAGGAGCATCAATAGCCCCTTTCGTGATCCCACCCAAGTATGCGGTGGGTTTAGCCGAGCGGGAGAAAGGCCACTGGCGGACGTCTGGCGCTTGGCTCGAAACACCACCGAGTGTCTGAAATTCCTTTCGAGTGTTTTAATAAGGATAGGCTCACTTGAAGAGATGTCCGAAGAAGCAGCTCTGTGTGATGTCCTTCTCCACGGACCGTTCTCTAACGCATGGCACAGCCGTGCTGGAGTCAAGGCCAATAATTCCTGTACTGTGGAATTCACTGGCCGTGTCGGATAAGGCGAATGCCCTGAACCATCTAAAGAGAAGGGAAGAAAAAAANCCGTTAACTCTTTAGCCCGGCATTTAGAGATAAAATGTCTGTGTGTAGATTCACTTAATTATAATTTTAATTGCATGGTTTTGAAGTTTAAACGGAGGGTAATCATTTACGTACGGCGGAGGGAGGCTTGGTTTCAAGAGGCAGGCGCATTGAGTAGAACAGGATAAAGTTTAGTCGATTGATTTGATTGGCGTTCTGAAATGATTCTTCGTCGCTTACGACGCGGCGAGTCCGGAAGGCACGGTCAGGACACATTTTTTTCATCAAAACGATTGTATACGCACAAACGTGTTACTTTACACATTACTTTAGTCTTCTGCTGTCATGTTATCTTGTTTTAATTACGATTCCCGCTTGCGCCGCTCGTGCGTGGTTTGTGCCGGCGGCAATTTCTTAAAAACTATTTTTGGCAAAGGTGATTTGTGTATTGCCGTGCCAGACGGTGGCGTCTCCATGGGTGGAAAAACCCCGATTTTTCCAGCGGCAGGCATCGGGTTTTTTCTTTAATACAATTAAACCCGATTTCGGGGAATTAAAAGCTGGTTTAATGAATACGAAACTCTGATCCAAGGCTTAGGCTGCTTCCTCGTCGGTGCTGCTATCGTACTCGGGGGGGCCGTCGGGCACGGGTAGTCGTAGAATGCGGCGGCAGGTTGGTCTTGATGAACACGAGCTTCTCCTCCACAATCGTGGGCGCCAGTGAGTTCCTTGGCTTGGAATGGATGAAGCCCATCGTTGAGAAGTTGGCGAAGTGCGGTTCTGCAATTAGAACCAATTAAACCGGATTTCTTCCAATCTCAGATGATCGGGTTTAATATAAAAANACAATAACCTGTAAAAAACCCGACTGTGCCACCCTTGGGCGTGTCCACTCCGCCTCACCGGTCTGTCGGCCTGGCGAACCATCGATTTGCTCCAAGGGATTGAGATGAAAATGCACGCAGGGCAAAGAAAAGCAAAGGGGGGGGGGGTGCAAGTCGACAAGCGCACTGGTTAACAGCCGAGGGAATTTGAGAATCAACAGAATATGTTGGCTCAATTAAAAGTGAAATATCGAGGCAGAGCGGTGTTTTTATTTTTATTTAAAGGGTCGCTCCGGTGTGATGGGCAGCGTGCTGGACTTGCAATCCAGCGATCAAGCTTGGCAATTCCATCTCCCGACGTGCCAGTTTACTGGACATCTGTGAAAAAGAGCTTTAAAGCGTATCTGATTCCTCCAGTATGCATGCATATTCTGATTCTGAAACAATTGGTGGGTGGTAAGTTTTTTAAATTCCCCTCCCAACACCGCCTCTTGCTGGCGGCATAACAGGTTACAACAGTCTAAATTGGTATTCGTGCATGGTGGGGCAAAGTGTGGGTACTCCTACCTATTCCAAGTGGCCAGTGTGGAAGGGAAGGTCCAAAATGTTTCACGGTGTAGGAGATGTTAACTCCCTCGCCTTGTATACAGGAGGCGTTCATCCGACCCACAAGTGCGTGCTCTCTTCCATCAGTCATCCAAATCCGGTGGAGGAGATGACTCCCTCGCCTGGTGTACAGGAGGTCGTGGGTTCGATTCCGAGTTTGCGTGTTCTCTTGCCTGATGGTTGCGTGGACTTCGACCCTGGTGCGGCCGGGTATGGGTACGGGTAAGGAAACAAAACCCGTTTGCGACCTCTGCGACCACACAGCATGGAGGAGGCCCATCCAGTGGCGGATTGACGCACGCGCGTGTACGCAGCTACGGCCGGAATACCCCTTACANCTCAGTGGCTACGCGATGAAAACACCCTCGGAGGGAGCTGGAGGACGTTGGGTGGCTCGGTTGGCCNGGGTCAACGGGCGTGGTGTTTCCGCAAATTTGCCCGACTGTGAGGGCGGGCACAAGCCGGNGTGAGTAGGTTAAACGTTGCGTTTTATAAGGGCACACGGGTGACCAGCCCTCCCACCCAGCCCCACCCTCCCACCCAGCCCTCCCCACCCTCCCACCCAGCCCCACCCTCCCCACCCAGCCCACCCCTCCCATTTTTGGATGCACGACGGACGGACACAATAATCCCCTGTGGGATGGTGGCCAGGTGGTTCCTACCAGTATTATTCGGAGAGCCAGTTTTCGGAGAGTTTTATAAGGGCACCACGGGTGACCAGCCCCCCCTCCCACCCCCACCCAGCCCCACCCTCCCACCCAGCCCTCCCACCTCCCTCCCCACCCAGCCCCTCCCTGCACGACGGACGGACACAATAATCCCCTGTGGGCTGTGTAACCAGGAGGTTCCTACCAATAAAGTTGCTTGACTTTGGTTTGTGTCATTCCAAAGATCGCCCACTTTCTAACTGTGCGAAGAATGGTACTCATTTCGTGGAAGCTGCATTGGATGATGCTTGGTTAAGATGACACATTGGTGGTGGTGGTAGTTTACTTTGAATTACCGTGCGACAAAAAGTTCCGAAATCTGGATTTGTCAACGAAAAACACCACCACTGCTTCTCAAGCATACTGCAACAAGTCTCGGTAAATAAAACATCGATAGTGAAGAGATAAGCAAATAAAAAAATAGATAGCAAATCATAATCGCAAAGTAAAAATGATCCTTTTTTAAAATAAATAATAAGTTAAATATAGGTTATTACCAGATAGAATGCCGTATCAATTTTTTTGTATCTGCCATATTATATTAAATATGCCATGTTATTTAAATCTGCCATGTTATTTAAATCTGCATATTAATATTACATTAATTGTAAAAATTTAATAATAAGTGGTAATACTGAATAATAATTGTACTAAGTTTAATTGTAATTTAACTAAAAAATCTGCCATATTAATTTCAATAATAATTGTCATATTTAATTGCAATAATTAAAACAAATTTAAGCTGCCATATTATTATTGTAAGAATTAATTGTAATAATTAATTGTCATCATTAAATTTTTTTAATTAAAAAACATCTGCCATATTAATTCTAGTACAGATACGACCTGAAGCGTGACGGCATGACATTTAGGAATAACAAAAAAACCGTGGCATCCCTTAAAAAAAAACGCAGTTTAATCAACGCACGTGAAACGATCACTTACAAGCAAATTCGCTCGTCGACATTGGCAGCTGGGGCTTGGATGATGCTCGTGTGAGATGACACAACGAGCAGCCCCGACGCTCACTCGAGCAGCGGGAACTCGAGGAATTTGTGGAGCGGCGCTTCGGGCAAAGATGCCCTTTTAACGTCTGGCTTATGTTGACGGGCAAGCGTTCTGCCAATGCATTTATATTTCGATTTAAAGCTTTCGTGACTGCAGGATTCATCTTCTTGGTTTTTTCGGTAAAGTCACGTAGAAGGGAAGTAATAAAATAATAAAATAAACATAATAAANTATTTTATTTATTACTTCCCTTCTACGTGACTTTACCGAAAAAACAAGAAGATGAATCATTTACAATTCGAATTAACATTTTCGTTGTTTTTTTCTCTGATTTTTTTGTCCCCCCACCCCTTCAAAAATCCTCTCGTCAAACTTAAGGAGAGTTGAACTACACGGTACGATGATTTATTATTTTTATTTATTTTTTACCTACGTGACTTTACCAAAAAACCAAGAGTATGAATCCTTGCAGTCACGAAAGCTTCAAATCTAGAAAGACTTACAGAAAAACCTATGAAGTCCGGAAGGTACACGAGGGGTGAGTGGCCAGCACGCCAGCCACCTTTGTAGTGGCGGTGTTTTTACCACCACCCGGTTCTCATTTGATTCTGAGTCGACTTGGGGAGGCCAGGACCGGTTCAGATAATCGTCACTGGTCGGTGGCCGTGAGCGGGAATCGAACTCGGGTCGCCGGTTCGTAGCGCTAACCGCTACACACCGCTCCCCACACAAAGTCACGCGCACACACGCACACGCGCATACACACACTAAGCAAGCGACACAATGGAGGGGGTTAGATGGGGTGGTGGGGGGGTTGTAAAATATCTGCTAAAGCTGCACGAGCCGATGCAGTTGGACGTGCTCGTTGGGTGTAATAATCGGGACAAGTCATGCTCACGGACAAGCCATGCGGTGGGATGGCGTGACAAATCGTTCCGGCATAAATCATAATAATGATGATGATGGGAGAGACTTTGACTTTTAAACAACTTTTATTGCCGCCAGCAGCAACAGCACTGGGGCGATTCCGATATGAAAATACACAAAGTCACCAGCAAACGAATGAAAACAAACGCTGCAAATCCACGCGCTGTGGCGCTAAATGCAGCGCACACACAACACGAAAGAAAAGTCACGTGGTGGTGGTGGTCATCGCGCACGCCACGGTGACGAGCGAGCGCTTCAGAAGGTGAACACCACGAGGGTGCCGTCCACGCTGGTACAGATAGGGGCTTTCCGGCTCCCCAGCGTTCGAAGAATACGCGCTGCACATCACCGACATGTGTGTGTATGGGAGAGAGGAGAAAGAAAACTAAAACGCAACGTGCTGGGGGGGGGGGGGATGGCTCGCAAGATTAGCGGGCGCCTCGCCGTGATGCGCGACCATTACGATCGATGCTTCTTCCAGGTCTCCGGCTTGCTGCATTAACGATTCATAAGAAACGTTTTTGGGTTAGATCGCGTTTTTTTAATGTGTCGTAACCCTCCACCACCCGACACGGCCTAAACAGTAAAAAAAGTGTCACGTTGACAAAAGACAAATAGTTCACTGCTTTAGCCCACCGGTGTGTTGAAGCGTGAAACCACAACATTTACAAAAACATTTTTTTGTGAAACCACAATATTTAGTTTGGCGTTTTAACATCTTGACACAACTCCTGTTTTATTGCCAGAAAGGGCCAAACCTATTGTTACGTAACATTCTTACCTGCTCCCTACTGGGACATCCGTAAAAAGAGCCCATCGTATTCCTCCGGTCTCTAAATACCTGTTCTGATTCTGCATCCACTCCCTCCACGCTGATGCACGGCTTCCCTCCGATCTCTCCTGGTCTTGCTCCCGTAGCAACAACACGTCTGATAATTGTTTTTTTACCCTTTTATCTGGCAACAAAACTGACACCTTTTTTACAAGGAGTCATGTTTGCATAGACCACAATACCTGCAGTCATAATGCAAACAAAAACATAACTCTGATAATGTATGCACTGTCCTTGAAGTTGATTGGTCCACACCCGAGACAGCTTTCCTTAGAGCCTAGTCTCACATGGTGTTGGACCAGATGACGAAAAAAAGGCTGTCAGTTTTGTTGCCAGATAAAAGGGCAATGAGGTACCAATGGTGTAAACAACACGTCTGTTAGACCAACGTTTCGTTGACAACGGACCACGTTTCGCAGCTGTAGGTTGGACAACAACAACAACAACAGTCTGACCTCCCAAGCTCCGTCGAGTTCTAGCACCGCATGGCACTTCATTGATTTATTTTAATTTTTTGTGAACGTTGAGCTGTCTGGTTATCGATGAATACTTGGAGACGCGGCCGCCTTTTCATCAATGGGGTGGTGGGGGTGCTTGGGACAAAGTTTCCTACCCTCTCCTCGCAAACTCAGCGCCGAGTTAGGCGGTTCATAATAATTCAGAGCTGCGCGCCGAGGAGCGCTTCGGTTGAACATTGGTGGCCTCTGGTGGCTGCAGGGTGGTGACGCCAACGCCATTCGCTAACGTACGGCGTATTACGGTATGGTCCGTATATGTGCAGAACGTTTAACTTTTTTAGATAAGGGCATAGGCGGAGTTGGACTTCTAAATTTGGAAGGGGGGCAGGGGTTCGTGTGGCCCCCGCCCCCACCATGAGAGGACGCGGAGAAAAATCCACGCGACCACGGGAGAACACGCAAACTCTAACGTATAGCAGACGTCAGTGTCGGGATGGGAACCCACGACCTCCTGCATACCAGGCGAGGTAGTTAACATCTCCTAGCCACCATGATGATGATGAGAGAGAGACACGCAAACTCCAAATATACAGCAGGCGTCAGGATTGGGGTCGAACCCACGACCTTTACACCGGCGAGGAGTAAACATCTCCTAGCCACCATGGCGTCGGGGTCAAATCCACGACCTCCTGCATACCAGGTCAGGTACTTAACATCTCCTAGCCACCGTGGTGTCAGGGTCGGAATGGGAACCACGACCTCCTGCATACCAGGTGAGGTAGTTAACATCTAGCCACCGTGGTGGCAGGGTCGGGATCGAACCCACGACTTCCTGCATACCAGGCGAGGTAGTTAACATCTCCTAGCCACCGTGGTGTCAGGGTCGGGATCGAACCCACGACTTATTGTGTACCAGGCGAGGTAGTTAACATCTCCTAGCCACCGTGATGATGATGAGAGAGACACGCAAACTCCAAATATACAGCAGGCGTCAGGATGGGATCGAACCTACGATCTCCTGTACACCGGGCGAGGTAGTCAACATCTCCTAGCCCCGTGGCGTCAGGGTCGGGATCGTACCCACGACCTCCTGCATACCAGGTGAGGGAGTTAACATCTCCTAGCCACCGTGGCGTCAGGGTCGGGATCGTACCCACGACCTCCTGTATACCAGGTGAGGGAGTTAACATCTCCTAGCCACTGTGGAGTCAGGGTCGGGATCAAACCCACGACCTGCTGCATACCAGGCGAGGGAGTTAACATCTCGCTACCGTAGCGCCCGGTTCCAGTGAAGGGAAGCAGAAGGGTAAAAGGAAGGAGAGAGTGGCAGGGCGAGAGCAGAGAGAGAGCGAGAGTAGGGATTGTCACGTCTGAGCGCATAGCTGGTAATAAAAAAAACCAAGATTGGTTAAAATATAGCGCTGGCGGTCCTCATTGCCTGTGGATGTAATAACAAGGCCCGGGTAATGGAGCTGTAGCGTGGTGCCGGTTTAATGGGGCCTCTATATTTCGCTGGACGTGTGGAATAACGGAATGAATATACTCATCAGGCGCAGATGACCGCCGATAGGTTTCCATTCCTTCTCCTCCGCTAAACGCCACCCACTCGCACCCTCCGCCGATTAAATGCACGGTGGGTGCAAGCGGAAATACTTTCGGATTAAAAAATTCGAGGTCCGTTTGGTTTAATTCCCCGTTAAATATGGACGCGCGTTATTAAGCGATCGAAATCTGCTGCGTTTGTATCATTTGGTGCTTTTTTTTTGGGTAAACCGTTAGGATTTTGGTGAAATCGTTAAAAGCGAATGGTAGCCTGCACTCCGTCGTTCACGCTGCCGATTCAAGTTCATAATAGGCCGATGTTTCAGGCAATGGACCTTCTTCAGAGCAGAGAGAATGACTGAGATATCACTTGAAACCGTAAGGGTCCTGAGAAAAGTGGGGCATTTTTACAGTTTTTGACATGACGGTAACGTTTATTGTTGTTGTTGTTGAGTGGAACGTTAAAAATGTATTTCTATTCCAATTATAAACTCTTCATTCGTAAGCTTTCTCCATGTCACCATCCTCCACCTCTCCAATCTGCGGAAGGGTAATAGCTTGCTGAAATACAGCCGACTATTTGTGTTTTTTAAATCCTTTATATTAAGTTCACTTGCTTGCTTGCTTGCGCGCTTACGACCGTGCAAATCTTTCGGTCGTTTTTTAACCCACTCCCGTGATCCAATCGAGCTGACATTTTGCACACAGACTCGTTGTGCGTGACAATTAATTTTCGTGAAATTTTTTTCTCAAAAATTTACACTGTTTAGGGAATTTTTTTAAATATTTATTACCAATTGCTTAATGCTGGCAGGCAATCATCTGACCCATAGGTGGCAGCCATCTCAAGCCAGAGGACGAGAGGACTCTAGCCGCCACGCATATAAAGGAGTTAGAGTGAAAAGTTTGTTTTTACGGGTTAATTTTTTCTCTCTTAATATGACCGTCTTAATTATGGAAGGACCGCAGTGATTTCATTTTGTCATCTGAAGAAAATCGTTTATTGATTTATACTGCAGCAAGATGCTGCTGTGGTGATAATCATTAGCATGCTGGACTTGCAATCCAAGGGATCGACGCTGCTTTATTCCCCTTGCATCACAGTTGAAACAATGGTGCAATTTTCTTAAAGCCCTTTCTGCCTCTGTCCACCTAGCAGTATTATAAATGGCACAAATGAAGCACAACACCTTACTGATATTGTCAGGGAGCGTAAACCATCACGCAAACTCCGGTCATCCTTGCAGCAGCGGTTTTTGGCTAACCATCAAACAAGACGGTACTTCTGCGGCCGTCTGGAACGCTCTTCCTTACGATATTAGGAAGCCACTGGAGCTATGCACTTTTAAATCATCTCGATTGAAACGAATTCTCTTCCAACTGCTTTTCGTGTTCGGTTTGTTGTCCTCTCCCCACGCCTACGATTCGCACGGTTGCCTACGTACGGTGTGAAAGAAGTTCAACATACACATGTACGTGAGTTGATATGCAGGTCACGTTTGGTGGGACACATTGCGGATCCAGCCACGTATTCCAAGATGTGTGGCTAGCGTGTAAGAATAGGCCAAAACATACCCCTCTAGTGGAGGCCCTTTTGCCAGCAGTGGTGTGAGCGAGCAAATGCTGGCCTGTACCTTTACCTTAAACGGACAGTGTTGAATTGAAGCGTTTTGTAACACTGAAACACAACGAATACTTTGACCCATTGCTGTGTTGTGTCGTGACTGCGTCGCGCGCGGTGACCTTTTCCCAGACATCTGTGAAACTTCTGGACGTGTGACAAAAATGCGCCGTAGCTTATCGGATCCCTCCACATCCAAATCAAGATTTCTGACCGATTCTGACCCGCCCGTTTCGCTCCGCCGCATGTTTGCAGAAATACCGCTATCAGGATGAGGACCACACGCCCCCGAGAACAGCCCCCGCACTCCGGCAGCGAGATGAAGACCCCCCCGGAGTTGGTGCACGTGGCGGAGAAGAACCTCTCGCAAGTGGAGAATGTCCACGGATACGTGGCCCTCACGCAGCTCTCCCCATGAAGGTAATCGTCTAGGCCTCGAGCCTGGGTCGAGGCGAGTTAGCTCGCTCAGATCTGTCTCACGGAGGCGCGTGCCCTGGACGTAAGACATTAACGAACACCTGACAGCCAAGCCTCTAACCATCGCACAGGCCTACCTAAATCTAGAACCATGATGCTTCATCAAAACCCCAAATCTATAAACCTCAATCAGAGCACTTCCATGAAGTTGGGCCTCCTGGACCAAACTCCCTAAGCCTAGCCCAGATTTTGGCCATCATTTCAACTATGACCTGAACACCCAACAATAGCTCTCTAACATCCTAATCCTACCCTTGATCCCCTTAACCATAGGCCGAACTTAATCCTATACCCCAACCCATTTCCTTTCACTCTAACCCTAGTTCGAACACCATAACCCTAACCCATGAGCCCTAAACTCTTATCCTGTCTCCCGAACATTATCCCTAAACCCCCGACTCCTAAACCCTAACATCTTGACCCTTCCAGTCTCAATAGAGATTCGTATTTTGATGCTCAAGACCCAGAGAACACCCTCATGTTATTCTTAACTGTGACTCACGAACCCGACCCATCGCTGTGGAATGTGAGTGACATCGCTGCCGTACACCTGCAAGCCAGCTGGCAAAAAACTAGATTTTTTTTTACAATACAGTATTGTATGAAATGGTACGCAAAATATTTAATCATCCTTGACTTTATATAACAACTTACTTGACATACACAGTATGTGACGTGATGAAAACTCAACGCGTATTCAAATCGGTTACATTTCCATAAATCGTTCGCTCCCTTCTAAATGTTTATGTGGCTACGTACGAGCCGAACGACCGCTATCCAGCGCGAGCCACCACATTTGGATTTACGGCGGCGCATTCAATGCATCGCAGCGACACAGTTAACGCATTTGCAGTCGCGTGAAATGGACACGCATTTTAACCTTAATTGCAACGGCGAATAATTCGCTGCTGCTTCGTGTGCGCGCGTGCGTAAGTATAATTGCGGAAATCATTTTTGGAGGTGTTTTTTTTTTNCACCGCTGGTTAATGTGCTCCAAATTCTCGGGTGCTGTGGGCAATATGTATTTATAGATGTTTATGTGTGCGCGCACATGTTGGTTTACAAATTGGATTTGAATAAATTAAGGGAGGGCAATTTATTTTCCGCGGTGCAAACGCCCGCGCGCGTGCGTGTACGTTGGGACTTCTTTGTCACCAATATTTTGTTTTGAAGCTTTCGTGACTGCAGGAATTCATACTCTTTGGTTCTTTCGGTAAAGCCACATAGGTAAAAAAATATATACAGGGTGTTTAAAAAAGATGGACACGATTTGAAATCGCTATATCTCTGCAACCACGAACCGCCCATGAATGGAACTCTTACCACTTGAAAGGGCGGGCATAGAGAGGGTGGGCATAGAGTTTAAAATGATCACCGCTAGATGCCTCTCCCAGTGCACAAACAGCCCCTAGCCTCAGTCATTTGCAAGACACACTGCCTCAACGTTGGATAAGTCCATACTCTTAGTTTTTTCGGTAAAGTCACGTAGGTAAAAAATGAAATTAATAAAACTAAAATAATAACAATAATAACAATAGGTCGCACGAGACCCCAAGACTTGGTGCTACACTCTTGGCCCCAAGATCCCCAGACATCACCACACCCTGCGGCCTTTTTCTTGTGGGGATACGTCAAAGACCCGTGGTGTTCTTGTGCCACCATTAGCGACTAATCTGGATGACCTCAAAAACAGTCACGGCAGCGGTGCCTTGAGTGGAAGAAGACACTTGAGAGGCGTTTGTGACGAATTCAACTATCGTCTCGATGTTGTCCGTACAGCATGTGGAGGGCACTTAGAGCATTTATAAAATGGTTCGTAAAACTTGATAGCTCATTAAACCGCTCGTAACTTTTGTGTAATTGTAACATGTTGCCATCGTGAAATATACTGCTTTGAGATTGGGTCCCTCTGTTTTCCAACACCCTGTATCACGACGTTTCGTTCGCAACACAAGCGGTCGTCCTCAGGCGGAACAAATAATCCAGCAGTGGAACTGCTGAACCAGGAAGAGCACAGCGAGAGAGCTGCTACAACAAGAGGTTATTTATGTTGTCACCGTACGTAGCCAATCGGTGGTGCGTTGGAAGGACAACAAACTGAACACGAAAAGCAGTTCTTCTTGGTTCTTTCGGTAAAGTCACATAGAAGGGAAATAATAAAATAATAAAATAAAACATTTAATAATTCTCACGACGTTTCGGCCACACGCAAGCAGCCGTCCTCAGGTGAAGAACAGGTCTGTCGAGAAGACAGAGTCTGAATGGTCTTCTCGACAGACCTGTTCTTCACCTGAGGACGGCTGCTTGCGTTGTGGCCGAAACGTCGTGAGAATTATTTTATTATGTTTATTATGTTTTATTTTTATTATTTTATTATTTCCCTTCTACGTGACTTTACCGAAAGAACCAAGAAGATGAATCCCTGCAGTCACGAAAGCTTTAAATCGTAACAAAAAGCAGTTGTAAAGAAATCGAGATTTTCAGTCCACACTTGAAAATGAACGGCGCGTTGCATAATGGAACCCGTATGAAAATGAGAATGGATTGCGCCGAGGTCTGGAGGGAGTTTGGCATAGGCCCAAGTCGCGAGAATTAGAATGAATGGGGTTGGCCTGTGTTGAGCTTTGATACAGAATTGTCCAAGCATGTGTTTCGTTCCCCAAGTGGGCATTTCTTTTCCCCCTCTCTTAAAGATTAATTTTGGCGTGGCGAGATAATGCTGCGTCGTTTCATTTGTGTTTTCAACGACGTATAGTATATTGCGCGGTAAGGGGGAAAAAATAAACATCTCACGTGGAAAGCATTTACACCATTGGAACCTCATTTGCCAGTAGAAAAATATGATAATTGTTTTTTACCCTTTTATCTGGTGACAAAACTGACACCTTTTTTTACAAGGAGTCATGTTTGTATAGACCACAATACCTGCAGTCGTAATGCAAACAAAAACATAACTCTGATAATGTATGCACTGTCCGTGCGCCTTTTAGTGTCATCTGGTCCAACACCATGTGAGACTAGGCTCTAAGGAAAGCTGTCTCGGGTGTGGACCAATCAACTTCAAGGACAGTGCATACATTGTCAGAGTTATGTTTTTTTGCATTACGACTGCAGGTATTGTGGTCTATGCAAACATGACTCCTTGTAAAAAAGTGTCAGTTTTGTTGCCAGATAAAGGGTAAAAACAATTATCAGCTCACGTGGAATCAAAGGAACGGGACACGCGTGGAAAATCATGGGTGCCCCTTTGACCAGGTAAGTCCCACTGAGCCAGTGGTGTGGATGACGATGACGGTGGTGGTGGTGATGATAGTGATGATGATTGCAATGATGGCAGTAATGCTTTCATAAGGGTTCAGGGCGTTCATATTTCTCTTCTGTCGTTGACTCGAACGCAGATGCTTTGTACCATTTTCTCCTCGTGATTTTATCTCCTCGTGATTTTTTTCCGTGATTTTTCTCTCCGATTTTTCTCCCGTGATTTTCTTTCCCTCGTTCCCTCGTATTTTTCTCTCCTTCTGATTTTCTCTCTCTTTTTTCTCTCCCTCGTGATTTTTTTCCTCTCACTGGTGACTTTTAAAACGTTATTAAAACAAATTTTTATAGATTTTTTTCTTAGATTCGTTTTTCCATTGTGCCTTTAATCCGGGCTGGCCCCCACTTTCTCGACTGCACCGAGTGCCAGCCGCTAATCGGTTTCGCCTCATCAAGGCCGCTCCGATGTTCAATTTGTCTTTGATTAAAACGCCACTCTCTTTGGCAATGCGAGCGCAAACAAATTGGCGGGATATTTAACGCCACATTTGGCGCAAGCTGCGGTGGTGCTTCGTGCTCAAATATTTGCGTATTCATACTCTTAGTTCTTTCGGTAAGTCACCATGTAGGCAAAAAAATGAAATTAAAATTAATAAAAATAAAACAATAAAAATCACGACGTTTCGGAGGCAACACAAGCTTCCGTCTTCAGGTGAAACCGTCACAGCAAAATACCTGTAGCTTATATAGTGATAGTGGTTAAGGGGGAGGAGCCAGGAAGGGCAGCGGGGAGGAGAGTTATGAAGTGGTCAATTACTGCTTTGTTATACTGCTGGGTGGGTACATGAATTAGATACAATTAAGCCGCTCTTGGTTATGCTGTTTGTGCGCAAGTCGCTGTGGACCTACGTGACTTTACCGAAAGAACTAAGAGTATGAATCTTGCAGTCACGAAAGCTTCAAATCTAGAATTTGCGTATTCACCGATTCTTGAAGTTTGCTTAATCGCAATAAAAGTCTTGGAAAGGGGCGCAGCTCGTCGCAAACCAATCATCGATTACGGTAGATCATCGAATACGGTAGATCATCGATTATGGTAGAAAAATCACGATTGGTAGAGATCGATTACGAGATAATCGATTACAGTAGATAATCGATTACGGTAGATCATCGATTACGGTAGATCATCGATTACGGTAGATAATCGATTACGGTAGATCATCGATTATGGTAGATCATCGATTACGGTAGATCATCGATTACGGTAGATCATCGATTATGCGGTGGATTCGGGGGGGTGGTGAAGAGGACGCCAGATTTTCTATTTAAATAGAAAATGTTTGCACAATCTTGTGAAACGTTGTGTTTTGTCGGTGTTGTGTATATATTTTTTTGCGTGTTTAAAATGTGTTTACTATAGGCAATTGGCATAAATATACATGCAAATAGACAAACATTCTGTCAAATGTTACTTTACTTACTGTACCGTACTTACAACCTCCAATCTCGTACTACCTAGGGCCGTCCATAAATGACGTCATGCACCTAGGGGGGTGTCAGACATTTGTGACGACGTGTGACGAGGGGGGGGGTTTGAGAAATGTGACGTCACATCAAAATGCGCAACTTTAAATGAAATAGACAACACGTTCAACTTAATTAAATAGACTTTTAATATAAATGTGGATATCTACATAAAATTATATTATAAACACACTATCCTAAAAATACAGCACCATATTTTAACACTAAAGCAGTCACTGACTCGCAACAACTTGCAATCATAAGTGACAGAGTTAATTTCGGGTAAAATCAATGAAAATGGGGTATGTCGATAGCATAAAAACGAAATGTGCAAATCTGAGATCAGATTTGGAATCAGCACCTGAAATTAGTCTAGAACAGCTGCAAAAGTCCAGGCCAGAAATTTTTTTTTTTGTTGACCAGTGTTATCGATCATCGACTGTAGCTGGCGTGCATTTTTTTCTTAAATTCCACGTTCCCATGGGCGAGGCCGGTCACTCCATAGAGAGACCACAATTGACAATTTCAGGAGACGCCTCTTTTGGTGTGTGGGTGTGGGGGGACGCCGTTGTCTCCCAGCGGCGATGTTTTCTACGACACACTGCACCCAGGTACCTATTTGAGGCTGAGTAGACCTAGGGGGGAGGCCCAGGAACGGTTCAGATAATCGTCACTGGCGGGTGTTGGTGGTGGCCTTGAGCCGGTATCGAACTCGGGCCTTTGCCGGGTTAATAGCGCGGCGTAGCTAAACCGCTCCGGCGATTCAAAGCTGGATTTGCCGGGACACGGCTAACATCAGTGGCGGTGACCGCTGAACCAGGCCTGCCTTTACCGCCGCTCCGTCCCTTGACAAACCCGTATGGTCAAGTCAAGTCAAGCCTACTATGAAAATAAAAATAAATAATACTCTGATAGTGCGCTGTTTTTGGTTGTACGCCTTTTGGCGTCATCTGTTCCAACACCAATGGAGACTAGGCTCTAAGAAAAGCTGTCTCGGGTGTGGACCAATCAACTTCAAGGACAGTGCATATCATTATCATCATCAGAGTTGTTTCTTTTGTTTGCATTTGACTGCTCGTGTTGTGGTTATTGCAAACATGATCCTTGAATAAAAGTGTCAGTTTTGTACCAGTTGAAAGGGTAAAAATCTATTACTATATTTTGCCACTGGTAAAGGAGGTCTCATAGTGTAAATGCTTACCCCGAGCTCTCAATACTCTGATAGTGCGCTGTTTTTGGTTTGTACGCCTTTTGGCGTCATCTGGTTCAACACCAATGGAGACTAGGCTCTAGAAAAGCTGTCTCGGGTGTGGACCAATCAACTTCAAGACAGTGCATATCATTATCATATCAGAGTTGTTTCTTTTTGTTTGCATTTGACTGCTTGTGTTGTGGTTATTGCAACGTGATCCCTTGTATAAAAGTGTCAGTTTTTGTACCAGTTGAAAGGGTAAAATCTATTACTATATTTTGCCACTGGTAAAGGAGGTCTCATAATGTAAATGCTTACCCGAGCTCTCAATACTCTGATAGTGCGCTGTTTTTGGTTGTACGCCTTTTGGCGTCATCTGGTTCAACACCAATGGAGACTAGGCTCTAGGAAAAGCTGTCTCGGGTGTGGACCAATCAACTTCAAGACAGTGCATATCATTATAATTATCAGAGTTGTTTCTTTTNGTTTGCATTTGACTGCTTGTGTTATGGTTATTGCAAACATGATCCCTTGTATAAAGTGTCAGTTTTGTACCAGTTGAAAGGGTAAAAACCTATTACTCAAGTCAAGCAATTCCCCCTACCCCACCCCTGATACAGTGCGGGGAGACCTCGATCCAGCACCGGTGGTTTTGGTGGCCGTGAGTAGTAATCGAACTCGGGCCTCCAGTCGGATTCGAAGCGCGATGCGCTAACCGCTGTACCACCGCTCCCCACACACGCACACTGCATGATTATATTGATACGGTGTTATTGCTTCTGTGGCTCATCGGATATAAATCACGACGAACAACAGTATGCAAATCTTGACAATAAAGGATGCAGCGCCTAGATTACGAATGCGGAATTCACGGGAAAATTGGCGGATGTGTGGTGGCGGCGGTGGTGTCTTGATAACGCTCATCAGATAATTGCGGAGCGGCAAACGACATTACGCCCAGATGCCTCGCGAATTGTGTCATGATGTATCTGGGGATGCCATCGTTGACCATCCCTCGCCTTTCAGAAATTAAATGCTGCTGGTCTCTGTAAGTAAAAACAAAGATAACTGACGGTTTTTAAATCCTTTATATTAAGGTCGCTTGCTTGCTTACGACCGTGTAAATCTTTCGGTCGTTTTTTAACCCACTTCCCGTGATCCAATCGAGCTGACATTTTCCACACAGACTCGTTGTGCGTGACAATTAATGTTCGTGAAAAATGTTTTCCAAAATTTTACACTTCTTAGGACAAAAATATTATATTTAATTACCAATTGCTTGCAGCCATCTCAAGCCAGAGGACGAGAGGACTCTAGCCGCCACGCATATAAAGGATTTATAGTGAAAAACTTTGTTTTTACTGGTCATACTTGTTTCTTCACGGATTTAATTCCAGAATTGTGAGACAGACAGAGAGAGAGAGATGACAGGCTGGAAACAAATATTGTAGATACGTTATCGACATTTAGTTTGTTTAGCCAGGTGATCATCTTTCCAGGGACCCAGGGTATTTAGGATGCATTTGCAAGAGTGGCCTGGTCGCCGAAATTTCATTGGGACCCATAGAGATACAGAGAGATACATGGAAACTCACAGAGACACATAGATATACACAGAGACCAAGAGATACATAGAGATTTATAGAGACACACTGAAGCCCACAGAGACACAGAAAGATACAGAGAGACTGAGATACGCAATTATCGACACATAGAGACCCATAGAGATGCACACAGATTCATAGAGACACATAGAAACCCGCCGAGATACATACAGATACAGAGTTAGAGACCGAGAGATACATAGAGAATCACCGATACATAGAGACCCATAGAGACACATAAGTGATACAGAGATGTTCAAAGAGATAATAGAAACCCACAGAGATACACAGCGATACAGAAAGACAAGAGATACATAGCCAGTTATTGATACATAGAGACCCATAGAGATACATAGGAGATACAAAGAAATCATAGAAACCCACAGAGACACATCGAGATACAGAGAGACCAAGATATACATAGAGACCCATAGAGACACATGACGATGCAGATACACACAGATATACATAGTCTCAACATCAGCCACAGGAAGAGGACATCTACAGTCTCAGACTGAGACCTCATACACTCATAGACTCACATAGAGACCCATGGACTAACATAGGGACCCGTAGACTAACATAGAGACCCATAGACTCACACAGAGATCTACATATTCAAATTGAGACCCACACGCATAGAGACCCATAGACTCACACAGAGATCTACATATTCAAATTGAGACCCACACGCATAAAGACCCATCGACTCACACAGAGATCTGTAGATTCACACTGGAGCCATAGACTCACGTAGGGACCCACGGACTCACACATAGATCTATAGATTCAAATTGAGACCCACACGCATAGAGACCCATATACTCATACAGAGATCTACAGATTCAAATTGAGACCATAGACTAACATAGGATCCATAGACTCACACAGAGATCTACAGATTTAAATTGAGACCCACACGCATAGAGACCCATAGACTCACACAGATATATAGATTCACACTGCGACCGATAGACTCACTTAGAAACTCACGAACTTACACAGAGATTTACATATCAAAATTGAGACCCACACGCACAGAGACCCATAAACTCACACAGAGATTATAGATTCACTCTGGGAGCCATAGACTCACGCAGGGACCCACGGACTCATGCACAGAGATCTATAGATTCACTCTGGAGCCATAGACTCACGCAGAGACCCACAGACTCACGCACAGAGATCTATAGATTCACTCTGGAGCCATAGACTCACGCAGAGACCCACAGACTCACGCACAGAGATCTATAGATTCACTCTGGAGCCATAGACTCACGCAGAGACCCACAGACTCACGCACAGATATCTATAGATTCACTCTGGAGCCATAGACTCACGCAGAGACCCATAGACTCACACAGAGATCTGTAGATTCACTCTGGGAGCCATAGACTCACGCAGAGACCATAGACTCACACAGAGATCTATAGATTCACTCTGGGAGCCGTAGACTCACGTAGAGACCCACGGACTCACGCACAAATATCTATAGATTCACTCTGAGAGCCGTAGACTCACGTAGAGACCCACGGACTCACGCACAGAGATCTATAGATTCACTCTGGGAGCCGTAGACTCACGTAGAGACCCACGGACTCACGCACAAATATCTATAGATTCACTCTGGGAGCCGTAGACTCACGTAGAGACCCACGGACTCACACATATATCTATAGATTCAAATTTAGACCACACGCATAGAGACCCATAGACTCACACAGAGATCTACAGATTCAAATTGAGACCATTAGACTAACATAGAGATCCATAGACTCACACAGATATATAGATTCACACTGGGAGCCATAGACTCACTTAGAAACTCACGAACTCGCACAGAGATTTACATATTCAAATTGAGACCCACACGCACAGAGACCCATAAACTCACACAGAGATCTATAGATTCACTCACAAACCCGCCACCACCCGACACAGACAACTAGTAAAGGTTGTCACGTAAACAGAACGTGGCCAATTCGTCACGAGTACAGCACTGACCGGTGTGTTGGAGAGCCAAGCCACAACATTTGCAGTCTGAGTAAATGGTGTGGCTTGGCTCTCCAACACACCGGTGTGCTGTATTAGTACACTACACGATACACTACACTATATACTACTATACCACTACATTAGTATACACTACACTATACACTACTATACCACTACATTAGTATACACTACACTATACACTACACTATATACTACTATACCACTACATTAGTATACACTACTACACTATACACTACACTCCACACTAGTATCTTCTTGGCTCTTTCGGTAAAGTCACGTAGAAGGGAAATAATACAATAATAAAAATAAAACACAATAAAATAATTCTCACGACGTTTCGGCACAACACAAGCAGCCGTCCTCAGGTGAAGAACAGGTCTGTCGGAAGACAGCGTCTGAATGAAACACCACCAGGTTTGGAGCGTATATTTAAGCTGGGTTGGAAGGGGAAGAGCGCCTTGACAAAAGAAGACTTTACCGAAAGAGCCAAGAAGATGAATCCCTGCAGTCACGAAAGCTTTAAATCAACATTTTTTCTGTTCACGTGACAAACCTTACTAATTGTCTGTGTCGGGTGGTTGGTGGGTCTAACGACACATTCACATATTTACGCGATCTAACCACACAACCCCCCCCTCCCTCCTCTCTATTATGGATGAAATTGGTGGCGAAAACCTCCGACGTTGTTAAATCACAGCCGTGGCTCTGCACCAGCCTGTGCGTGAACGACCGTGGATGATGAACGTTTGTTCGAGTGCCACCACGTGGCCAACGCCGGTTGTGCATCACGTGGTATTTGTCCGCGTGCGTTGAGGAGGGGCCCGCTGATGCGCGGGTGGAAACAAGTAAACCCGTAAAACAAAGTTTTTCACTATAAATCTTTTATATGCGTGGCGGCTAGAGTCCTCTCGTCCTCTGGCTTGAGATGGCTGCCACCTATGGGTTAGATGATTGCATTGCACCATTAAGCAATTGGAAATTAAATACATATTTTTGTCCTAAAAAGTGTAAAATTTTGGAAAAAAATTTCACGCAAATTAATTGTCACGCACAACGAGTCTGTGTGAAATGTCAGCTCGATTGGATCACGGGAAGTGGGTTTAAAACGACCGAAAATTTGCACGGTCGTAAGCAAGCAAGCAAGCAAGCGAACTTAATATAAAGGATTTAAAAACCCGATTTTTCCAGCGGTAGGCATCGGGTTTTTTCTTTAATACAATTAAACCCGATTTCGGGAATTAAAACTTGGCTTAATGAATACGAAACTCTGATAGGCTTAGGCTGCTTCCTCGTCGGTGCTGCTATCGTACTCGGGGGGCCGTCGGGCACGGGTAGTCGTAGAATGCGGCGGGCAGGTTGATCTTGATGAACACGAGCTTCTCCACAATCGTGGGCGCCAGTGAGTTCCTTCGCTTGTAATGGATGAAGCCCATCGTTGAGAAGTGCGGTTCTGCAATTAGAACCAATAAACCGGATTTTCCCAATCTCAGATGATCGGGTTTAATATAAAAAGACAATTAACCCGATTGTAAAAAACCCGACTGTGCCACCCTTGGGCTGATGAGAGGTTCGTCTCTGCCTTCAATTGAATGGCCGGTAAGTGATGCCCTCTGCCGGTGGCAGCGACGCAGCGCGCTTGACTGCAGGAGAGCGGACCAAAACTGGTTTTCAAGTTTGATTTAAAGCTTTGTGACTCAGGGATTCATCTTGGTTCTTTCGGTAAAGTCACGTAGAAGGGAAATAATATTTCGATTTAAAGCTTTCGTGACTGCAGGGGATTCATCTTCTTGGTTCTTTCGGTAAAGTCACGTAGAAGGGAAATAATATTTCGATTTAAAGCTTTCGTGACTGCAGGGATTCATCTTGTTGGTTCTTTCGGTAAAGTCACGTAGAAGGGAAATAATATTTCGATTTAAAGCTTTCGTGACTGCAGGGGATTCATCTTGTTGGTTCTTTCGGTAAAGTCACGTAGAAGGGAAATAATATTTCGATTTAAAGCTTTCGTGACTGCAGGGATTCATCTTGGTTCTTTCGGTAAAGTCACGTAGAAGGGAAATAATAATAAATAATAATATAACATTGTAAAATAATTCTCACGACGTTTCGGCCACAACGCAAGCAGCCGTCCTCAGGTGAAGAACAGGTCTGTCGGGAAGACAGCGTCTGAATTAAACACCACCAGGCTTGGAGCGTATATTTAAGCTGGGTTGGAGGGGAAGAGCGCCTTGACAAAATAATTTGCATATCAAGAGGAATTTAGCATAATTATTTATTATTTTATAATTTTTATTTTTAATATTTTATTATTTCCCTTCTACTGACTTTACCGAAAAAACAAGAAGATAGTTTTCAAGTTTCAAGTTTAATTTATTAGGTACTAGCAGTGTAGTGTATAGTGTAGTCTGTAGTGGTATAGTAGTGTATAGTGTAGTGTATAGTAGTGTATAGTGTAGTGTATAGTAGTGTATTGTATAGTAGTGTATTGTATAGTATTGTATAGTAGTGTATAGTGTAGTATAGTAGTGTATAGTGTAGTGTATAAGTGTAGTGTTAGTGTAGTGTGTAGTGTATAGTGTAGTGTATGTAGTGTATAGTTGTATAGTAGTGNATAAGTGTATAGTAGTGTATAGTGTAATATACTAGTACAGCACATCAGTGTGTTGGAGAGCAAATCCACAACATTTACAATCTGAGTACGACGTTTTGCCAGTAATTACAACCGGCATCATCAGGCGACAGCCAGATTTGGGGAGAAATCCGCCTGTTTCGTTCCTGATTAAAACTAGAACTAAAACTAAACTAAATTGCCGTATTATTTACATTCCTAGGTAAGGCCACTGAGTTCTACATACTGCTCTTTTTCAGAGGTGACCTCTGCCACAAATGATAAGCTCTACAAAGTGGCTTATCGTGTGACATTGCTAGCAGTCAAATGTGGAGGGAAAGACCAGAGGATACGGAGAAAAATCCACGCGACCACGGGAGAGAGGGAGAGAGACACGCAAACTCCAAATATACAGCAGCACCATCAGGGTCGGGATCAAACCCACGACCTCCTGTACACCAGGCGAGGTAGTTAACATCTCATAGCCACCGTGATGATGATATAGAGAGACACGCAAACTCCAAATATACAGCAGCACCTCAGGGTCGGGATCAAACCCACGACCTCCTGTACACAGGCGAGGTAGTTAACATCTCACCACCGTGATGATGATGAGAGAGACACGCAAACTCCAAATATACAGCAGCAGGCGTCAGGGTCGGGATCAAACCCACGACCTCCTGTACACCAGGCGAGGTAGTTAACATCTCCTAGCCACCGTGATGATGATGATAGAGAGACACGCAAACTCCAAATATACAGCAGCACTATCAGGGTCGGGATCAAACCCACGACCTCCTGTACCAGGCGAGGTAGTTAACATCTCGGGGCCAAACGTTTATACCGTGAAGGCTTTCAAGCGTTTGGCCCATGAGCCGAATTAACGGGTTGGTCGGAACTCCCACCTGTGGTGTCAAATGCCAGCGAGGATCCGCCATGGGCAAGAATGGTTAGTGTCGACTTATTGACCTCGCCGATCTCGTCGAGAGTATAAACCACCATCACGCGAACTCCGCTCATCCTCGCAGCAGCAGCGGCTTTTGGCTCGCCGTCGAACAAAGACGGTGGTCACGGCATCGCGCGGCGATTTCAGACGCGCTTCCGCGGCC
This sequence comes from Lethenteron camtschaticum, assembly GCA_018977245.1. NCBI lineage: Eukaryota > Metazoa > Chordata > Hyperoartia > Petromyzontiformes > Petromyzontidae > Lethenteron > Lethenteron camtschaticum. The sequence continues at coordinate 1,536,595 of MU249634.1, read as the reverse complement.
ATCTGGAATGCTCTTCTTCGATGTTAGGAAGCCGCAGGAGCTATCCACTTTTGAATTATCTTGATTTAAAACTCAGTTCAACACACATACATAATGCATACATACATCTGTTTCATAGACACACTTCCTGAATATTAAAACAATTCCCGCTGTCGCTCCGATCATTTGCAATTGCATCCCGCTGCACATACGCAGCACGTATTCCATCACCGCATTAAAGAGATTAACATGAACCAGTAGCATCTACATCTGCAGAACGTGAATAATCAGTGGCATCTACATCTGCAGAACGTGAAGAACCAGCGGCATCCACATCTGCAGAACGTGAAGAACCAGTGGCATCTCCATCTGCAGAACATCAAGAACCAGTGGCATCTATATCTATAGAACGTGAAGAACCAGTGGCATCTACATCTGCAGAACGTGAAGAACCAGTGACATCTACATCTGCAGAACGTGAAGAACCAGTGACATCTACATCTGCAGAACGTGAAGAACCAGTGACGTCTACATCTGCAGAACGTGAAGAACCAGTGACATCTACATCTGCAGAACGTCAAGAACCAGTGGCATCTATATCTATAGAACGTGAAGAACCCATCTACATCTGCAGAACGTCAAGAACCAATGGCATCTACATCTGCAGAACGTGAAGAACCATTGGCATCTAGATCTGCAGAACGTGAAGAACCAGTGGCATCTACATCTGTAGAACGTGAAGAACCAGTGGCATCTAGATCTGCAGAACGTGAAGAACCAGTGGCATCTACATCTGCAGAACGTGAAGAACCAGTGGCATCTACATCTACAGAACGTGAAGAACCAGTGGCATCTATATCTATAGAACGTGCAGAACCCATCTACATCTGCACACCATACAATTTTAATGTCCCTGGCTAGCGGCTGGTGCAGAAACTGTGTCGCCCCGCTCTCGGGCGTTCGAGGCATGCCTCGCGTTCTGAATTTCAATATTTCTGGGAATAACCGCGACATGAAACTTTGATGCTCTGCAGAAGCTACCGAATTTATGTTGAGGGGGGGGGGGACAAGGGTGGGGGGGGGCGGCTTTGTGAATGTTAATCAGTACACGTGGGCGCCTTGGACCCGTTTGGCCTCCAGGCTACTTTACCATCTCAGCGCGAACAAAGCGCCGCCCTCCACGTTGCATCGTTCCTAAAGTGGCGGCGAAATTTTGCCCGAGTGCAGACAGACATTTTTGGGGGGGGGGGGGGCGGGGGGGGGGGGGGGTGGAGGTGAGAGCAAAGGTGCAGCCCTGCAATTGCTTGCTCGGGTCATAGTTGAATGTTGGCGGAAGGGCCTCAAACAGAAAGAACTCAACAGCAGTGTTCTTCACTAATTTTCAGGGGTGTGGTGGTGGCACCAGGGACCGCCAGTAGCTCACGGGCCTTGCAATGAAGAGCACTGCCCTACTGCTTTCAGACGAAGATGGGGGAGGGGGGGGGTGCGGTGGGGGGGGGGGATGCAGGGTCACGGTAAATGGGAATTGGGGAACCCTGGAAAATGTCCGTGAGATATTAAAGCCCCGGGTGCGTAGGACCCGTTGTTCGACGGGTAAAATTCGGGTGCTCCCCGCCTCTTCAAAGGCTTCTGGGCCGCGTGGAAGAATGGGCCGAAAATATCCCGCAGAGAGCGGCGTTTTCAGCAGCGCAAGGTCCCCGCGGGGCCACTGACAGTCCCTGGTGGCCTTCAGTGCGGCCACTCACGTGCCAACCCCCCCCCCCCGATCATCATCATCATCGTGCTGCTGCTGCTGTCAAACCTCCAGTGGTTTCAAACGGCGTGGCGGCCCTCACACGGATGTGATGTCTGATCTGATGATGAAATTCGCGAAGAACGCTGCAGTGGGGGCCGCAATGTTTTCTGGAGCTCAGCCCAGGACAGCTGGGTACAAAGAGAATGGGGGGGGGGGGTGTGGCACAGGTGGATGGTACATACGGACTTATGGCGAACTACGTAGCCAACCGCGTAAGGGGTCAAGTGCAGGGGTCAAGCGCGGGGGAGGGTGCGGAAATGAAAATGGCAGCGGGGGGAAGGGGTGGTTGCGTGGTGACGGACGGGCAGACGGCAACTCGCCTTTTCCGAAGGCTACCTCTGATCCTCAAACGTGAGCGGCTGTTTAAAGATTCACAAGCAGAGCAAGCGGGCAGAACATTCTCCTCCGAGGACAGGCGGCGGGATCGCGTTTGAGGTTTTCCCGGAGGCGCCTCAAGTAGGCCGGGGCAAGCTCCTCTGTGCGTACGTGTGTGCCTGTTGTACGTAGGTGGAACTTTTTTGCACCGTACGTAGCCAACCGCGGCCAATCGCGTTGGCGGCGGTTTGCGAAGACTCGGCGCGGAAGGACACGCTGCGAGAAAACGTCGCGCGTCCGTGCGTCGTTGGTGTTCGAATCCGGTCGTGAAAACTCTCAAGCCGCGATCGGAATATTTATTTACGTGCCGGGAGGAATCCGATGAGCTGTAAAGCTCTTTTTTTCATGGATGTCCAGTAGGGAGGTACGGGTTAGAACGTTACAACAACAAGCACAAGACAAACACACGATAGGATTTCGAAATACAGTAAAACCTTGGATTGCGAGTAACTGGTCTGCGAGTGTTTTGCACGACGAGCATTTTTTAAATGAATATTAATTTGATAAACGAGCGAGGTCTTGCAATACAAGTAGTACGTGTATACGCTTTGTCTGCCGAGCGTCACGTGATCACACTGATATACGAGTGCTTTGATGTACGAGTGCTTTGGATTACAACACGTTTCCTGAACGAATTATGCTCACAAATGATAGCTCAACGAAGTGGCTTATCACGTGGAAATGTACAGCAGCTGAATACAGTACTCAAAGCACGTGCTGATTTAAACGTGGAGGGAAAAAAGCGGTGGACCCGGAAAAAAATCCAAGTGACCACGGGGAGAGACACGCAAACTCCAAATATACAGCAGCAGGCGTCAGGGTCGGGATCGAACCACGACCTCCTGCATACCAGGCGAGGTAATTAACATCTCACCACCATGGAGCCCCCCCCAATATTATAAACCAATCCATAGCTGTAGTAAGCAAAATTTAACAGACCGTAAAGTTACGCGTGTACAATTGTCGTGACACTCGGGNGTCAGCTCGCTCCATTCGAGGCCTGGCTTGACCGCGGCTTGCTGTAACCCGGATTCAAACTCAGCGAAATCGGCGTCACGGCTCGAGCTCTTGACACAGTCGCGGCTGACACCGGCCATCCTCTGTAAGAGAAAGAGAGTTGGGTCGCGACACTGGAGTTTGCGTGTCTCTCTCTCCCCCGTGCCGTGGAGTTTTCTCCGGGTCCTCCGTTTTTTTCCCCTCCACGTTCGGAGTCGACGTCACTCGTTATTCGGCTACGAGAAATTCCACGCGATGGTGATATCAGCCATTTGGTTGGGCTGTCGTTCGTGACCTGGTCGCTTCTGAAAAAAGAGCGAAAAAGCTGGATGGGCCTTACCCGGTAAATAAAATACAAGTTTTATCGTTAAGTTTACGTAGACCGCCCTTCACTGGCAGCTAGGCCTCGGCAACGTAAGGTAATTTACCCTTTTTACCGGGTAAAAGAGTAAAGGTGTCGACATGCCAATGGGTAAAGGGTAGGGTAAAGGTAGGCTCGTTGCTTTTTACCGTTTACCTTACCTGCTATAGGGTAAAGGTAGGGTAGAGTGATTGTATTGTGGTAAGGTAAAAGGTAGGGTAAAGGTAGGCTCGTTTTTACACTTTACCTTGCCTTTCCGAGGCCTACTGGCAGCATCGGCCAAAGTGGTGCATAGTCACATCGCGGAATAAAGGATGGGTGGGGATGGTGTGGGGGAGGGGGTGGTGAGCGGTGGGGGGGGCACGGTGGGAAAGAGGGGGCAGTTGGGCGTGTAGTGGATTGATTGATCAGCCCTCCCCGATGCCTCCAATGCAAAGGTCGGCATCATCATGAAGTGCATTGTACATTGAGGTCCAGACCTCCTGGCCAGTTTAAAAGACCGCGCTAACACACAGAGAGAGAGGAGGGTGGGGGGATGGATCCACCGGCGATCAGGAGATGATGGGGTGAGAGAAGTTTGGGGCGGGGAAATGCTACAACTCCCTGGGGGAAGAAGATAACGGGGAACCGTTTTTTCCTTCTTGGTACTTTCGGTAAAGTCACGTAGAATGGAAATAATCAAATAATAAAAATAAAACATAATAAATAATTCTCACGACGTTTCGGCCACAACGCGAGCAGCCGTCCTCAGGTGTAGAACAGGTCTGTCGAGAAGACAGAGTCTGAATGAAAAGGGGAACCGTTTTGCCCGGTTAGCAATATCGTCGCGAGCACGTGTGAGAGAATTTGTGCCGTAGAAGCTGAGTGCACTTGCCCGTGCGTACCGGCGGTGTGGAGGTCGGCCCCTGTGGGGCAGGAGGCTCGTGACGGACCGCTGCTGGGCGGTCGGAGGCAAGCCGCCCTCCAGCGATCACGGCAGGGCGGAGGAGCGACGCTCACAGCGACGAGCGGAGCGCCGGGCGCGCGTAAAATGCAGCGAGAGTTTTGCGCAGTGGGTCGGTACAGGCGGTGTATCTGCCAGTCAGTTCGACGCGTAGTCGGGATTTCGCGAACAATATTATCCACAATAGAGGTTTTGGGTTGTGTCGCGTAAATATATAAATGTGTCGTTAAACCCGTCACCACCCGACGCAGCCAATTGCTAAGGTTTGTCACGTAGACAGAACATGCCAATTCGTTACTAGTTCAGTACACTGGTGTGTTGTAAAGTAATTTTAAATGTTGTGAGTTAACCCTCCAACAAACCGGTGTGCTGAACTAGTAAAGAATTAACATGTTTTGTTTACGTGAAAAACTTTACTAACGACACACATTTACATGATCTCACCCAAAAACCTCGATTATGGATATCTGCCAGTCACCTGCAGTCATTTAACTCGTAACCCCGGGGTGTCCCGTGACCTTCCTTTGCAGGAAGCCTTCGACACTTCACATGGCCTAGAAGTGCACCTGGCCTGGCACAACACCCATGGGTGACGTTACGGGTCAATTCGAGGCGAGTGGCGAGTTTGTTGTTGTTGTTGTTGTGTGCGCGCACGCTACATCAACCCCAGGGGTCTGTCCCGTGACCTCCTGCCAGCGGGCGTTCGACAACTTCACGTGGCATTAAAGTGCACCTAGCCTGGCACAAGCGCCGTGGCGACGTCACAGCCACGCGAATGGCGGTTGCTGCTGTTGTTGTTGTTGTACAAAGACAAATATCCCCATGTAGCCGAGCCTGACCGTTGGGGCAAGTGCTGTTAGCGAGCACCTATCAAGGCCGGCACGGCGCACGTGGTGGTGGTGCGATCAGCGCCCACGCCCGGCCGCCTTTGTCTCCCCACTGCTGACGTTTACGCACGACACCAGGTATCAGCTGAGGCTTCGTGTTAGCCGCGTGCGGGATTCGAACCCAGGTCACAAGTTGTGGTGATGGCCTAAACAAGGGGCCACTTTCGGCTCTTTGAGTGACCGCTCCGTGACCGTCGTTCCACCGTTCTCGTGTCCACCACGCGGCGCTCGAAATGTTGATTTTGTCACCGGATTCGTAAACCGAGAACAAAATGGCTCTTCTTGTTATTTTGGGTAGCCGACCCCTGGCCTAACCGCTGCGCGACTCCAGTGTGCGCGCGTGTGTATTCATACGAACAAAGACAAATCCCCGTATAGCCTTAACAGACTGTAGGGGCAAGTGCTGTTAGCGGCACCTATGAAGGCCGGAACGGCACACGAGGGGTGGGTGGCCAGCACCACGCCGACCGCCTTTGTCTCCCCAGCGGCGATGTATACACACCGCACCAGGTACTCATTTGAGGCTGAGTCGACCTAGGGGAGGCCCGGGACCGGTTCAGTAATCGTCACTGTTGTTGGCCGTGAGCGGGAATCGATCCCGGTCGCCAGGTTCATAGCTTNGCGCGCTAACCGCTACACCACCGCTCCCCATACGAACACACACACACACGCGCACGTATCTGCTTCACGCACACATCAAAGGCCCTTCTGATGTCCGCGGTGTCACTTTGAGTAGACCGCTCTTGCAAAGGTGATCACACCGGGCCCAATCACGCCTCCAGTGCGGCGGCGGCGCAAAGCTCGCGACGGATTCTACGCGGACACCTGACATCGTTACCGTCGATCCGTGCGTCGCTCATCGCCGCGCGTCGCTGATGAGATGCTCACGAACGATGAACAAGGGCAGCCCCCCCCCGCCCCCACGGCTGATTGCGAGAGATTGGGAGATCGCGATGCCTTCGACAGCTCGGCGGACACAATCTTCGTCTGATAATTTGGGGCGCCGCGGTGGATAGGGAGATGTTAACCGGCTCGCCTTGTCTGCAGGAGGTCGTGGTTCGATCCCGAGCATGACGATACCTGCTGTATATTTGGAGTTGCGTGTCTCTCTCTCATCATCATCACGGTGGCTAGGAGATGGTAACTACCTCACCTGGTACACAGGTGTTGTGGGTTCGATCCAGACCTGACGATGCCTGCTGTATATTGGAGTTGCGTCTCTCTCTCTTCAATCATCGTCACGGTGGCTAGGAGATGTTAACTACCTCGCCTGGTATACAGGTGGTTGTGGTTCGATCTCGACCCTGACAATGCCTGCTGTATATTTGGAGTTGCGTATCTCTCTCTCATCATCATCACGGTGGCTAGGAGATGTTAACTACCTCGCCTGGTGTACAGGTGGCTGTGGTTCGATCCAGACCATGACGATGCCTGCTGTATATTTGGAGTTTGCGTGTCTCTCTCTCCGTCGAGATGTTAACTACCTCGCCTGGTGTACAGGTGGTCGTGGGTTCGATCCGACCCTGACGATGCCTGCTGTATTTTTGGAGTTTGCGTGTCTTCTCTCCGTCGAGATGTTAACTACCTCGCCTGGTGCGCAGGAGATCGTGGGTTCGATCCGACCCTGACGATGCCTGCTGTATTTTTGGAGTTTGCGTGTCTCTCTTTCACTCGTCATCACGGTGGCTAGGAGATGTTAACTACCTCGCATGGTGTACAGGAGGTCGTGGGTTCGATCCGACCCTGACTATGCCTGCTGTATATTTGGAGTTTGCGGTCTCTCTCTCCGTCCAGATGTTAACTACCTCGCCTGGTGCGCAGGAGATCGTGGGTTCGTCCCGACCCTGACGATGCCTGCTGTATTTTTGGAGTTTGCGTGTCTCTCTTTCATCTCTCACGTGGCTAGGAGATGTTAACTACCTCGCATGGTGTACAGGAGGTCGTGGGTTCGATCCAGACCCTGACTATGCCTGCTGTATATTTGGAGTTTGCGGGTCTCTCTCTCCGTCCAGATGTTAACTACCTCGCCTGGTGCGCAGGAGATCGTGGGTTCGATCCAGACCATGACGATGCCTGCTGTATATTTGGAGTTTGCGTGTCTCTCTCTCATCGTCATCACGGTGGCTAGGAGATGTTAACTACCTCGCATGGTGTACAGGAGGTCGTGGGTTCGATCCAGACCCTGACTATGCCTGCTGTATATTTGGAGTTTGCGGGTCTCTCTCTCCGTCCAGATGTTAACTACCTCGCCTGGTGCGCAGGAGATCGTGGGTTCGATCCCGACCCTGACGATGCCTGCTGTATTTTTGGAGTTTGCGTGTCTCTCTTTCATCGTCATCACGGTGGCTAGGAGATGTTAACTACCTCGCATGGTGTACAGGAGGTCGTGGGTTCGATCCAGACCCTGACTATGCCTGCTGTATATTTGGAGTTTGCGGGTCTCTCTCTCCGTCCAGATGTTAACTACCTCGCCTGGTGCGCAGGAGATCGTGGGTTCGATCCCGACCCTGACGATGCCTGCTGTATATTTGGAGTTTGCGTGTCTCTCTCTTTCCCCGTGGTCGCGTGGATTTGTCTCCGGGCCCTCCGGGTTTTCCCCTGCACGTTTAGGATCCGTCACGCGTTTTTCGAGTGTTTGGCTGCTGTACATTTCCACGTGATAAGCCCTACCTCGTTGAGGCTGTCATTTTTAAATCCTTATATTAACACTTGCTGCTGCTTGCTTACGCCGTGCACCTTTCGGTCGTTTTTTAACCCACTTCCCGTGATCCAATCGAGCTGACATTTTGCACACAGATCGTTGTGCGAGACAATTAATGTTCGTGAAAATTTTTTTCCAAAATTTTACACTGTTTAGGGAAAACAAATGAAATTTTATCCAAGCTTTACTGGCAGACACATCTACCCATAGGAGCCATCTCAAGCGAGGACGAGAGGACTTAACCGCCACGCATATAAATGATTTAAGTAAAAACTTTTTTAGGTTATACTTGTTGATAGCCAGGTCGCTTCTGTATAACTCGAGTGGGCCCTTACACCTTACAAAATAAATAAAAATAACAGTAAAAAAAACCATCGCATTGATGTGTCCGTGTCGTTCTTCCATTATTAATTTATTTCTCTCTCGTCGGACGCGACCGTCGGTTGCTATGAGGAGGTGGGTGGTGATGGGGACTGGGCGAGTGTGGGCCGTCACTTTCAAGTTGCAGGGGCGGGGGAGGGGGTGGGAGGGGGAGAGGGGGGGTGGGAGAGGGGGGTTGGGGGTAGGGGGGAGGTGGGAAGGAGGAGAGAGGGGGTGGGGAAGAGGCGGGGGGGAGGGGGAGAGGGGGTGGGAGGGGAGAGGGGGGGTGGGAGAGGGGGGGAGAGGGGGGGAGGGGGGGGGAGGGGGGAGGGGGGGGGGGAGGAGAGGGGGGGGGGGGGGAGGGGGAGAGGGGGGAGAGGGGGGAGGGGGGGGGGAGGGAAGAGGTGGGAGGGGGTGGNAGGGGGAGGGGAGAGGGGGGGTGGAAGAGGTGGGGGTGGAGGGGGNAGAGGGGGGGNAGGGGATGAGAGGGTGGGAGGGAGAGAGAGGGGGGTGGGTGGGAAGAGGCGGGGGTGGGAGGGGAGGGGGAGAGGGGATAGAAGAGGTGGGGGTGGGAGGGAGAGAGGGGGGGGGGGAAGGGGGAGAGGTGAGAGGGAGAGAGGGGGGTGGTGGGGAAGAGGCGGGGGTGGGAGGGAGGGAGAGAGGGGGAGAAGAGGGGGGAGAGAAGGGGGGAGAGAGGGTGGGAGGAGAGAGGGGGGGGGAGAGAAGGGGGGGGAGAAGGGGGGGGGCATCAGAGCACAGCGGCATCCCAGCACGGGTTTTTATAGCAGAGGGACGCGGTGGAAAATATTCGCAGAGGGCGTTCGGAGTGATCGGGAAAGAAGGTTCCATTCCTGGGGCCTGCGCGGATATCTACGAGCGCGTTGAGTCCGAGGAGGAGACAGAGCGGGGGGGGAAGGAGGGGGTGGTGACGATCAATTCGTTGGCATCGATCGGACAGAGTTGATAATTATTGCTGATATCCCCCCCCCCCACCAAATAAGATTGTTGCGACGAAATTCTGCAAGCTTCTTGTTGTTCGGCCGCGATAGCTGGCGCGTGTTTTCAGTGCTCGCACCTCGAAGAGACGCGAATATCGGTGTCGCGGTACGCGTTTAGCGTCGCTTTGTTCGATGTTAGTTCCGTGAAATCGACGTGGACTGTGGGATTTGTTTGGTAAATAATAGCAACAACTGCGGTGTCTATTAACCCGGAGAATTAGCGTCGCGTTCGCCTTCCAACAATTGCTCCAGCAGTTTATAATGGTTTTCGTCATCATCATCATCGTCGTCGCTGAACTTGATTAAAGTTCTCACCGCGTAGGTGTTGGACAACTGACACGTGGATAGATATTTAATCGTGCAAAACCGCTTCTTGTCGTCAATACGCAATGCACTGCTACGCCTGCAGCATCATCATCGACATCACGTTTGTATCGGCCATCGCGATTATCATAGAGGGGTTTGAATTTCGCGAAAAAAAAAATAACAACAGCAACCACTACACGGCAGTAACTCCCATCTACGTCCCCCCCCCCCCCCACTTTGTCCGCCGTTTCGCTGAAATTCGCCGCTGCTCTGTTGTTGACGCGGCTTCTCAGCTCTTCGCCACCATCACCGGCACCACCACCGCCACCACCCACCCACCACTACCTCGTGAACCGCATCGATATAACATCAGTTCATTATAGAATACGCCTCGTTTCGACACTCGCAGTCCGTCCGTCCGTCGCGCCTTTCAGGAACGCATCCCCCCCCCTGCCCCCGACGTAAACTCGGAATATCACCGGAGCTTCACCACGAGAGCTGGTCCATCTGCACCGTCGAGGTCACGGCGTTAACGGTGGGAGAGGCGGGCGAGTTGGTCCGTGGAATTTTTTAGTTTCTTTCTTTCTCGGACGTTAACGCGACCGACACCGCCACCGACACCGCGGCGGGCCCGCCATGAACTACGTCCTCGCCAACAACGCGACGCTGCTCGCCCGCGGCGGCAGCGCCGCAAGAGTTGCCCGGGGACGTCACTCGTTGGCGCGCGGGACCTCCTGGTCGACCGCTCGCAGAACCAGCAGAACTCGCACGGTCAACACCAGCACCAGCACCACCATCATCACCTGCAGCAGCAGCAGAAGCGCAGCTCCCTGGACAGCCCGAATCCGCGGGCGTTCCCGATCAGAAGAGCAAGCGAGGTTCGGTCTGCGAGCACTCCGGGGGCTCCTCCGGTCTGGGTTGGGTCCGCTCCTGGGACTGCGCCGCAGCTCCCTCCTCGAGCCGGCTCCGTCGAGCCCCAGCGAGAAGGAGCGCGCGCGCTCGTTCGAGGAGCGCGCGGCCGGCTCGGGCCACCACCACCAACACCACCACCAGCAGCAGCACCAGCAGCAGCAGCAGCGCCACCGGCAAAAACCGGTATGCGCCACGCTGAGCGCTAACGCTGCTTACGAGCGCGGCGGATCCGACGGGATCGGGGAATCCGGCGCGAGGAAGGGCGGCGGCGGCGGCAAGGAGCGACGGCAGAACTCGCTCGGCGAAGCGGGCAGCGGCGCTGGCGGCGCGGCGACCGGGGAAGGGCAGCTTCCGAGAGAAGGTCCACTCGGCACCCAGCGTCCTGCAGAAGAGCAACTCGACGGGAGAGGGCGGCGGGCATGGCGCACGCGGCTCGTTGGTGCGGGAGCTCGGAGAGAGCCTGGCGCGGAGCCTCAATCACATCCGCGGGCCGGCAAACGCGGCTTCAACTCCGGCGGCGGTGGCGGTGGCAAGCGTCGTTCGCTGGAGTGGCAGCGCGGCGCGGGCAGGGTTCGTCGGGTGGCGATCGGTGCTCACGCGTCTCGGCCGTCGGCACAGCGAGGCCGATGGGCGGTGCCGATCTTGCCGCACGGCCACTGCGGGCAGGTGAGCGAAGCTTCGGCGTGGCGAACGTGCGGCAGGATTGGCGGGCCTGGACGATGTTTTAGATTTGAAGCTTTCGTGACTGCAAGGATTCATACTCTTAGTTCTTTCGGTAAAGTCAGGTAGGTGAAAAATGAAAGCACCGATCGCCAAAATGAAATTTTTATTAAAATTTCATTTTTTACCTACGTGACTTTACCGAAAGAACTAAGAATATGGACGATGTTTTTTTCGTTTTTTTTTTTNCGGGCGGGTGGCGGCAGGTGACGGGTGGGCTGCGGTGCGCTGCAGTGACAAATTCACTCGTCGACACAGTATAGTTATTATTTTTTAAAATATATATTTTTAGTTCAGAGAATGAGAAGGGACGGCTGTTGATATGTTTTTGTTTGTATCTTATTGGTTCTTTTGGTAAAGTCACGTAGAAGGGAAATAATAAAATAATACAAATAAAACATAATAAAATAATAGAATAATTTAATATAAAAAATTATTTTAATTTTATTATTTCCCTTCTCCGTGACTTTACCAAAAGAACCAAGAAGATGAATCCCTGCAGTCACGAAAGCTTTAAATCGAAATATTAATACAATAATATAATATTATTTCCTCTTCGACGTGACTTTACCGAAAGAATCAATAATATGAATCCCTACAGTCACGAAAGCTTTAAATCGAAATTGTTTGTATCTGTTAAAATAACGCACCGTATCGCACATGTGGCGGTGGCGCACGCCGGTAAAGCCAGCGCTGCAGCGGGCGGTGGAGGCAGCAGCCAGGATTGGTGGATCACACACGGATCGGATTGTGGAACTCCCTTCCCGACCCGCGTGCTTTGAGAAGGTTCGCCAGGCGAGGGCGATACTACAGCGGGTGGACCGATCGCCGTCTGTCTAACACGTAGCAGGCTTTTGCGACCAATATCATCCATAATATAGTTTTTTTTAGTTAGATCGCGTAAATATAGAAATTTGTTGTTAAACCCGCCAACACCCGACACAGCCCACTAGTACAACACACCGGTGTGCTGAAGCAGTAACAATTAGCAAGATTTGTAGTAATAAATCTTGCTAATTGGTCGTGGGGGGGGGGGCAGGGAAGGCAGAGTGGGGGTACATATACAATAGGTGACGTTTCAGGCAATGAACCTTCTTCATAAAACGCACGTAACGACATCACCTTTATCCCCCGCCCGTCTATTTAGGACCGAAGAGAATTTCTCCACAAACTCTCTGCCTGTCCGCCGATGATGCCGGTTGTTTTAATTACGAGCGAAACTCGAATTGTAAATGTTGTCGTAGCTTTACTCTCCAACACACATCCGGTTAGTGCCAAACTAGTAACGAATTGGCACGTTCTGTTTACGTGACAAATCTTACTAATTGGCTGTGTCGGGTGGCGGGTTTAACGACACATTTATATGTATGCATCTAACCCAAAAAAAACTATATTATGAATTTGCCAATCTTATTTGACAGACAACCATTACAGTTTTACCATGTTTAGTGGTGGTCTCCCTGTCACAGATTGAGTCACAAACCGCACCTCTCCATAACAAAGGCTCAGCCTTTGCTATGCAGTCTATTCTTAGTCTCAAGCCTCACCTTACCATATTAATAATAAGTATGCGGCCCTTGCCCCACCACCTTCTCCAACCATTATATAAACGGAGTGGTAGCTCCTGCAATCTCTCATTTACTTGATACAGCTGTCGTGGCTGTGACGGTACCACCTGAAGACGGAAGCTTGTGTTGCCTCCGAAACGTCGTGATTTTTATTTTAATTTACTTTTCAATGTTTTTACCTACGTGACTTTACCGAAAAAACCTAAGACTATATTATGAATGATCGCCATCTGTTTCCATCGACACGGGGATCGAGCGTTTCCACCTCGCGCAAGCCATGTGGTTTTCTCCGGGTGCTCTGGTCTCCTCCCCGTGTGAAGCATCACAATAAACGCGACCCATCATTCATTGGCCGAAAAGATTTTATAAATGAAATCCCAATCTGCCTTTGTATTGTATGTACGTTGAACTTCTTTCGCACCGTACGTAGCCAACCGTGTTATTAGGAGGTGCGGGGAAGGACAACTGAAGACAAACATCAGTTGTAAAGAAATCAGTGGGTGGGTGGGTGTGTGGGTGGGTGTGTGTGTGGGGGAGTGAGTGTGTGGGTGGGTGGGTGAGTGTGTGAGTGTGTGGGTGGGTGAGTGTGTGGGTGTGTGGAGTGTGTGGGTGGGTGGGTGAGTGTGTGTGTGGTGGTTGGGTGGGTGGTGAGTGTGTGGCTGGTGGTGAGTGTGTGGGTGAGTGGGTGGGTGTGTGAGTGTGTGGTGGGTGGGTGAGTGTGTGGGTGTGTGAGTGTGTGGGTGTGTGAGTGTGTGGTGGGTGAGTGTGTGGGTGGGTGAGTGTGTGTGGGTGAGTGTGTGGNTGAGTGTGTGGGTGGGTGAGTGTGTGGGTGTGAGTGTGGTGGNTGAGTGTGTGGTGGGTGAGTGTGGGGTGGTTGAGTGTGTGTGGGTGGGTGAGTGTGTGGATGGTGTGTGGGTGAGTGTGTGGTGAGTGTGTGGTGAGTGTGTGGTGGGTGTGGGTGGTGTGTGGTGTGTGGGTGGGTGGTGTGATGGGTGAGTGGGTGGGTGAGTGGGTGGNTGAGTGTGTGGTGGGTGAGTGTGGTGGTGAGTGGGTGGGTGAGTGGGTGGTGAGTGTATGTACGTTTAACTTCTTTCGCACCCTTGTCAAACAAGAGTGTGCCTCTTCTGGATAAATAAGTCAATGGAAAATTATTGCAATGTATTATAATCAATGTATAATGACCATTATTTTCAGCAGTTATTGTCAGTGATATTTTAAATGCATTTTTAAAATCAAGTTTAATTGCCTGCCCTTTGTCAAACCACTGGCTGGATGGATGGAAGAGATTATGAACACATTATCTAATAGTTTGCGGGTCATGTAGTGGCAGATAAAAAAAAAAGATACCCAGCACGTTCATCAACTCCCACTGTGCCTTTAAAAGTAAAAAAGACAAAATCAAACGGCAAAACGTTTGAAGGCGGTGGCCCTTTCTCCAAGCGCACATTGATGAGGTGGTTGAGCGGCTGAGCGAGAGCGGCTGGCGATCTAAATGTCGCAAGTTCAAGCCTGGGTCAGGGCCCGAACTCGGCTCGTCGTCTCTCTGAAGAGAGAAGCTCAATGAATGGTTAACGGCGCGGTTGCGTGGATCGATAGCCCTGCCCTCGTCCACGGGAATGTGAAATTTTCGCCACTGCAGTCTCGATGCTCATTCGAGCACGAAATCACTTCCGACTTGACTCTCATTGCCATTCCATCGAGTTCTTTTGAGGTTGTGTGAGGTTCTGAAATCACGAATCCCGTGGTCGAATGGAACTGAGCTCAGCGCAACCGGCTTCTGCCCCCTGGGACGTGGCTTGCGTTGAAGCCGGACGCAAAAACACGCGAATTGTGGAATCAATTCGCCCATGTCACCGACCCAGAACCGGCCCTAGACCTTTGGGGCCCTAAGCAAAATTTGGTTGGAGGCCCTTTGATGTATTATTTTTTNCACCCACTCGCTAGCAGTGACTCTAGGGGCCTCTGCTGGCCACGGGGCCCTTTGCAATTGCAAGGGTCGCTTAGTGGCTGGGCCGGCTCTGCACCGACCCCTCCACTCCCCCCCCCTCTTTCCCACAAGGCATAACGCGGCCTACAAACGATGCCGCCGGTCTTGCCCCCCCCCCATTGAAGCCGTCGATTTCCGCATGGCCTCGCGGATTTCTAAAACGCGGCGCAAACGATCGCACGCCGACAAATCGTTTGAAAGCTCGGCGTTACCGGGCCGTCCATAAATGACGTCACGCACCTAGGGGGGGGGGNGTCAGACATTTGTGACGATGTGTGACGAGGGGGGGGGGGGTTGAGAAATGTGACGTCACATCAAAATGCGCAACTTTAAATAATATAGACAACACGTTCTACTTAATTAAATAGACTTTTTAATAAATGTTTTCTCCTACAACACCAGAGTGCAGCGCCACATTAAATACGCACTACAATGACAATAGTTTAAAGCGATTTGAAGTGTGTTTTTTTGGGGGGGGGGCAGAGCTTTGTGACGTCATATTTGAGGGGGGTCTGTCTTTTGTGACGCCGTGTAACGAGGGGGGGGGGGNTCAAAAATCGTCCAAAATCGCGTGACGTCATTTATGGACGGCCCCATATGCACCCATGACGATTTACGGCAACTTTGTAAATCCGCTTGGTTCACCCAGATGTCTAAAGATTCACACAGAGACCCATAGACTCACATAGAGACCCACAGACTCACACAGAGACCCACAGACTCACACAGAGACCCAAAAACTCACACAGAGGCCCATAGACTCACACAGAGGCCCATAGACTCACACAGAGACCCATAGACTCACACAGAGACCATAGACTCACACAGAGACCCATAGACTCACACAGAGACCCATAGACTCACACAGAAACCCAGAATGACATGGTGGAGCGTGGAGTGCCTGTGGGACGCCGCAGCGATCCGTCTCACCCGCCAGGGCGATGTGACCCTCCCTGTGTCTCTCTCTGTGTCTGTCTCTGTGTCTCTCTGTGTCTCTCTCTGTGTCTCTCCCTGTGTATCTCCCTGTGTCTGTCTCTGTGTCTCTCTGTGCCTCTCTCTGTGCCTCTCTCTGTGTCTCTCTCTGTCTCTGTGTCTCTCTCCCCCTCTCTTTGTGNCTCTCTCTCTCTGTCTCACTCTCTCTGTTGTGTCTCTCTCNGTGTCTCTGTCTCTGNCTGTGTCTCTGTGTGTCTCTCTCACCGTGTCTCTCTCTCTCTCTCGCTGTCTCTCAGTCTCCCTCTCTGTGTCTCTCTGTGTGTCTCTCTCTCTGTCTCTCCCTGTCTCTCTCTCTCTGTCTCTCTCCGGTATCTCTCCCTGTGTCTTTGTGTCTCTCCCTGTGTCTCTGTGTCTCTCTCTGTGTCTCCCTCGTGACGGCGCTCTCTCTGTTTTCCCCGCAGACGAACTCGCCGCCCGTGATCGTGAGCACCGACACCTTGGACTCGTCGCCATACGTGAGTGGACGCCCCCCCCGGGGCCGTCGCCACCTGTGTAGTGGGTTCGAATCAGGCGCACACACACACGCAGCTTGGAGGCAACACTATTTCTTAAACGGTAAGTAATATAACACTGTACATGAGGTGGTGACCACCTTCCTCAACTCACTAACCACTCTGGGACACGACACAGACTGGACCAGGCAGGCGACGGCTGCCTGGTCCAGGACGACGACCCGGGACTTGAGGACCGATGATGTCGTCTTCACTTCGGAGTACAACAGCCTCGCCTGCGTTCACACCCCGCTTCCCTGCCCAGGCCACGCCTCCCTGCCCAGGCCACGCCCCCTGCCCAGGCCACGCCTCTCTTCACAGGCCACGCCTCCCTTCTCAGGCCACGCCTCCCTTCCCCACCTCTGGAAGATCCGGGTCCCTCCACCACGTGACCCCCAGGCACCCCCTTGGGGCCCCCAGCCCTCGTACGGGCCGACACAGCAGTGACCGTTCTATGTCACTACACATGCGCGGAGTGAAATCCGCAGCCGTTTCGAACGCAGCGGCCGCCCTAGGTTCAACGCCGACGGTCATCATGGGGTTCTTGATTCTAGATTTGAAGCTTTCGTGACTGCAAGGATTCATACTCGTAGTTCTTTCGGTAAAGTCACGTAGGTAAAAAATGAAATTAAAATTAATAAAAATAAAACAATAAAGAAACATGATGCGCAAATCTGGCTGTGACGGTCCACCTGATGACGGAGATTTGTGTTGCCTCCGAAACGTCGTGATTTTATTTTTATTTTTATTAATTTTAATTTCATTTTTTACCTACGTGACTTTACCGAAAGAACTAAGAGTATCATGGGGTTTTACCCTGTCTGGCACCCCAAGCTCACAATGTCCTAACAGTGGCGTTGTCTTTGTGCTGGTCGCCTTTTGGCGTAGTCCTCTGGTCTAGCACCGTTTGAGACTTGGCTCTAAAGAAAGCTGTCTCTGGTGTGGACCAATCAGTTTAAAGGACAATGCATCTCATCGACTACCAGAGCATGTGTTTGTTTTGTTTGCATGTTCACCACAAATTTACGTGTTTAATGCAGACATGAATCCTTGCAAAAGGTTTCAGGTTAGTGCTTTAACATCTGAACACAACTCCTGTTTTATTGCCAGAAAGGGTAAACATCAATTCCTCCCTCCCTCCCTCCACTCCCTCCGTCTCCCCCCTCACTCCACTCCCTCCACTCACTCCCTCTCCCCCTCACTCCACTCCCTTCACTCACTCCTCCACTCCCTCCACTCACTCCCTCTCCCCCCTCACTCCAATCCCTTCACTCCCTCCCTCCACTCCTCCACTCCCTCCCTCTCCCCCTCACTCCACTCCCTTCACTCACTCCCTCCACTCCTCCACCCTCCACTCCCTCACTCACTCCACTCACTCCCTCTCCCCCTCACTCACTCCCTCCACTCCCTCCACTCCCTCCACTCACTCCCTCTCCCCTCACTCCACTCCCCTCGCTCACTCACTCCCCTCACTCCACTCACTCCCCTCCCTCCCACTCCCCCCTCACTCCACTCACTCCACTCCCCCTCACTCCACTCCCTCNACTCCTCCACTCACTCCCTCTCCCCCTCACTCCACTCCCCCACTCCCTCCCTCTCTCCCTCTCCCCCTTCACTCACTCCCTCCACTCCCTCCCTCTCTCNNTCTCCCTCCTCCCTCCACTCCCTCCCTCTCTACTCACTCCCCACTCCTCCCTCCACTCCCCCTCACTCCNTCACTCCTCACTCACTCCCTCCACCACTCCCTCTCTCCCTNACTCCCTCCCTTGCCACTCACTCCCTCCACTCCCTCCNCTCACTCACCCTCCCTCTCCCCCACTCCCTCTCCTCCCTCACTCCACTCCCTCACTCCCTCCACACACTCCCTCTCCCCTCACTCCACTCCCTCACTCACTCCTTCCACTCCCTTCCTCTCTCCCCTCACTCCACTCCCTCACTCACTCCCTCCACTCCTCCACTCACTCCCTCTCCCCCTCACTCCACTCCTCCACTCCCTCACTCCACTCCCTCCACTCCCTCCACACACTCCCTCTCTCCCCTCACTCCACTCCTTCACTCACTCCTTCCACTCCCTTCCTCTCTCCCCTCACTCCACTCCTCCACTCACTCCCTCCACTCACTCCCTCTCTCCCTCACTCCCTCACTCCACTCCCTCCCTCCACTCCCTCCACTCACTCCACTCCTTCCACTCCCTCCACTCCCACCCTCCATACAGAGAATGAACAAGGGAAAGGGGGGGGGGGGCACAGAAAAATTTATAAAAATCTGCCGCGCCGTTCTGAATGGGTGCAGCCCAGCAGGTTTCAGGTTTCCGTGACAGGTTGCAGGTTTAGTTTCTTCGGCGCTTTGCTGAAAGTGGGGGGGGGGGTGGGGGGCCCTGTCCACCGCTCAATCTCCTCGAGGATCCACGCCTCGTTGTTTGTGATGAAACGTGGGACGCGCGACCACACCACGTGGTGGTGGTCGTCGTGGTCGTGGTGCGTCAATCGATCTTCTCTCGCTCTCTCTTGCCCATCGGGTTTCTCCCGCTTGCTCTCTCTCTCGATCGCTCTCTCTGTCGCTCTCTCTCGGTGGCTCGTGGAGTTTGTCCGCTGTGTTTGCGAGTTTACTTTTCGCCGCAAACGGGGGGGGAGGTGGAGGAACGAGGGAGCTCAGAATCAGACAGAATATTTATTTTAAAAAATTGTAAATGTTGTGGATTCACTCTTCAACACACCGTTGGGCTAAAGTAGTGAACTATTTGTCTTTTGTCAACGTAACACTTTTTTACTAATTGGCCGAGTCGGTGGTGGAGGGTTACGACACATTTATAAATAACGCGATCTGACCCAAAAACGTTTATTATGAATAATATTGGTCGCGAAAGCCTCCTGCGTGTTAAACTGATCAGAATATTTGTTCGCACCGGAGGAATCCGATGTCACAACAACAAACTGCGCAAAAACATTAAATGAGTGCCAAGTACAATGAAGAGTAAACAAATCACCCGAAACGCGTACGAATACAACTAAACCATCCCCCGTCCTTCCAGGCAAAGCCCGCTGAGGTATTCACTTCGCCAACGAAATGGCTTATGGCACGGACACTTCGAGCGGCCGAACACTCTCAACGCATTTTGCAGCAACGTCGCCCGAAACGTCTTGGAAACCCAGCAGCACCCTCCTGGACATTTTTTTTTNCTCCGAGACTCGGCGAGTCTTCTTCGGAAGCGAGGGTGACCTCCGGCAACGCGAATTTCCACCAAAAATAAGCGTGCTCATAACAACAACAACAAACAACGACGCTCACGAACTAACGGTCCGCGATGTTTCTTCTTTGTTGTTGCAGCTGAACGGAACGGACGTGGACTACGAGTATGAGGAGATCACGCTGGAGAGAGTGAGTTCGGCCGCCGGTCGTTCCGCCGACCCTTGCACCCGTGACGAACCTCCACGCACACGGCCCCAGGGCTGCCAGGAACGCTTTGGAGTGTCCGTGCGCGCTGCGTGCGTGCGTACTCGCGCGAACGCACGCACATGTGTGGGAGCGGGAGTGCAGCGGTAGCGCTACGCTGCGCTACGAACCCCGTCCACAGGAATTCGATTGCCGCTCACGGTCAACACCGTGACGATTATTTGAGTTCGACTCAGCCTCAAATGAGTACCTGGTGCGGTGCGTAAAAACATCGCTACTGGGGGAGACAAAGGCGGCCGGGCGTGGTGCTGGTCACCCACCCCCTCGAGTGCCGTTCCGGCTTTCATAGGTGCTCGCTAACAGTACTTGCCACAACAGCCTGTTAAGGCTACACGGGGATCTTTGTCTTTAGGCACAGGCTGGCCACAAAGTTGTCTTCGCGTGAGAAACAGATAACGTTCGCCTGTTCCGACCGCTGTGTGGTGATTCTCAGGGTGAATCTCCCGGGAGATTTTTGAGGGGCATGGTGAATACTGCAGGAGCGTGCTGAGGGTTAGGGTGTTTGTCGACGGGAGGGTGATGATGCCCAGGGAGAATTTACACGGGAGGGCGTTTTTTTCAGGATGATTTTAGACTGGAGAGTGGTGAGGGTCGGTTGAATTTAGACGGGAGAGTGGTGAGGGTCAGGTGAATTTAGACGGCAGGGTGGTGAGGGTCGGTTTGAATTTAGACGGAGGGTGGTGAGGGTCAGGTGAATTTAGATGGGAGGTTGGTGAGGGTCAGGTGAATTTAGACGGGAGGGTGGTGAGGGTCAGGGTGAATTTAGACGGGAGAGTGGTGAGGGTCAGGGTGAATTTAGATGGGAGGGTGGTGAGAGTCAGGGTGAATTTAGACGGAGGGTGGTGAGGTCAGGGTGAATTTAGACGGGAGGGTGGTGAGGGTCAGGTGAATTTAGACGGCAGGGTGGTGAGGGTCAGGTGAATTTAGATGGGAGGGTGGTGAGGTCAGGGTGAATTTAGATGGGAGGGTGAGGTCAGGTGAATTTAGACGGAGGGTGTGAGGGTCAGGGTGAATTTAGATGGAGGGTGGTGAGGGTCAGGTGAATTTAGATGGGAGGGTGGTGAGGGTCAGGGTGAATTTAGATGGGAGGGTGGTGAGGGTCAGGTAATTTAGACGGGAGGGTGGTGAGGGTCAGGTGAATTTAGACGGGAGGGTGGTGAGGGTCAGGTTAATTTAGACGGGAGGGTGGTGAGGGTCAGGTGAATTTAGACGGGAGGGTGGTGAGGGTCAGGTGAATTTAGACGGAGGGTGGTGAGGGTCAGGTGAATTTAGACGGGAGGGTGGTGAGGTCAGGGTGAATTTAGTCAGAAGAGTGGTGAGCGTCAGCAGTGAATTTAGTCGGTAGAGTTATGAGCGTCTCGTATCGGACTGCGACGCCTTTTTGATGATGCCACCCCCTCTCGCTCTATGTGGTGAATTGTCACCTGCAGGGAACTCTGGGCTTGGATTCAGCATAGCGGGGGCACGGACAACCCCCACATCGGGGACGACCGAGCATCTACATCACCAAGATCATCCCAGGGGTGCCGCGGCACAAGACGGGCGGCTCAGGTGAGGCCCCCGCTTACCTTGATGATTCTTAATTTTTAAATCCTTTATATTAAGTTCACTTGCTTGCTTGCTTGCGCGCTTATGACTGTGCAAATCTTTCAGTCGTTTTTTAACCCACTTCCCGTGATCCAATCGAGCTGACATTTTGCACACAGACCCGTTGTGCGTGACAATTAATTTTCGTGAAATTTTTTTCCATAACTTTACACTTTTTAGGAATTTTTTTTTTTTTATTACCAATTGCTTAATGGTGGCAGGCAATCATCTGACCCATAGGTGGCAGCCATCTCAAGCCAGAGGACGAGAGGACACTAGCCGCCACGCATATAAAGGATTTATAGTGACAAAACGTTGTTTTTACGTTAATTTTTCTTCTTGGTTCTTTCGGTAAAGTCACGTATAAGGGAAGTAATAAAATAATAAAACTAAAACCTAATAAAATAATTCGCACGACGTTTCGGCCACAACGCAAGCAGGTCTGTCGGGGAGACAGCGTCTGTCTTCACCTGAGGACGGCTGCTTGCGTTGTGGCGAAACGTCGTGAGAATTTCGATTTAAAGCTTTCGTGACTGCAGGGATTCATCTTCTTGGTTCTTTCGGTAAAGTCCTTCTACGTGACTTTACCGAAAGAACCAAGAAGATGAATCCCTGCAGTCACGAAAGCTTTAAATCGAAATTCTTCATTTTGTTGTTGTTGTTTAGCACGTACGGTGCGTAAGAAGTTCAACATAATGTAGACGATAAAGGTTTCTTTTTTTGGGGGGTTACGTGGGACTATCGTTTTTAATCGAAAAAGAACGGATAATACACTGTAAACATGATAACAAGTGTAATGTTAAAGCTTGAAACAAGTCACAAAGTCTCCACTTGTTCACCATCGTTGTCGACGCGTGCCCGGAATCTTCTCCACGTGGTCTCCAGAGACCGGAGGCAACACTTCTTGCGGTGTCGTTGCAAATTCTCAGAAGTGTTCTAATTTTTCTTTTTTAAGCACCCTGTATTATACACACGTCGTGAGAAACCGCCACCACCACCACCACCACCATCATCCGACACAACCGATTGGCAAAGCGGTTTGCCACGTAAACAAAAACAAAAAAACGTGCCAATTAGTCAACTTAGTTCAGCACTGACCGGTTGTGTGTTGGAGAGTAAAACACGCCACATTTACCAAGTCGAGGACCGTGGCGCAGAGGTCGCAAACGGCTACCCGTACCCGGCCGGGTACGGGTACGGGTACCCATTTGCGACCCTGGTGCGGCCGGGTACGGGTACGGGTAAGGAATCAAAACCCGATTGCGACCTCTGCCGTGGCGTTTCGCCGGTAATTATGACCAGCGTCATCAGGGACCGACCTTAAATGGCGAGGAGGGGGTTTGAGAAATGTGACGTCACATCAAAATGCGCAACTTTAAATAAATATAGAATTGTTGTAACAACACTCCTACAACATCAGAGTGCAGCGCCACATTAAATACGCACTACAACGACAATAGTTCAAAGCGATTTGAAGCATGTTTTATTTTCAAAATGGAAATATGGTTTAGGGGGGGGGGGGCAGAGCTTTGTGACGTCATATTTGAGGGTGGTCTGACTTTTTGTGACGCCGTGTGACGAGGAGGGGTGGGTCAAAAGTCGTCAAAAATCTCGTGACGTCATTTATGGACGCCCCCTAACGGCGCAACGATACGAAGGAGGCATCGCAGTGACGGCGCTACACGACTCCGCTTGCACCTGACGACGCTGTGACCTGCCTGGCAGAGGTCGCAAACGGATTTTGCTTCCTTACCCGTACCCGTACCCGGCCGCACCAAGGTCGCAAACGGGTACCCGTACCCGGCCGTACTGTACCTACCCGTACCCGGCCGGGTAGGGTACGGGTATCGGATACCCGATTGCGACCTCTGGGATGAAGCCATGTTGCAGGCGCGGGTGGGTTGATTCTAGCAACTTGAATTGTGAGAAGAGACAAGACGTTGGGAAATGAGTGACAAACGGTGACTCACCAGTGACTCACGGTCTACCCGTACCCGTACCCGGCCGCACCAGGGTCGCAAACAGGTACCCGTACCCGGGTAGCCGGGTATCGGGTACCCGTACCCCGGCTGGGTACGGGTAGCCGGGTATCGGGTAGGGTACGGGTATCGGGTACCCGGTTGCGACCTCTGCTGCCTGGGCCTTGACCGCCCGAGTGTGAAATTGTAGTCAGACGCTCTACATCGACATCATCAGCAGCCTTACGACAACACGGACGATTAAGTGCACATTCGCAGGCTCTTCGCTAGAGGGCAGTCGACGCGTTGTCTGTCTTCAAATCTCGGGTGTTGGCATTGGGCTCGGGCCAGGCCACGAAGCCGGAGTCCTCCGATTCTTGTGGTTTTTTTAGAGAATTCAACGGAGGTTACCAGACATCTGGCCCACAACACCCCGTGTAATATTATTTCGCTCCACTCTCGTGCCCTTCCTGTCCCCCCCTCCCCGCCCCATTGTGTGTCCATGCTTCGTCTTCATAGGCCCTCCGTCTAGACCAGGGGTGGGGAACATTTTTTTGCCAAGAGCCATTTGGATATTATAACATCATTCGCGGGCCATACAAAAACAACTTAGAAATTAGCACGTTATATTTTTGACAAACATTTAATTGACTCACCCCCTAATGCGATGGCTGGAACTGCTTCTCTTTGGCGAGGCGTGTTAGCTGGGTATTGATGATGTTGCTGCTACTCACAACTGCTTTTCCAGGTTTGCTCCTAGATTTATTGAATTTCGAGTTCCGCCTGCGGTTGCCTTGGCAGGGCCACACCAAATGATTTCTCGGGCCTCATACGGCCCGCGGGCCGGACGTTCCCCACCCCATCTACGTGACAAACCATCAAAAACTGGGCGATTTAATCGCTGGGTTAATCGTATTTGGCAGGTCAATCGCCCGGTCGAGTTTCGTTGGCAATCAATCCACGGATCTTGTTAATGGTCGTAGAACAGCGGAATATATCGGCGCTATCATCGATTGCCAATGAATCGACACGGCGATTTAAAACCCGCAAGTGACCATGAACCCAGCGATTTTTAATCGGCCAAATACGATGATATTTACACGATCCGGCACGAAATCACCGATCTCGCTGATATTGAGCCAATCAAATGATCATCACTCGATCCACGGATTTATTGGCAATATCGTTGATACGGAGATCAAACCCACAAAATGATGATAAACCACCTTTATTTTTCAAAAAATGTTACTCAAATATATATTTTATTCCACATCCTCCCTCGCATCATACAACGTCCCGGATATTCTGGGGGGGGGGGGGGGGGGTTAGGTTCACAAGGTTATTGCCATTCTGGGCTCAGTTATTGAAGACTGGCCTAAGGTTTAAGAATGGACAGTCCAATGTGCGTGCGGTATTCTTCTTCACTGCCTCTGAGCTCATAGTTTGGATGCTCCAGTGCTGAGATTGGGCAATTAATCCCGATAATTTTGTTTGCTTCTCATGGATAGACTGAGCGGGGATCGATGCGATTCATCGCGATTGATAATTCACAGTGACCATATATTGGGGGGGGGGGGGGGTGGGCGAAATCTCTGATCCGTGATTTAGTTGGGTGTACGATTTTTATCGTTAATCGCCACCAGCACCGCTGCTGGTACAAAATCTGCCACTCAAAGGGCCCCATCGTCGCGTTAATACTCGACGTAAAATCAGAAAAATTCTAAACAAGTTAAAACAACACAGATATTTACACAATCTGACAACGTTGACATGTGATGATGATAATAATAATAATGGTAATTTTGCATTCACGCAGGAAATCCCCGCAAATAACATTTCCCCCCTCCATGTTGATGGTTGGCAAGTCTGTGTCCCAGAGGTCGCAACCGGGTACCCGATACCCGTACCCTACCCGATACCCGTTTGCGACCCTGGTGCGGCCGGGTACGGGTACGGGTAGGCCGTGAGTCACTGGTGAGTCACTGTTTGTCACTCATTTCCAAACGTCTTGTCTCTTCTCACAATTCAAGTTCCTAGAATCAACCCACCCGCGCCTGCAACATGGCTTCATCCCAGAGGTCGCAATCGGATACCCGTACGCGGCGGTATGGGTAGCCGGGTATCGGTAGGGTACGGGTAGCCGTTTGCGACCCTGGTGCGGCCGGGTACGGGTACGGGTAAGGAATCAAAACCCGTTTGCGACCTCTGCCGTGTCCTGCACGCACAAGGGCCCTTTGTTTACTCCACTGCTGGATGAGGGCCATTCCGTGTGCCTTGTCGGGAGGCATTGGGGGGTTCGCGCTGGACAGTACGCGGCGCAGAGAGGGGTGGGGTGGGGGGGGGNTCTCCGGGTCCGCAGGGTCTGATATCACTCCTCGCCACGAAACTCGTTGCGCCACCACCACCACCACCAACCCCACCACCACCGTCAATTATTCAATTGCACTCATCAAAATAACGAGGGCATTGGCAGCAGTGTCAAGGAAAATTAGGACGGGCACTCCTCCGACTCGCGGTTACGGATCCGAGCACTCTTGATGATTATCGAGTGATTGGAACGGTAGGTAAAAGGGGCATTGATGTTAATGAAAATGAGCCTCCTATTTGGTCCTTAATGGCAGGGTTGATTTGACCGTGAAGCGGGCGGTGATTGTTACACTGGCGTCTTAGGAACTTGGCACTCAGCCATCCTGCATTAGGGCAGGAGGGGGATGCATCATTTGAGGCTGAGTCGACCTAGGGGAGGCCCATGACCAGTTCAGATAATTGCCACCGGTCTTGGCCGTAAGCGGAAATCGAACTCGGGCCGCCGTGTTTGTAGCGCGGCGCGTTGACCGCTACACCAAAAACAAAGGTCCCCCATATAGCCTTAACAGCCTGTTGGGGCAAGTGC
Source organism: Lethenteron camtschaticum (assembly GCA_018977245.1). NCBI lineage: Eukaryota > Metazoa > Chordata > Hyperoartia > Petromyzontiformes > Petromyzontidae > Lethenteron > Lethenteron camtschaticum. Next base: position 1,510,332 of record MU249634.1, on the reverse strand, counting down.
TGTTCGCGAGCACCTACACCACCACTCCCCACACACACACACCCACAACCACGTGCACACCCGCTCGCGATGGGATGTTGATAACCACGTCCGTCCGTCCGTCCCCTCATTGCCGTGCCCCCCGTGACCCCCCAGGGTGAACGACTGCATCCTGCGGGTGAACGAGGTGGACGTGGTGGACGTGACGCACAGCCGCGCCGTGGAGGCCCTCAAGGAGGCCGGCTCCATCGTGCAGCTGTACGTGCGGCGTCGTCGCTCCATCGCGAGACCCTGGAGGAGATCAAGCTCATCAAGGGGCCCAAGGGTGGGTGGGGTGCGGGGTGACGACTTTTGGAATCGGTCCTTTTTAAATCCTTTATATTAAGCTTGCTTGCGTGCTTGCTTGCTTGCTTAGGACCGTGCAAATCTTTCGCTCGTTTTTTAACCCACTTCCCGTGATCCAATCGAGCTGACATTTTGCACACAGACTCGTTGTGCGTGACAATTCATTTTCGTGAAAAAAAATTCCATAACTTTACACTTTTTAGGAAAAAAAAATTATATTTAATTACCAATTGCTTAATGGTGGCAGGCAATCATCTGACCCATAGGTGGCAGCCATCTCAAGCCAGAGGACTAGAGGACTCTAGCCGCCACGCATATAAAGGATTTATAGTGAAAAACTTTGTTTTTACGGGTTAATTTTACGTGTTCAGCTTCCTTGTCCTTCCACCTGCACCTCCAATTAGCACGGTTGGCTACGTACGGTGCGAAAGAAGTTCACCGCACGTACAGCACGGCGCAAAAAGGAATTCGGCTAGTTGCTGGTGGCTGGCTGGATTAGTCGGTTATGGTAAGGATCATTGGCACGGCTATTTCATTGAATCCATAGAGCTCATGTGAGTTGACCCTAACCAAGATGACGGGTATGCGTGTGTGGGTGTGCGGTGCGCGCGAGTGCGCGTGCAGTTGCCTTCGTCTATTTCGTGTGCATGGGGAGCGGCGTCTCAGCGATTAGCGCGCCTCGCTACGAATCTGGCGACCCGAGTTGATTCCCGCTCACGGCCACCACCAAGCGCCGATTGTCTGTGAACCGGTCCTGGGCTTCCCGTGGTCACCTCGGCCTCGAAAATGAGTACCCGGAGCGATGTGTCGTAAACATCGCCACTGGGGAGACCAAGGCAGCCCGGCACGGTGCTGGCCACCCACCCCCTCGTGTACCGCCGGTGCTGTTACTCGCTGACAGCGCTTGCCCCAGCGGTCTGTTGAGGCAGTGCGCATGCGGGCACGTGCGCGCTTTGCCCCGTGTCAATGCGCGCGTGCGCCGTTTGCCCTTCCTTCGGCCTCCAGGGCTCGGGTTCAGCATCGCTGGCGGCGTCGGGAACCAGCACGTGCCGGTGACAACAGCATCTACGTGACGAAGATCATCGACGGTGGAGCGGCACTGAAGGACGGGCGGCTCCAAGTGGGCGACAGGCTTCTGGCTGTGAGCGACCGCCCCCAACGCGCCCCCCCCCNACCGCCTGCCCCCACTGCTCCCCCCCGACCCCCCCCCNACCGCTGCCCCTGCCCGCGCCCCCCCCCCTGGGTGGAGCGGGGTGGTAATACCTGCGCGCACTCTTTAAGGGATACTTCTTGACGTTTTTATTCGTTCATGAAACGCCACCGTCTCCAGTGCCGGATTAAGCGAGTGCGGGGCCTGTAGCATACGCTATAAAGGGGCCCTACAGTAAAACAAATGTACACGTAAATACACAAACATTTTTTTGCATAGTAAAGTAATTCTATTTTTTCATTTGCTCTGCAGCCAGATAATTTTCGACTTTGCAAAAAATGGCTCTTATTTATTTTGGTCGCTGACCCCTGGGATAGAGCGTTGCCCCTCGCGCAAACGTGGACTTTCTCCGTCCCGCCACATGTAAGCGCTCATTAAGTGGCCGTTAACGCCTCGATCAATGGAGGACCGCAGGGCCGGTGGCGGCATTTTCCGTCGGGTTTTTTGCGCCCCTCGCGTAGTTCTCTCTCTCTCTGCGAGAGCGCACTCGAGAGACCGGTCCACTGAAGCGGACATCGCGGAACCGCCGCCGAGGTATTCCCTGCAAGCGACACGCTCGCTGCACTGCCACTCGCCGAGAGAGCGACGCTCGCTGTGGCCGATCGCTCCGAAGCTTTAATTCGCCGCGCGAAAGCGTCGGTCGCCAAACGGCGGTAACTCTACCTCGCCGCCGGCGCAAGTTTGAACGGACGCGGCGCCACCGGCGCAAGCGTCGACGTTTAATCGAGGCGGTGAGTGGGGGGGGGTAAGCGGTGGCGGTGGCGGCCGCCGATCGACGCGTCCGCGTGTCCCCCTCCCGCCGGCGTTGCCGACGCGCGCAGGTGAACAGCATGAGCCTGTCGGAGGTGACGCACGAGGACGCGGTGGGGACGCTGAAGAACACTTCGGATGTCGTCTACCTCAAGGTGGCCAAGCCCGTGGGCGTCTACACGAGCGACTCCTACGGGAGCCCCCCCGACGTCGCCAGCAGCTGTGAGTGCGCTCTGCTGGCGCGGTCGCGTACGTGCGACGCAGTGTACGGCTGCGCGTACGTTCGATTTCGTGTAAGTGCGCCCGCACGATCGCAATCGCACGTAAGCCAGCCGCACGTACACACAATCACAACACACACGGTCGCGTGCACACGCACAAGCGCACGTGCATACGCACCGACACTCACCTGGGCATGGTCGCCAGTACGCTCGCCCGACTGCTCACTGACAAAACTTCTGAGGATCGTTGCAAGCGACCTCAGTCCACACCCGGGCGCAGTTGTGAGCTCAGCGATTGTGTACGTGGCCGTGCAAGCGGTCAGCACTTCGCTACGGACCCGGCGACCCGAGTTCGACTCACGCTCACCGGTTCTAGACCTCCCCTAGGTCGACTCGGCCTCAATGAGTACCTGGTGCTGTGTGCAAACATCGCCACTGGGGAGACAAAGGCGGCCGGGCGTGGTGCTGGACAACCACCCCCTCGTGTGCCGTGCCGGCCTTCATAGCTGCTGCTCGCTAACAGCACTTGCCCCGACAGTCCGCTAAGGCTATGCGGGGACCTTTATCTTTGTACGTGCGCGCGACCGCACGAGCGACCGAGCTCACAGCGCGTTGGCTGACTCACCGTCACACTCGGCCACGCGTTCACCTGCTCGCCCCCCCCCCCACCCTAAGCCCGCTCACCCACATCTGCGCGTTCACCCGCACATATCACGGTCGCGATGGGCGTCAAGGTTAAGCCGGTGGAGATGGCGCAGGGCGGTCGTGCATGTTGGTGGAAAGTAGCTCGGAGCAATGACGACGACGACGATGATGATGAGGATGATGACGTCCTTTATCAGCTCAAGAAAGCCTCAGTGAGCCGTCTCTTAGGAATCGTTTTCGGGAGAGAGTTTTTGAAGTCGGTTCGTTACGGCCACTTTCATCGATGAACATTTTAGACTTTTGTGCCGGAGGAATCCGGAACCCTCAAAGAGGAGAAAATCCACCACTCGTACAGGGAGGAGTAAGGTGGGGGGGGGGGGTAACACTCAAAGCACCGCACAGATGGATTGAAGAATCCATTGCTGCAGTTTCCATCTCATCGCATCCTCGCCCCCGCCAAATGCTGCATCACTTCGTATTCCCAGGCAAGTCACCTGGCAACCCGAGCACAAACCAGGCTTACTCACAGCCCTA